>JACVVK020000007.1:942500-1432500 GCA_018292915.2 Batillaria attramentaria | reverse complement strand
CAAAACCAGGGTACGGTATTATTTTGTTATGCTAACAACATTATACAGCTTAGCGAGGCGTTTCCAAATAATTAAGTGCTCTTGAACATTATGCAGCGCGAAATTCACGTCTGCTGTAAAGGACGTTAAACACCCAAACACCCACGTACTTTTTCTTTCGTGTAGTTTACAAATAAAGCTGATGGCCACTGATGAGAATTGACTTGGAAAACTGATAATCGGTAGGCCTAGAGCATCAGAATCGGTTCCGAAAGCTGTCCTGCAAAGATATACATACTAAAGAGAGAGAGAGAAAACAATTATATCATCATAACCAACTTGCTGCAATGATCATACGAGGATCTTTGCTTGCTGTGAAGTTGATGAAAAGATGGCACTCTTTTAAGAGTATAAATGATCCTGTGAACAGGCGATAATTAAGAAAGTCACTGTCAGCAGCTACGAAGGCACATTTAGAGATAGGTAAAAAATGCTATGTAGTAAGCAATGACTGAAGTTTAGGATCAATTAGCAAAGACGCACCAATTGACATAAAGGAATGACGTTACCGACGCCGGAGAGATAAAACTTGATGCAGCTACAAAGAAACTAAAACCAGGGTACGGTATTATTTTGTAATGCTCACATTATACAGCTTAGCAAGGCGTTTCCAAATAATCAAGTGCTCTTGAACATTATGCAGCGCGAAATTAAAGTCTGCCGTAAAGAACGTTAAACACCCGAACACCCACCCCTCTGCTGTACGCCTGTACTTTATCTTTCACGTGGTTTACAAACAGCTGACAACGCTTTCTGAGAACGCTACAGGTATGACATATTGTCTTTGGCTTCGGGCATTAATAACAGAAAAGTGAACGTTGAGGCAGTTTCTTTGTAGCTGCATCAAGTTTTATCTCTCCCGCGCCGGCAATGTCTTTCCTATAGTGTCAGTTGGTTATGACCATTAAAATAAATAAATAAATAAGTAAATTTCTCTCTCTCTCTCTCTTGTCTACTTATACCTTTGCAGGACAGCTCTCAGAACCAGCTCTGATGCTTTACCGTTTATCAGTTTTCCGTTCTCAATAATGGTCATCAGCTTTATTTGTAAACTACACGAAAGAGAAAGTATGTGGGTGTTTGGGTGTTTAACGTCCTTTACAGCAGACGTTAATTTCGCGCTGCATAATGTTCAAGAGCACTTAATTATTTGGAAACGCCTCGCTAAGCTGTATAATGTTGTTAGCATAACAAAATAATACCGGGCCGTACCCTGGTTTTGGTGGAGACGATGTTGTTGACAGGTGTGACCGAAATTTCCCCGGGAAAAAACGTCTGCTTTTGTTTTCAAGGGAAATCACTCCCACGCACAATAATCTCCGAGCCATGCTAAAAATTCACTGTGCCGGTGAATGCGACAGTTTTCACCGCTTCTGTGCACACTGTGAAATAACACGGGGGCCTTAAAGTTGTTCGCAACTGTCCACTTTCCTTGTCACCGAGTATTTTAATATTTTTCCTTCTTAGCTATTACTTATTTCGGCCGGGCTCGATCTCGGTTAGCCCGACTTGGCCGTGGTTGCGGGGGCCTAGTGTAGCGTTACGGCCCCTGGTACGGGGATGCGATACTCTTAGTGCCTCTGCGTCGGTCGTAATCTTGTAAAACTGTGCAGATTTAGTTATATTTAAAGATACATTCCGCAACTTATTCCAGCTCACAGATCGACCTAAGCTAATTATGGTGACAAGAATATAGTCTCATTTAGATGTGAGCAAATTCTGAGACCATTCCGGGCCGTCGCAAAGATATGAGCCAAAATGCAAGTCTATCGGCTATTCAGTGTGGTTAACCTCACTACGGTCTGATTGCCGGCCGGGTATCACGTGACACCTGATTACCCTACAACTGTAAACACATGCACGACTGTGCGCCGGGGCTGGCCGGCACATCCTGGTCAGCGGCCGATTCAGTCAATCTGACCTACTAACGATTTTCACGATTTTTACTGTGACGTGTGAAGTACTGGCTGAAGCAATACTAACTGACGACATGGTGAAATCCAATGTTGACAGGCACATCCGGGTGACCGTCTAAAGGGACGTCACCAGTTTGTGAGGAGCAGACGACGGACGGATCATATTGGACTCGATGCGCGCTACATGTACATTCGAGCAGGGATTACGGTTCATATGGGGTCGATGGCAACATTACAAGTTTACCAAACTCTAAGGTAGCCTTTGGAAAGACCACTGGCCCAGTCGGCAGTGGCGGCGTCTGTGCGAAAAACTTTTTTTGACACAGTGGGAGCAAAGACCTTGGAATCAGATTTATGTTTCCAAGATCTTTGGTGGGAGTTGATCAAGCTGCGGCCGGTATGTCACTTTAACTTTTGTTTACAGATTTCACCTTCGTTAGCAAATTCAGTTTTTGATAAGGTCGTACATTGTGAATGCCGCAATACATGTACTAGTTCCACGATAAAATTTCAAGTTTTATATTCCAACAATATTCCGGCATACGTTCATTATGTTTGTAGGAACTGAAGCAAGCTTTCGAGCAGGAAAGTCAGACTTCCGGCAAACCGCGCCTCCTTCTGTCAGCAGCAGTTGCTGCTGGAAAGGATAAGATCGACACAGCATACGACATTCCCGCCATTGCACCGTAGTGTATAGTACTTCTTACTTTATGCGTTTGGATGATGCATACACACCAGTAGCAAAAACTGAGTAAGAGACATACTATGACTGGCGTAAGGACACAAACCGACCGTGGGGTCATTTTTGGTGTTTATTTGGGGAACCCTGTTCGACAAGTGTGCTAGTTTGTAACTGATGATTTTTGTTGTCATGAAAAAGCGTGATTTTCGTGATTTTTGTACTTTGTAGCCCAGGGTGCATGCCAGGGGACCGCAGTAAGAGGCAAGCTGTCAGTGAAGCAGGGACTTTTTGCGCTGGAGAGTGGGAAAAGCGACGCGAGCGGATTTGGACGAAGCGCCTTTAGTGGCCTAAACAGAAAGTAGACTAGCATTACTCCAGTGAGGCCTGAGCGGAAAAGACACATTCAGATTTGTTTTAAACTCATGTCAGGTGCGTGCCCTTGAATGGTCTGTGCATGATAATTTTTGTTTGTAGATTGAAGCATTTTTAGGGGTGACCATGATGCCTGAGGCTAATATGGAATATAAAGGCATTTTGAGACCTCGTGCGTTTGTGTTCTTTGGCCAAGTACGGTTCTGGTCATGTACCGAAAACACCTGAAGCACAACCGGAATAGAAACTAAATATCCGGTAATGTTACGTGAGTTTGCAGTAAATCTGGAAGCCTGCTGAATTCATCCAACTGGTTTTCATTAAGTTTGTTTGTATGCAACATCAATGCGCACTCAGAAACACTGACTACTAGTAACTTTGAAGAGACATCAAAGAAAACATTTGAGCATACTTACCATGTACATTTCCTCGTTGATTCTCATAAGGTGCAGTTTGTTTGTCCAAACGTATTTGAAAAGAACGGCAAACGATTGCTTGTGCCGACGGAAACAAAGTATACTAATTGAGTCTGGTTGGTGATGAGCACGGCTGGTGAAGGATACGCTCCTGCATGCTTTAGTACAGATCGCCGGATTGACGACGGGTTAGGCAGTAATATCGACTTTGAGAGCACACTCCATTCCAACACTTACACTTTTGCAGGGACTTGGATTTCATCAACCTTATGACCTATGACCTTCACGGGTCCTGGGAGACCGAGACAGGACACAACAGCCCGCTTTACGCTGGCAGCTGGGAGACAGGGGATCAGCGCTATCTCAATATGGTCTGCGGTGTACTACTGTCTCGCTTTGTGGTTTAAAGCAGTATAACTGTCGATGCAGTGTTCTGATGGCAATGCGAGGAGTTTATGGTACCGGAGATCGTAGACATCGTTTCCCAAGTGAACGCCTTTGATAGAACTGTGCAAGGCCGGATACTCTGACTCAGTGTTATGCAAAATGTGCACATCAGTCAAAGAATCCGGCCAGGTTTTTCCGTGCCGGCCGCTGTGTGTGTGTGTGTGTGTGTGTGTGTGTGTGTGTGTGTGTGTGTGTGTGTGTGTGTTTCTCCGTGAACATTCATTGTGTGTGTGTGTGTGTGTGTGTGTGTGTGTGTGTGTGTTTCTCCGTGAACATTCTGTGTGTGTGTGTGTGTGTGTGTGTGTGTGTGTGTGTGTTTCTCCGTGAACATTCATTGTGTGTGTGTGTGTGTGTGTGTGTGTGTGTGTGTGTGTGTGTTTCTCCGTGAACATTGTGTGTGTGTGCGTGTGTGTGTGTGTGTGTGTGTGTGTGTGTGTGTGTGTTCTCTAGGACTGGGCAGCGCGTTACTGGGTAGAAAAGGGCGCACCGGCAGACAAAATCAACGTCGGTATGGGCTTGTATGGCCGCTCTTTCACCCTGGCCAGTGAATCCAACTTTGACCTTGGCGACCCTGCCCCACGGGCTGGACAGGCCGGGCAGTTCACCAGAGAAGCGGGCTTTATTGCTTACTATGAGGTCAGCATGACAGAAATGCGTCAACTGTTAAGGCGTTAGTTTCCTGTTTCAGTGTTTGTCATTCATTCAGATGAGTTCCAAATGTTTTGGGTTAGACTCGGGTCCTGAGTTCGAATTCCGACTGGGGCCAAATATTTGTGCTGGCCTTTTTCTCGTTGCCCCGTCAGTCTTTCATATCACCCTTACGTAGTGGAAAAGGACGCTAAACTCCCACCCCACCCCACCCCCCAAATGTTTTGGTCATTGTTTACCACTGTATTAGTCAAAGGGAACGAAATCGTTATAATAGGACGCTGCGAGTGAGAGAACGATACCCGTAATCACAAGATCTACGGATTCCGGCGCAGAAAATAAATGTGAAAGGAAAGAACGGGGAGGGGTGGGGAGCTGGTAAGGAAAACTAGCTGAAACTAAGAGGAACCAAAAGTGGCATCAGTCCCTTATCCCTCACAGCTCCATCATGCTGCAATGGACGTGATTTTGGTCCCCTCAAAGGGGTCCAGGCTGTATTGTGGCCAGCGCGGAGAGTTGTTCCGGTCTTGTGGATAGCGTCTTCAGCAAATTTTCGGCCATACCAAAGAGTGCTTTCCATGCCCTAACTATCGATGTCATTTGTTCTCGGTCGAGCACGGGATTTCAAAATATAAGCTTTCGCCTTTTTCGGCTGACGCACCCTCGTGTGTTTCTCGCTGGTGATATGGTCTGCTGACAGGTGTGTGATCTGAAGAACCGCGGCGGTCAGATTGAGTATTCCAACGAGCAGAAGGTCCCGTACATCCATCTCGGCACTCAGTGGGTTGGCTATGACAATCCAGAGAGTCTGAGAGAAAAGGTTAGCTACTTTCGGGACAGTGCTCTCTCTCTCTCTCTCTCTCTCTCTGTGCAATAAACGGATGTTATACTTGTTAGTACATTTGCCTTCTCGGTTTCCATAGTTATCTCAGCAACTTGAAGATTACAACGATACTAGCCTGTCGTAAGCTGTACAAAGCGAACAAGCGGATTTATACCTGTATGCATGTTGTTTCACGACCAGTGCGTATTGTGGTGTCAAGTGGATCATGAGAAACATATGTTGGTACACGTCAGCGTAACAGTCTTTTCTGGCTAATTTTAGGTGCGCTACGTGAAGCAGAATCACTTTGGTGGTGTGATGGTGTGGGCGCTTCCCCTTGATGACTTCTCCGGACATCACTGTGGCCAGGGACCGTTCCCGCTTATGCACGCCATCAACGACGAATGCGAACATACCACAGGCTCGCTGTGAGTTTGAACAATAGCAGTCTTCCTTTAAATCCAACACCAAGGAGTTCAGTCTTCACAGTCTTCTTTTTCAGTTTTCCACCTTCTTTCTTTTTACGAAAACAGCGCTGGTGTACTCATCGTAATCGAATTTACTAATGGTCGAGGTCCACAACAAAGAATCAAACGGCGAACGCGGGCAGTCTGTGGCCAAGAATCGCCCCCCCTCCCCCCTTTTTATGTTGTTTCCATAGTAATGGAAACAACATCATAGCCGGGACGGGCTAAATTTTCCACGTTCATGGGCAAGCATCTGTGGTACAAACGCACGTCACTGCCGATCTCCCGCAGAGACGATTATGCAAGTGTAACTCTGACAATGACGTAAGAAAACGTACGTCATCGATGATGGCATGTATAGTGCGCCGAACGCACTTCTCCTCCTCAGTGAGTGCCGTCTGTGTGGATGTGTGTGTGTGTGTGCGTGTGTGTGTGAATTGTGTCCGGGCCCGTTTCTTCGAAAATACTTAACCGAATGGCTTCAAATTTGGGGTATCCAAATATATCAAAATGTTACTTTTAAGGAACCAAGCGTGTGATGATTGCTTAAGTGATTTGGGAGTTATCGCCCTTTTGAGACAAGTTGGTTGTCTTTCGTGTACAGGCGTAATATTTATTTAAATCACTCAATTTTTTGGCAGTAGATAGCTTGAATACGGACTTTGAACAGAGTCACTACTAGAAAATGGTCGCTCTTATAGTTTTCATGTAAACCGAGCCTGAGTTGACATTGCATGTGAACCCAGTTCAGATGCCTATTTCTCCGAAAATACTGAACCGATCGATTTCAAATTTGGGGTTTCTAAATGAATCAAGATTGTTGAATAGAAGGCCCGATCCAGGTACGATTGCACACATGATTTGCGAGTTATCGCCCTTTTAAAATAAAGTGGCTTTCTGGCGTTTAAAGGCATAATATTTACCTAAACCACTCCATTTGTTTGGACATAGATAGCATGAATACGGACTCTTAACTGAGTGAATTTTGGAGGTTGTCGCTTTTATACTTTTGGCGTAAGCCGTACCTGATGAAAGTGCTGGTGAACACACTTTAGATCTCAAAATCGCTCCTATTATACATAGATAATGAGCCTGGGGTGCCATAAAAAAATATACAAAAAAATTAGAAAAATTCACTGCAGCCGTTATCGTCAGTTGACTCGAAAATTTGTACTCAAAGCACATTTCCTCTACACAAGCCACACGCCTCACAAACATCGCAGAAAAGGTACACGCGCACTGACGTAAAGTAAGTGCGTCATGTTTGATCGACGTGATGCTGTTTTTTCTTGGGGGTGTCTCGCCACTTTCTTTCCGAATTCCTCTGTTTGGAGACGTGGTGTATTTTACTTCTACTATGTCGCCATCTTCGTGCAATCGCAGAGAAGACACGGGATATAACAGAATACAACTCCAATACTTTATGAACAGAATATGCACGGAGAACAAATTCATGAAAGAAGAAGAACCCAGAACGCTGTGCAGGGCTGCTTACGTACTGAACAGGTCAGATCCATCGCAGAAAAGGCACGCGCGCACTGACGCAAAAGGCAGTATCAGCGTCATTTTTCCGACGTCATGTTTGATTGACGTGATACTGGCATTTCTTGGGGATGTGTCGCCACTTTTTGGACGTTCTCTATGTGTAGACGGGGAAAGCGGGAGTTTCATTGATGTAGTGTGCTTTGTTTTTCCCACTGACTCTCACTCAATAGCATAGTAGAGTGAGAGGACACCACATAGGTCTCAATGGAGCACAAACGCGGCTCGCGCGAGTCTGTGTGCGTGTGCGCGTGCGTGCGTGCGTGTGAGTGTGTGCGCGCGCGCGTGTGTATGTCTGACATAACACATAGTTAGAAAACGTTCGCCGCGCAGACTTGTCTGTTAAACATATTGGGTCGGTATTAATTCGATCTTTACACTGCGCACGCAGCAGCAACACTTCAATTTTCATGGGCCTGCTTTCATTGCAAGAACTGTATCAAAGTTATTACGCCAAATGTATTATGCGTCATCCCAGTGAGCAAAAACGTCATAGATTTCAAAGAATACAACTTGACGTCTCTCTTCCAAAAACAAGATTGGTGTGACAGCCCGGTCAGTTGTTTCCATTCCGAGAGAGAGAGAGAGAGAGTGTGTGTGTGTGTGTGTGTGTGTGTGTGTGTGTGTGTGTGTGTGTGTGGATACATGGCATTACAAAAGAACGACCGTGACGATAGCAGGTGATCAAATGGAAACAACATATTGGGCTGGTGGCCATCTTGTTTAATATAAAATTATCATTGACATACCCAAGACCAACCCTTCCGAACGGGATCTAAAAACAAATTTTATTCTCTAGTGAATTTTGGCAAAAATGGACTAATCTTAGAACTTCTGATATAATCAAACATTTTTGTTCTATCAAGATCATGCATTTAGTGGATTCTTTGACAAGTGTGGGTAGAAATATTGCTGCGGCCATTACTGAGATTACGTTCCGAAAGACTAGAAGACATGCCTACCTGACTAACTTGAATCCATCACCGTGCATGATAAATTTTGTTCCGTCCTCAGGCAAACTCCTACACCAGTGAAAACAACTGCACCGCCAGCAATAACGCCGTCAGCAACAACACAAAGTCATCAGCAAACACAACCAGGTATTTTGCCAGTGGCCATTTTCCAACCGGTGATTTTACAAAGTCAATAAAAACGGCACAGAAGAAATAAATTGTGCAAAACTAAACAACAACAAAACCCCCAAACCCTGTCCCATCTGAAGATTAAATTTCATGTCAAGTTTTGCTAAGTCACATGATCATTTGCTGTTGACTGAGTAGTGTTCACGGTCGCCTAACAGGCTGGATGTGACACCTCTCTGGTGATTTTTGTCTCTTTTATCATTTTTAATGACTTGTTTTATGTGTGATTAGCACCGGTCGATTCGTCATGCCATGGCCGTCACTTTGGTGTGCTTTTTAAGCACTTTTGCCACAGGAACTGCGACCAGTTTGGTTTTGTTTGTTTCTGAGTTTCTTGTTGACTGCAGTTCACGGTCAGTCAAGCTTGTCCGACCATTGTGTGGCTGTGTGGCCACTGGCTCAACATACCTGCACTAGTACAGCTGTGTTCACGTGGGGTACCACTGAGCTGTCCAGTACTTCTGTACCAGCCTGTGTGTTTGTGTCTGACAGTGACAATGCACCCTTACTTTCGTGTGTCACCGATCACGGACTTTCTGTTACTTCCTTTCCGCCTTCTTTTTCTTCCCCCACTTGTCTTGTTCAAAACCCTTTTCATCAACGGATCCAGTACACCAGTTCTCAGCTGCATGAACTGAGAAGCAATGGAGCACAGTTGCCTTTCTGTGGTCAGCTCCGAGCTCTCAATATCCACGCCAGAGATTTCTCTAAGTGTTGTGGGAGGAGAACTAGAAAGCGCCCGTATCGTGGTGGTCGCAGGAAACAAAGTCAGTCTATCCCAGTCATTGTTTCCCATCGTGCCCCGTCACGCAATAAGGCTAGTGCACCCTCCCCTGTTAACTTTAAAAAAATTGGTGACAATCTCCCCGCAGTCGACCTGCACTTCGTCGGATGATCTGACTGTTTGTCTGTTTAATGCCCGCTCTGTTGGCACAAAAGAAACGCACAGAGATCTGCGAGTCTATTCAAGACAATAATGTGGACATTTTCTTTGTGACCGAGACGTGGTTAAGCCTAAAAAACTCACTCACTCACTCTTTATACACAGCCAGTCTGATGTCATACAGCAGTACTCCATTTCCTACCACATGTACGTTGATGATACACAACTCCATGACTCTGGCTATGCAGATGAGCTAGACGGTGTCAACAGGCGCATGCAAGAGTGCATTAGCGATGTCAAGCAGTGGATGCAGTAAAAAAAACAACAACAAAAAACTACAGCTGAATGACGACAAGACAGAAGCAATGCTTATTGTCTCAAAAAGAACTACACACTCTGACCTACCAACATCCATGTGTATCAATGCCGGCACACATATTAACTTCTCCCCGTCTGTCAGAAATCTCGGGGTCACCTTGGAGAGTTCTCTGTCCATGCAGCAACATGTCAACAATGTCTGCAGAACAGCTTACCTCAGTTGAACTTAGACGCATCGGGTCTGTCTGCCACTGTCTGTCTCCAGAAGCCACAGTGACAAACACTTGTTTGTTCTCTGGTGCTATCAAGAGTTGCCTATTGTAAAGGCTCCTTGTTGTCTGGTGCGCCAAAGGCTCTGCTGGATCGTCTTCAGAAAGTGCAGAACAGTGCTGCCCGTCTGATTTGTAGAGCATCAAGATCTGACCACAATACTCCTCTACTGCAAAGTCTTCACTGGCTTCCCATTCCACAGAGAATCAGCTACAAAGTCTCATCAATCTGCTTCAGTTCAGTCAGTGGCACTGGCCCTCAATACCTTTGCGACTTTCTTCACATCTACACTCCCTCCCGACAACTGCGTTCATCCTCTGACACCTACATTTTCCAGATTCCCTCCTGCAGAACTAAATCATTCGGTCAGCGTTCCTTCCGTTACCAGGCCCCTGTTACTTGGAATCAGCTCCCTCTTACAATTAGAAACAGTTCAAACAAGGAATCCTTTAAGTCCCGACTGAAAACCCATCTCTTCACCCTCTCATAGCTGTGCCATGTTCTGCTGGTGTGAGTGCGTGTGTGTGCAGGGAACAGGTGTGTGTGTGTGTGTGTGTGTGTGTGTGTGTGTGTGTGTGTGTGTGTGTGTGTGACGGTGTGTGTGTGTGTGTGTGGATATGAGTTTTATTAGTTTTTATCTGTTTTGTCAGTTTTACCTGTCTTGTGTTTGTTTTATCTGTTTTCTTATGTCTTATATGAATAAGTATGTATTTTATGTAAAGCGCCTAGAGCTTAGATAAGGTTAGACGCTATATAATTATTCTGTTATGATTATTATTATTATTGTTTGTTTGTTTGTTTGTGCCCAGCCATGACTACAGATGGGGCACATGTGATCGACCATGACAACACCTTTAACTGCGATAATCACCAAGATGGCTTCTATGCTAGTCCGCGATCCTGCCTTGAGTATTTTATCTGTGCTGGCGACATCGCCTACTCTGTCAAATGTGCCGACGGACTGGTCTTCAACGCTGACACGGGATTCTGTGACTACCCTGAACATTTCCGCTGCACCATCGGGGACTCTCCTGTTGTGACCACCTCATTACCCGTAGTCCAGACCACCCGCCAGCATGTCCAAACTACCAATGCGCCATCGGGAATGACCACGCACCCACCGTCTGGACACACTCAACCACCTCACGTGACTGGTAAGCCAAACATGACAGTTACTCAGTCCTCCACAACGGCTAAAACGATAACGTCTACCACCAAGCAGGTGTTTACGACACAAACAGTGGGCACTCCAGTACAAAATGTTCCTGCCACAACGCCTGCGCCCGGCATCACAACTGGTATGGACAGAACTATCTTGTCCCAAATCTACTCATTCTTATTCAACCAGCATGATGCTAGTCTTACACACTGTTAGGTGCCGCCAACTATCATCTCTCCATTCTTCAGTTCCGTGGGCTGTTTGTCTAACCAGCTGTCCTTGGTCTCAGCTTCCATTCACTTTGTGTCGGCTCTTCGTCACTGAGTTGATATCCATGTACGATCCCTCCGATTCTCACGACACGTCCTCTAACCGCGGGATATCATGGAACTATATACAATTTGTTTTGTGCATGTACATATTTTGGGGTGTGTTTGTCTGTTTTGGGGTTGTTTTTTTTTTCCTAACCGGTTTGGCTGGGGCCCCTTTTAAGTTCTGCCATCTCAGTTGCATGCGCGGTCCTGCTAATCTTCACTTAGTGAAAGTCCGCACCATTCTGTCTTTTCACCCCTCTCGTGATGGTTTTGAGATGATCTGTCTCGCACTATAATCCTCTAGTACAACCCAGCATGCGTACGATAGTGTGCGTGGCCCGGCCTGGCACTGCTTATTGACTGGACCCGGGGACATCACTTATCATAGTTTCAACTCTCACTAGCACTAATCATTTTCTTAAAGGGCAAGGCCGGCAAGTCAAGAGCACTATTGGGTTTAAATGACAGATATTGAGGCCCTAAGCTGTTAGACAGCACAAGTTTTCGTGAACAAAATACCATTTACTCAAAAATGCGCCGAAAACACCCTCTGCTTTCGGTTCCTGGCCAGCGCCATGTTGCCGCACTCTTTCGCGAATGAGACGGGAAAGGTGCTGACGGTGACGTCACTCCCCCACCACTGTCGGCAGTGCCCGCTTTGAGCGGGTTGTTCTAGAGTATTATTTTGTGTTCGAGATGCCACAGTGCAAAGCGTTTGGTTGTTTCAACAAACAGGACATAATTATGTAAGAATGCAGATCAGTGGAAGCCACAAAAGCTTTAAACTAGAGAGGCAAAAGCCTCCATGGCTCCCTTGTGACATGGGTCAAGGTCATTCAAGAGTAAAAAATCTTACCACTATCTATCATCAAGCCATGTAAGGTGTCTCTGGTGTTCTTAGTTCCTGGCAATATTACACTTTTCCCCCAAACTGACTATATGGCCTTGACCTTGGGCCAAGGTCATTCAAATAAGACGTCTATCATTACACCAAGTTGGATGCCTCTAGTATTTGTAGTTTCTCCAAAGACGGTAATATTGAAATTGACAACAGACAGCTTTAATGACCTTGACTCAAAGTCAAGGTCATTTAAAGTGGTATGGGTATATAGTTCTTATCAATGTCTATTAGCATGGCAAGTTTGGCGCCTCTGCTGTTTGTTGTTTCTGAGAAAATGCCAATGTTACGGTTTCACAAAAGTAGCTTGTACGGCCTTGACCTTGACACAAGGCTATTGAATACATGTATATCTGTTAAGTTCTTATCAATGTCTATCACCATATAAAGTTTAAAACCTCTGGTTTTTGTAGATTCCAAGAAAATGCCAATGCAAAATTTTAAAACACACAGCTTTAGTGGCCTTGACCTTGAGTCAAGGTCATTCAACATGTTATATTTTGAAAGGTCTTACGGCTGTCTATCAGCATGCCAAGTTTGGTGCCTCTGCTTTTTGTAGATTCTGAGAAAATGCCCATGTTAAGGTTTACTGCGGAAATGCGGAAAATAGCTTGTACAGCCTTGACCTTGACACAAGGCCACTGAATACATGTACCTCTGTAAAGTTGTTATCAATGTCTATCATCATGCAAAGTTTAAAACCTCCGGTTTTTGTAGATTCCAAGAAAATGCCAATGCAAAATTTTAAAACAAACAGCTTTAGTGACCTTGACCTTGAGTCAAGGTCACTCAGAATGATATATTTTGAAAGGCCTTATGGCTGTCTATCAGCATGCCAAGTTTGGTGCCTGTGCTGTTTGTAGATTCTGAGAAAATGCCAATGTTAAGGTTTTCTACGGAAATGCGGAAAATAACTTGTCTGACCTTGACCTTCACACAAGGCCATTGAATACATGTATATCTGTAAAGTTCTTATCAATGTCTATCATCATGCAAAGTTCAAAACCTCTGGCATTTGTAGACTCCAAGAAAATGCCTATGTAAAATTTTCAAACAGACAGCTTTAGTGACCTTGACCTTGAGTCAAGGTCATTCAAAATTATATATTTTGAAAGGTCTTATGGCTGCCTATCGGTATGCCAAGTTTGGTGACTCTGCTCTTTGTAGATTCTGAGAAAATGCCAATGTTAAGGTTTACTGCGGACACACCCACAGACAGACACACACACACACACACACACACACAGACAGACGACGGAGGGTTACAACATAGACTCCCATTGTTACACAAGGGAGCCAAAAAGCACTAGTCCATTGTGTAAACAATACTGCTGTTCTGCTTCGAGACCTTTTCAAAGGCATTCTGTTAGGATGTTGCATTGTCAGCTGAAGTTACAACGACTACTTCTTTCAGAATTTCTGGAGAAAGGCAGCGTTTGTGTTACTATTTGGGTCAGTTGTTTATTTTGAACCATAAAATGTGTATACAAACTCTCTCCTCCGGTACGACGGCAACCTGAAACACGCATCTCCCACTCTTTCTTATCAATCGGCTCTTCCCCATCGTCCCCACTGTTTTCTGCCCGACCCCTTAGCTCTTCCTCATAATATTCTGGCTCGAAATTATAGGGAACTATCCCCAAATCCATTCTAGCTTTCAGGAAATAAGAAAAGTGTGTATACGAGCCAGAAATAGCACGCCTAAAACGTGTAGCAGGCACACCTGCACGCACAGCGAGCGTGCCAGCCTAGTGTCAGAATCTCGCCTGCTGCTGAGTGGTGGAGTGACGTCACTGCTAGGGTCAACATGGCAGCCTTCATGGCATCGCATTTCGGATGCCGTTTGGTGTGATAAATGCTGAATGGTGTATTCGTGTTCAAATCTTTTGGGCTGCAGCCGTCTAGGACATCACTATCTATCCCCTAAACCCAACATTGCACTTGACTTGCCTTGCCCTTTAACGATTCTAATCAGTGTGGGTGCCAAATCAGTATAAGTGTGCGAATAATGGATGAAACTGTGCTTGTAAGAACTAAGCAGACTTCTAATCTGAGCTATTCCTATTCACATGCCTGCTTAAACGTCTAATCAGTGAACAAGTCACGGGTGATCAGTGTCTGAATCAGTGAAACTGAAATTAGTTAAACGAGGTTGCCAGCGCAGTTCAGTGTCTGCAATAGTTACGAAATAACCAAATCATTTCGTCACGCTCCAGCAATACTAGCGTAGGCCTAACTCGCATCACAATTAGTTTAGCACACCTTGACACCAGAATCAGTGGCTCTGTACAAACAACAGACATGGAAACATACTGCAAGGACAAGATGGATGGGATATACGAGGACAGCACAGACTGCGCCCACTTTATTGAATGTTCCAACGGCTTTGCGTACCGGTTTCCGTGTGCTCCGGGTAGCGTGTTTAACCCGGCCATCAATAACTGCGACTCACATGACAATGTTCCCTGGTGTCACTTTGGGGGGCAGACGTTTGCCCCCAGTACTACGAAGCCGGACAGTCTGACCACTCAGTTACCGGCGGCTCAGACGACGCAGTTCATCCAAACTCACTCAGCAGCGACCCGCACTCATCAACCGCTCACCAGTCTGCAGACTACAAATATGCCAATTACAACATATCCAACATCACAGTCAGCTACAACTCATCTAGTCCAGCCTTCAGTTCAAACCCAGGAAACGTCTACATCAGCACCATCCCAAGGTTATTATGTTAAATAAGGCAGTTTTGTTCAAAACTAGGCCGGGGACGGGAAAGTACACTGCAAACATACGCCGACGTACGCCCACGTTCAACCAAAACGTTATCAGTTTTCTAGGCCTTTAGCACGATGAAGACCTGACCTTTTCACCATGTCATTCGAAGAAGAAAACATCTTTATACCACTGAAATCTCGGTGCGTTAACTGGCTGGTGTAGTAGTTGCTGAGGTAAGGCCAGTTCTCAGTGCTAAAACTATGATTCTGGAACTTTTGCTGAAACCCTATGATCTTGACCACTGGAAACTGTCATCCAAACCTGTCTATATATATATGAAAGCTGTTCATACCAGACTCAACCAAGCCAGGGTTTAGTCGCCTGGTGTAGCGCCTGAGAGAATTAAGCATAGCAAAACTTTTATCGCGAACCGGTTACCTTGACTTTTAGAGGAGGGTAGAGCTGGTGTTTTGTTGTTGTTGTTGTTGTTGTTTTGTGTGGGTTTTTTTTTTTTTTGTCCCTTTCTACGACATACGGGTAGCTGATATCAAAGACGGGGCAACAAGGAAAGCGCAAGCACAAATATATGGCTCCCAGCTGAGACTGACTTTTAGAGGTCATTGAGTCTAAATGATCAGTATGTCAGCTACCACTATCTCACACTTTCACATTTCTCTTATTTGTAGTTGAACCAATGTTCAAGTTTAACACAGACAGACAAACACACAGACACACACACACAGACACACAGACACAGCTCGGACACAGACACACACGCACGCACGCACGCACCGCACCGGCGCACGCACGCGGCACGCACGACTCATTGCATCGCCTGATCAGACAGAAAGACAAACCAAAGGCAAAAGAATAATGACTGCAGCGAATGAGGAGCATTTGCTGGTTTTTTTTTTGTTTGTTTGTTTTTTTGTTTTCGTTGGTTTTTGCTGTTGTTGTTTTGTTGTTGCCGTTTTGTTTATTTTTCAGATTGCGTATATAGTGCATTTGGTAATTCAGCGGTTTTTCGGCGACAACTTTTTGTTTAGCCACTTTCGTATAGCTGTCAAAGAGAAAAAGTCGATGCTGGCCTATTTACCTTATCATATGTCATGACAGTCGGAGCTCTCAGTTTCAGTCTCCGGTTCCATTCTGTGTGAGTGAAACAAGTCTTACTCGACATTTCGTAAACCTTACAACTTCTTTTCAAAGAATGTATTAATTCCAAAATAATACTCTGACATCATTCACTGATGCCGATATGTTGCTTGCTGTCTCATGAAGGTTTGAGGAGCACGTCTGTTACGTGAGCGTGATTACCTTTTACGTCACTGTCACCTGAGGCTCTCAGGTGGCATATTTAGGCTAATTTCTATACTTCTCATTTTTTCCAGCTCTCATTTTCCGTGAAAATTTCACTGAAGCCGAGAAGCAGACGAACCGAGAACCCCGACTGTCATGAAATAAATCAGGTCACAAGGCCAGGATCAACCGCTTCACGAAAGTGGCTCCATAAAAAGTTTTCGTCTAAAATTATGATCGTTGGCGACAGAATTAAATTACCAAATGCACTATAATCGATTCGAAAGGCAACGCTCCGGGAAGCAGCACGTGATTTTATTAGCGTAATAACCTCTCCTAGTATAATTATATTTTTCTTCGGTCTCGGATGTGATTTGCATGGATCTCTCTCTCTCTTCTTTCTCTGTGTGTGTGTGTGTGTGTGTGTGTGTGTGTGTGTGTGTTCTTACTTTCACTGATCTCTTTTCTGGCAGACGTGAACAATTTCTGTAAACACAACTCCGACGGCATCCATCCAGACCCCACAGACTGCGCTTACTTCATCGAATGCGCCAATGGGCAGACGTTCAGGGAGAGATGTGCCCCCGGTACGGCGTGGCGTGATGACATCAGGACCTGTGATCGTGTTGACAACGTGCCTAACTGTAATCACGCTGCTTAGTCCGCATTCAAAGCAGCCCGGCTTTCCTCGCCGGAGCACTGTTCTTGTGCTGATTTGAAAACCGTTACTTCTCAAAGAAAAATCGGACTGAAACTGAAAGGAAACAAAACACAGTTGCATCAGAGTCCTCTGTGTGTGCGTGCGTGTCAGTGTGTGTGTGTGTCACGGTGTGTGTGTGTGTGTGTGTGACGGTGTGTGTGTGTGTGTGTGCCAGTGACGGTGTGTGTGTGTGCCGGTGTGTGTGTGTCAGTGTGTGTCCTGTTGAACCCTAGCTGACTGACACGAGCACACAGCCGGAAGCTGACTGACACGAGCACACAGCCGGAAACTGAATCCACAACTGACTACAAGACAATCGGCATAGTCAGTCGTGATTAACGCCGGACTGATTTATGTCAGCACTGAGTGGCGGCCGAAGATGGACTGAATTTCCAGGGGGCCCCGGCGGCTCGGCCGAGGGAGCACGGTTGTCAGTGTCAGCCACTGACCCGAAAACGGCTGAACTGAACACTGATGACCCGACAACTGGGGGAGGCCGGGGTGGGGGAGGGGGTAGTAGGTTAGTTAGTTCAAGTTATTTAGGGCTAACGCCGCACAAGCAACGAAGACTATTTCGCGGCTTATGATGGGGTAGGCGTTATAGTCAGCGGTGTTCAAGTCAGTGATCCTCAAAACAAAAACCAACATGGGGGGGTGGGTGGGGGGGGGGGTTGAGGCGGGATTCTGGAGCTGTACATAATTTCGGCTTCTCAGTCAGTTTTCTTCCTCTCAACAGCCCTGTTTCTTCTTCCGTATGAAAATCAGTTGACTCTCTGATGTCAAATGCCTCTACCCGTTGGAAAATGAGACTCTATTCATTGATTCTTCTTAATTTTCCAGTTTTTTTGGCTCCCTTGTGTAACAATGGGAGTCAGTCTATGTAATAACCCTCCGTCGTCTGTGCGTGCGTGTGCCAGTGTGTGTGTGTGTGTGTGTGTGTGTGTGTGTGTGTACTGAAAAACTTTAACATTGTCATTTTCTCAGAATCTACAAACAGCAGAGGCACCAAACTTGGCCTGCTGACAGACAACCGTAAAACCTTTAAAAACCTTTGAATGACCTCGACTCAAGGTCAAGGTCACAAAAGCCGTTTGTTTGAAAATTTTACATTGGCATTTTCTCGGAATTTACAAACACTAGAGGTTTGAAACTGACTTTGCATGATGATAGACATTGATAAGAACTTTACAGAAATACAATGGCCTTGTGTCAAGGTTAAGGCCATACGAAGTATTTTTGTGAAACCTTAACATTGGCATTTCAAGTTCTCAGAAATAACAAACAGCAGAGGCGCCAGACTTGGCAGGCTGATAGACAGTGATAAGGCCTATACACACATACCATTTTAAATGACGTTGACCTACGGTCAAGGTTATTAAAACAGTCTGGAAATTTTTACATTTGCATTTTCTCAGACTGAATCTAGAAGAACCAGGAAACTTTGCTTGATGATAGACATTGGCAACACCTTTAATGACATACCTGTGTTTAATGACTTTTAGTCAAGTTCAATGCCATTGAAGCTGTTTTTGGTAAATTTGGTAAATTTTGGTAACAGTAGAAGCAGCAAATGAGGCATGATGATAGACAGCAACGAGACTTACCTTTTTAAATGACCTTGACCTTGGGTCAGGGTCATGAAAGCTGTCGTGAATTTTAACATTACCGTTTTCGGAGTAACTACAAATACTAGAGGCGTCAACTAAACCTGGCATAGTGATAGACATTGATGAGATCTCATTTGAATGACTTTGACCCAAGGTCAAGACCATACAAACTGTTTTGGGGAAAATTGTAATATTGCCAGGAACTCGGAACGCCAGAGACATCTTACTATGATTGGCGAAAGCTGACATATATGCAGTTTTTTCGCAACAAAGCAGTTTGTTTTTTTTCGCGAAAAAGTCGATTTTGTCGCGAAAAAAAAAAAAACCTGGCACTTTTTCGCGAAAACCTGCTGTTTTCGCGAAAAAGCGGCAATTTCCTTTTTTCGCGAAAACATTTGATAGCGATTTTTTTTCGCGAAAAAGCTTTTCTTCAGAAAAATGGACTCAAGTTTTTCGCGAAAACAGGTTTCCGCGAAAAATGTCAGTTTTTCTGCAGAAACAGTTTTTCCGCGAAAAAAGTAAAATCAGTTTTTCCGCGAAAAAGCACCCGTCAGCCGGTTTCTTTCGCGAAAACTGAAAAAGACAAATATGGGGCACCGTTTGCAAACCAGAAAACGGCACTCATTTGGCTCGCTCAAGCGCACTGAATGAGTGAGTGAGTGAGTTTTTAGGGCTTAAAGCCGCGCAAGCCACAAAGACTAATTCGCGGCTGAGTGTGCCTGCACTACATGAAAAAAACAAAAAAGTAACGTTGGACAAAGGATGCAAACTGGTCTACGGGGCAATATAAACCTAGGACATGCAGGAGACGCTGCACCTTCATGCTAATTTCTCGAACTCCCGGTTACAAAACAGCGTAGAAAACAAACGACAATTACAACTAGGTAAAACAAAGATAAATACTAAGCGCATATACAGCAAATATTACAACTTATCATCTCCTAGGCGCAATAAACCAGTTCGCAGCATATGCCCAACATCACTTATTCCTAACCACTGGTAGTGCAGACGCGAGTGAGAGGTTAAAAAGAAGAAACATAGATGAAAGGGCCGAACTTAGGAATCAGCTGAGAGAAGAGAGGAAGGACAGAGCGGCTAAATTCGGGAGGTTTTAAAGAGAAAGAGACAGGCGAATGGGCTGGTGAGGGATAGACAGAGAGGTAGGAAGGAAAATTCCTTAGTTGCCAATGAAGACAACATGCCTGGGAGGCAGTTGGAGAATAGACCGCTCCAACACGGAACCTCCCCGCCGTGAGGCGGTTCGGGAAAACAACGCACCAGAGAGGGGTGCGTTGTGAAGGTCTTCAACATGACAGGTGTTCAGCAGCACCAGCAGGGCGCTGCGAACAAAGCCCGCCAGGGTGAAGACCAGGTGGGGGGAATCCAGTGAAGTCGGCCTTCAGAAATGACCCTCAGATGTCTCACTGGACCAAGGGTCAGCAGACACCCGCTTACTGACCTCCCCCCGGAGGAGACTTTAAGAGAGCAAAAGACAGGTGAATGGACCGATGGAGGCAGAAATAAGAGTAAAGAAAGAGCAATAGGGGTGGGCAAGCTTGGCGAAATCAGCCCCGCCGCGTGAAGGCGAGCCCATGGGGCCGCGCACTGAATGAATACAACATCCCAGGCTGTTCTGGTCACACCCATCTCTCTCTCTCTCTCTCTCTCTCGACATCGTACGTGTGAAAAAATGTGTGTTCTGTGCGTCGCCATGTTGCCTACTGAATAATCAAGTGGAGCGACGTCAGTAGTGCAGTAGGCTCTAGCAGACGATGTTTTTGTATCCGCTGCACGATGGCACCGCGCGCTGGTACACAAACGACTACACACGTGTGTCACAGTAGCACCGTGTATTATCGTGGATGTTGGAATCGACTGATACGATTTAAAGCCAGACTTTCAGACACCATGTCAGTGTGCCCTGCGCCCCGTGAAGTCGTGCACCGACCGGCTGAGACAGCTTGCTTATTTTGTATCTGACACTGACCAGCCGTTATGCATCGGACCTCGTGAACAGTCGGCCGGTACACACTCAGTTACCTGACACACACACTGACACGTGAAGTGGACGCTGGCCGTTACTGAATAAATCACAGACCGGCGCTGCAGCCGCGTGAATACGGCCAGCTGCATACCGGCAAATCTATGAAACAGCTGCACTGGCTCCCAATCCCTTTCTGCGTCCAGTTCAAAATTGCAACACTGGCTCAGTACCGCCATTTCGATGGCTCTCTCCCTGTGTACCCGTTTGCAATGCTTACAACCTACCAGCCCTCCCGTACTCTCCGTTCATCATCAGAAAAACTGTTAAAAGTTCCAAGAATAACTGACTCCGTCTGAAGTCAGCTGGCGAGCGTTCATTTTCTTACGCCGCCCCCTCTGTCTGGAACGCGGCTTTACTGACCTGTCACCAGTATTGAGGGACCGGGCTGACTCAATTCAGTCAAAGCCCATCAAAGACCTACCTCTTTGGGCAAGCTCAGTTTCGAGCTGTAGTCACGGTCCTACCACTGACTGTTTCATCGGCACTCAGTGTGTGTGTGTGTGTGTGTGTGTGTGTGTGTGTGTGTGCCGGTGTGTGTGTGCCGGTGTGTGTGTGGGAGAGAGAGAGAGAGCCCAAAGAGTGTTTCGTAGAAAACAGATCAGTACTAGGCGCTATACTGACTAAACTGTATTCATCTTATTATTATTTATGTATTACTGACAAACTACGTACTACTAGTAGATCAACCTCTCTCTCTCTCCCGGCTCTCTCTCTCTCTCTCTCCCACCCGGCTCTCTCTAGTCTCTCTCTCTCTCTACCGTCTCTCTCTCTCTCCCTCTCTCTCTCTCGGCCGCTTGCTCTCTCTCTCCCTGCTCAGTCCGCTCTCGTTGTCAGTTGTCAGTCTTCTTTCAAAATTATTGGTTGTCACTCAGTCAGTGGTTGTACGGCATGTGCCGTATCGCAACTTTCGGCCGCATCAGTTTAGCGTGCATGAAACTGTGTAATATAGGCCTTCAGCTCTTATACACATTAAGCTCGGTGCCAGAGCTGATCTTCAGCCCCGGCTAGGCGCTATACTGACTAAACTGTATTCATCTTATTATTATTTATGTATTACTGACAAACTACTAGTAGATCAACTTCTCTCTCTCTCTGCCGTCTCTCTCTCTCCCCCCCCCCTCTCTCTCTCTATCTCTCGGCCGCTTGCTCTCTCTCTCCCTGCTCATTCCGCTCTCGTTGTTGTTCTTCTTTCAAAATTATTGGTCAAGTTGTCACTCAGTCAGTGGTTTGTACGGCATGTGTATCGCAACTTTCGGCCGCATCAGTTTAGCGTGCATGAAACTCTGTAATATAGGCCTTCAGCTCTTATACACATTAAGCTCGGTGCCAGAGCTGATCTTCAGCCCTAGGGCCGGTTTGGTGCACGGCGCCCCCGTATTATGCCTGTCAGTTCGTAGTTTCAGCCGGTTTCGCGAAAAAACAGGGCTGTACTTTTTTTTGCGAAACAACTGACGGCGTTTTTTCGCGACACCCTGACAGAGTGGGCTAGTTTTTTTCGCGAAAAAACGGACACCAACTCTGCAGAAAAAGTGCATACCTTTTTTTTCGCGACTTTTTTTTTCGCGGAAAAATTGACGTTTTTTCGCGACAAAGCGGTTTTGTTGCGGAAAAAAACCCACAAAAAACAACAAACAAAAACAACAACAACAACAACAAAAACCCCGGAGTTTTCGCGAAAAGACGGAATTTTGTCAGGAATCGCCAATCATATCTTACGTGGCATGATGATAGATACACGTAGTGATAAGAACTTCAAACATACTCTTTTGAATGACCTTGACCCTTGTCATAACGGAGCCATCAGATGCAGGCTTCTGCCTCTCTATAGTTGTCTTCTATCCTGGCCCTCTCTTCGGTCCACGCGATTTTTTAAATTTTATTTTTCTAATTAAATAAATAAATATTTTTTTTATTTTTTATTTTTGGTGGTGGTGGTGGTGGGGCGGCGGGGGGGGGGGGGGGGGGTCAAAAGGTACTCTGATTTCAGTTAACTCGAAAACAAACAAGGAGGAACGGCCCCGTCCTACAAAGTTGTTTCTCCAAACTTCATTTTATTTTGTCTGTTTTGTTGTTATTGTTGCCGGTTCTCCCCTCTCCAAGTTTTACCAATGACACTAGATCCTCTACGACCTCGACCGATTAGCCACGTAACTGGGGGTGGGGCCGGGTGGGGGAAGAAGGGAGGGAGGGAGGGAGAGAGAGAGAGGGTGGGTGGGTGGGTGTTTAGGAGTTTAACGTCTTTTTCCACCAGATAAGGGTGATATCAAAGACGGGGCAACGAGAAAAAGGCCAGCACAAATATTTGGCCCTAGCGGCCGGGATTCGAACTCTCGGCCCAAGCACTGAAAGTCCAACGCTCTACCATTCGGCCACCCTGGCTCCCCAGAGAGAGAGAGAGAGAGAGAGACGTCAGTTCCGTGAACTAAACATTTGACGTCAGCCTCAGGCAGGTCGTCATATAGTCATGGTTTCCCCTCTCCTGTAATCGAGGGTCATGGCTCTTCGCGTAGGAAAAAATTTAACACATTAATATCTCTGTGGTGGCTGGACCAATATTTAAATAATGATAGGATACAAGTGACGCTGAATAACGCTCCATGAAAATATACACTTTGGCCTTACAAGCTACCGTGTATGATTGTCTGAGTGGAAAATGCCCAACTCTAACACTGCGAGCTGAGGTTCGTCTGCTTGGCAGCCATTTGCAAGGTGTCGGCGCATGCGTGCCTGAATAGAAAACCGCGGGAAAAGTCGGAGATTTCTAAAGGTGGGCAGATCAGACAAATGCTGACAGAATAACAGGAATTGGTGTAATATCTATTTGTCAGTCTCAAAAACAGTTGGCTGAAAAATCTCACAGGTCCTGTACTGCTTTCTACAAGCTTTTCTTAATCAAAAAATTCACTGACTCAGCGAAAAGATCTTTCAACTAAAACGTAAGTCAGTTCAAGATCCCTCGAATCTGACAGGCCGGCATGCTGATTCCTCCCAACCGCATAGCAGAAAGATCTACACAAACACACGAGATTTTTCTTTGATGACTGAACAAAATTTCTGATTACCACCGATTTGATGTGATCACTGATGTGTGAGTGTCAGTTTATGTCACTTATGTCTCTCTAGATCTAGATTGTGAGCCGACAAGCATATTCACGTGGAAGGATGGTAGTGAGGAGAAAGAATCAAAGGAAAAAAGGGGGCGGAGCGTAAAATACGGCAGGCACTATTACACAGCTGCTGTACTTTTTAAACTTTACAAAATCACCGTCACATAATCCAGTGTGTTAAATTGTACGTGCAGTTTTGCTTTCCAGGGACAAGGTCGGTGTAAACTAGCATGCATAATCAAACGCAAAACAGTAATTAATAATGGAAAACGTTGAATCTGAACAGATGATTTAAGTCCATCCTATACAAATCAAGACTCTCATCTTTTTAAGTTGTTTGTCCCTGTAATGTACCAAGAGCATTACATGTTTGGCAGCGAGAGGGGAAAACAGCAACATGGTTCAAACTGAAAATGTTGCCACTTCGCATTGTCAAACTCTTGACGTCAATGGCACCATGCGCATCACGTTTGTATGTGGGCACTTGTTTTCAAATGTTTTTTCCTTTGGAGCGAAATGATCCAGTTTGCTGAAGATGATCAATAATATTGTATTGATGATCTTTGGTTTTCCCTCTGTTGTTGTATGTTTCTAAAAAGCATTCATGTCTGTGCTTGGGACTGCTGATAAGACAGTCGAAACATGCTTGGTGAGTGGATGAGGATCTTTGTAAATTAGGCTTTTGGTTGTCCTTTTAGTTGGTCAGACCAGACACAGCGAATGGTCAGACATCAGATTCCTGACGGGCGAAGGTTGTCCGATTTCATTTAAGACTTTTTTGTAATGTTTGGCAGATAGTACACATTGTATATTTTAATTCATATACAACTAGGTCTGTTGTACTGCAAACAAAAATGCATACATGGGCACACCAACCGTATTTATTTATATTTTAGTATTACTTGTACTGTTTAATTTTCACACACACACACACACACACACACACACACACACACACACACACACACACACACACACTGAATGAGAAACATCGAAAGACATAATGTTAAGGTAGTGTTTGTTGAAATTTATCAGCCTTGTGATTAGGACATCACTTGGAAGGTCACACATTATCAAACGTTTCCTTTTGTACATTTATTTCTAGACACATGTTGATCAGTTACAACACAAACATTTTGGCCAGTGGGGACAAAGTTTACCATTCAGGCTGGAAACATGACAGCACATGGAAACTGATCAGATTTAGGACTGACCATACAGTAATGTGTCATGGTAAAAACAAAAACAAAACTAAATACTATTTCTTTCAAATGTTACAACAGTGAAACAAGTGCTTGGACAACTAGCAAACTACAGATAACAGAAAATGTATTCTTTAGATTCTCACTGTTCCTTCAGCCCTAGCCAAGTCAGATTCACAGTATACTGTGTCTACTTTGCTTCAGTGTTATAACCTTCAAAATGAAAATGTAGCAGTACACTGTACAAACAAACATACAACCAACCAGCACACCTACAAACATTTCAAACAGAGTTTAGTACTAAATTTATTTCAAAAAGGTGGGGGCGGGGGTATGGCAGTTTGAATTTAGCGTCAAGTGTCCGATTAGTGTCAATACTGGAAAAGGTCTTGTCCTATTACAACCGGCTTTGACATCACCATTATGGTAACAAAAGATTATTTTAATGAGGGAATTTTAGTGTCCAAGATGCCCGGTCTGTAGATCCTGCAGCAGGTTTAAATCCCATGGTAGGCAGGGATATCACTGGCGATTGCTTTCTGAGGGGATTTCATATCGGTTAAACACAGACTTAGGCCAGTTTAAGAATATGTAATCTTTGCTCTTAGTTTGTAGTACATGTACATGGATTCGACACAATAGAGGTTGTCTGGTACGCTTGTTGCTAACTTTAACATTAAAACAAAAAAGCAAAAGTGGACCTAACTAAACTTACCACTTGGTGTTGACTTGAATAATCGCCATGTTGAACATGATATCAGAGGATGACACATTTGTAAACATATTTGCAGGAGCTGGTTGTTTTGAGCAGGAGTTGGGCCTGAAATAAATGCATACGTGCAGATCAAAGTGATGTTGTAACACACACACACACACACACACACACACACACACACACACACACACACACACACACACACCCCACAGATCTGTAAAAAAAAAAAAAAAAAAAAAATTAAAAAAAAAAATTTGTGATGGTGTGCATGGTTTCTCTTCAGTCCTCATTTGTACTGATCTTGCATGATACATGTACTTTATAGACTGTTCAAACACACACAAAACACTTTGGTATACAGCTGACTTGTACTGCAGGCTTACTGAAATAGCTGCTGGTGAGTCTGACATGAGATCTATCTGTACACTGCCTGAGATCATACTTGCAATACCTATGTACAGACCAATGCCACAGCAAAATGCACAGTGTGCCCTGCTTTTCAGTCCCCCCCCCCCCCCACACACACACACACACTTCCTGCTGCACCAATGCACACCTATCTGTCTAGCATACTGGTTTGTTCAGTGCTCTGCAATAACATGACAAAGTCCAGGGAAAAGAATATCCAAAGTGTCTATCATGTCACAGTCAGCAGGGGGAAAACACAGTAGGACCATGTTCACCTTCGTAGAATGGATACTGTCTGTGTATGTGATTATTAAAACTGCTGTGAGAGTCAGAATCTAATGTAGCACTCCCTCCAGTTTTACTCCGTTCCCTCCCAGTACTGCCTCTACTCATCCCTCTCCAACTTTCCTGGACTCCCTTCACAGTACACATCTTCCACAACCACCGGAACTCGACTGATTAGTGTAGATTGATCACCTCCTCCTTCCCATCATCAGAGTCATTTTCTTCCAATTCTTCTACATGCCCAAAGGAATCAGGAAAACCGCCGTCCAAATCTACGAATCTTGCCACACTCTAATCTTCACTTTCTGCACCATTCCCCGGAATATTGAACAAAATTCCACGATTATCCCCATTACGTAATGATCGCGCCGCCATCTTGTTGATACGAAAATCTAAAGTAGGTTTTCACACGAACATTTATAGAAACTTAAAACCACTAGTAGATAAATATTGCTGTTTGATGTGAGGAGCGAGACCGCGTCCTTCGACTTTGCGAAACTATTCAGAATATCCCAGGTCAGTAAACCACTGAATATTTCGCTAACGTCATATTTTGAGAAAATTGAATCTCGCCTGCCAAAGTCGCTGACGTGTTCTACACGGTTGCTGAGGAAGCAATAGACAAGAAATGCAGTAATTCTGAGTTATACAAACGCCACCAGAGACATAGTGAAGTACAATCCGGGAGCAGTATGTTACTGGTATGAGTGATCGAGTGCGAACATTTCAAGATAATAGATAGATCTGGTTCCTGCCTGGTCTGTACAATTTAGTAACTGCAGACATGTATCCGTAAAGGCTTTCTTTGAAACTTGAAGCAGGCTTTTCAGTTCTAGCATTTAAAGATCTAAAACCACTCTAGTCAATGTCCTAAAATAGTCGGCTGCTAAGACAAAGGTACGCGACGTTACTTTGCTTGTAGGCTCACACGCTTCCTTGTCAGGGTGGGTGTTTGGGGGTTTAACGTCCTTTTCCACCACATAGGGTGATATCAAAGACGGGGCAACGATGAAAAAGCCAGCACAAATATTTGGCCCCAGCGGGGATCGAACTCACGACCCGAGCATTAGAAGTCCAACACTCTACCATTCGACCACCCCGGCTCCCCGCTTCCTTGTCAGACTCAGACGACAATCTCTGTCTAAACTGACAGAGATCATATTGTTTTGAAATAAAGGGGGAAAATGGACGTACACTCAAACACACTGCTTACCTTCAACCACGACGAAGAAATCACAACGCGGATTGAGACTGATTGAGGAAGTATCCGTGTTAGTATCCTTTCGTGAAAAATGTCGCAGGAAAGTGCGCGCGGGTTGGTGTGAGGGCAAATGGGAGATAACTCTGAAATAACAATGAGTTCATTCCCTTCAGTTTTCGCCGTGCGCCATAAGGGATCCCATTCTAACTTCCGCAGACGGCCGGTTGAAGCCGTGAACATTTCAATCAAGTTCAGCTATAAACATCATCGTACAGCTTAGGTACGCTGTCAGTTTTCTTATATTAGCCTGACGTTTTCCTGTGCCATAGCCACCACGAAAAAAATGTAGCCACCAAAAAGTTTCTTCGCTTGGATCCCTGACCCAGGATGTGTCTTCCCCGAACACTCATGGGTTAGCCCGGACTAGTCGTCATACAGAGAGAGAGAGAGAGAGAGAGAGAGAGAGAAAGAGAGGCCGGATGACGTCAGTTCCGTGAACTAAATATTTGACGTCAGCCTCTAGCACTGAGATCGTCTGAGGGGAGCCGGGGTGGTCGAATGGTAGAGCGTTGGACTTCTAATGCTCGGGGCGTGAGTTCGATCCCGGCTGGGGCCAAATATTGTGCTGGCTTTTTCATCGTTGCCCCGTCTTTGATATCACCCTATGTGGTGGAAAAGGACGTTAAACCCCCAAACACCCACCCACCCCTGAGATCGTCTGAGGATGCTTGTTCATGTCTTGTGATTTCCCTGTTGACTTTGTGGCTTCTCCGACTGAATTATTTTTCACATGAAATCTGGAAGATCTAGAGGGCTGATGAAATGTCGGAAGCAGTGACGATACTTGCAGATTTTGTCTGTGAACCAAACATTTGACGTCAGCCTCACGCTGCTCGCCTGACAGATGATACTTCTTCATAATCTTGTGATTTCTTTGTTGCTTTTATGTCTTCCGTGACTGAATTAATTTTGACATAAAATCTGGAAGATCTAGAGAGCTGATGAAACGTGGACTTAAGTGCCTTGGATTGTACTTACGAAATTGCAAAATTGGAACTTTTTTGACAGGCGCTTCTCTGGTGTCACGTCTTTACTATATCTGAATTTGTGAACTGCAATTGGAGAAATGCCAAATCTGAATTTGATAAGCTTATAAGCCTAGTGCCGGAAACATCTTAACTGCTGCAGATCAACATAACGCTCAGGCTGTAGCCAACTCTTAAAGGAAGCATAGAGTTCGAGGCGCTCACTGTCAGTGATGCTGTAATGCCATTCTTGTGCAAAACAGTCTACAAGACGCTGCCTGAACACCCGAAGAAACCTGTTTGTATTGCCAACACCTTGCTGGAGCCAAACAATACCAAAACCATTCACACACAATAACTCTTTAACAGAGAAAGCCCAAGTACTTTTGCCCAAGTCTTGCAAATGGAAAAGCATATTGTATGCCTTACGCGGAAGCCTACCATCAGACATGCTGACAAGTCTGAGCCAGTATTTGATGCAACGCACTTTTGATATAATATAGAGAGGAAACCTCCCAAGGTCACCATAAATCATTTTGTTAGGTGTGTTTAAGCCAACATTTAACAGCCTCTTACAAGCAAAAAGATGGGCCTTCTCCAGTACATCAAAAGGTTGAAAACCCCAAACTTCTGCCCCATACATCAAGATAGGTACAATCTGTGTATCATATATTTTAAAAAATAGTTCTCTGGGTATGACGTTTCCAGAGACATCTGAAGAGCTGGCTAGTTCTGATCTTTGCTTTAGATGCAAGCTCAGTTACTGCACTAGTAAGTGAAAGCTTTGTGGTGAAGTGCAAACCAAGGTACTTGTATGAATTAACTACATCCAGTTTGCAATTTCCATAATACCAAGATTCTCTACCGGCTAAAAATCCACCTTTTCTGAATACTATTACTTTCGTTTTTTCTAAATTTACTCTCATTGCAAATTTGTCTGCAAACTGTTTCAGGATATCAATCTGTTTCTGTAAACCAACAGTTGAAAACGACGTGAGTACAACATCATCTGCAAAAAGCAGTATCAACAGCTGTATGATGTTAGGAGTAAGCTGAACACCATGTACACACCGATAGGGCAGTCGAACCAATCAGTAAGTGCATCTTTGCACCTGACACAAGACCTGACAGTACTGTACATGCTTTGCAACATTTTCAGCATTTTACCCCCAACTCCCGCTTTCCTGAGAACATCCCATAAAATGCCTCTGTTCACTGTGTCAAACGCCTTCTTGAAATCTACAAAACATACATAAACTTTACCAGACTTCTTCAAAAGGTAACGCTGGACAATAGAATAAAGTATAAAGATATTATCTGTTGTGAAATGTCCGGCCCTAAAACCACTTTGTTCTTCAACAATTTTCTTATTATGTTCAGACCAGTTTGTAAGCCGTCTGTTCATAATATGAGCAAATACTTTGCCAAGAATACTAAGGAGGGACACCCCTCGATAATTATCAGGATTGTCCCTGTCACCACTTTTGTGTAAGGGTACAATGATTGCACCACTCCATGCTTTAGGGAACTGAGCCCTGTTGAAAACTGTATTGAATATGTGATGGTGTTGAGTGAGTTCAGGCAGGCAGGGAGACAAAACACATCGGTCGCTATGACATGAGTTTTATTGCAACAGGAAAACAGCAACAAATGGCAGAGCCCGTGGGAGCGACAATCCGTGCAGTGACTCGCGGCAGGGCTGGCTGGCGACTGTCCAGTGATCATCATCATTAGCTTGCTTTACGTCCTATGGCTTTTGGCCCTTAAGGACAAGTTGTTCCTGGCATGTGACTTTGGCTGCTTGGCTAGGCGAGTGTCTTTGGGGTTTGTGAGGGCTGATTTGCTTAGCTTTGGTCAGCGTCAGAGAATCTTCGCTTGGCTTTCAGATGCCTGGTCTGGGTTTGTTTTTCGGTGCCTCAGTCTGTTCTGTCATCCGTACTTTTGCCTTTTAGATTATCACTGGGGTGTCCCCTCGCTTTTTGGGTTTAGAACCATTTTGTCAGATCTGATCTGACGATCGCGTCGGCCAGGGTTCTCATTGGCCTATCACCTAGGACTTGGTGTGGCTTGAGGAAGTCTACCGTCTTCAGTGAGTATCTGTCTCTCAGGTCCCAGACCGGCTGGAGGCTGGCGGGCAGGCCATCGCAACCGTTTACAATGTGGCGGACGTCTGGGGGCTGCCCACACTGGCAGAGGTCGTTACTCCATGTGTGTGCGCAGCACAGTGTGCGTATTCTGCAGATGATTGCAGAGTGTCTGCGCGGGAAAAGTGGCACGTGGTTTTGGCCACCCGGGAGGTGGACCCAGCCATTTTCTTCGCACAATGCACGGAGTCTCCTCTCTCTGAGAGTGTGGGCCGCTCTTTGTATCTTACTTTTTACTTCACTGAGTGTCTGGAGTAGTTTTGCTTCCATGCCATCGCCGGTGGCGTCCCGGGCTGCGCGATCGGCCAGCTCATTTCCTCTGATCCCGCTGTGGGAGGGTAGCCACATGAGGGCTAAGATGGTTCCCTTCGTGATGATCTGATGGGCCAAAAAGAGGATCTCGCTTTGTACATCACTCCTATTCCTCGTGCCTCCTCTCTCTAGGGCTTGGAGTGAAGACTTGGAGTCGGACAGAATGACCACCCCCAGCGGGGGGTTTGGCATGTCGTTGACAAACGTGCAGGCCATGAGGATTGCATACATCTCTGCTGAGAAGATGCTTAACCCGGCGTTGAGTTTGTAGCGCCTTGTGATTCCAAGGTCTGGGATCACGAAGGCGCACCCAACCTCTCCTGAGTCTAGGACAGAGCCGTCCGTGTAGATTTTCAGGTGCTGGGAAAAGCGCTGTTCAATCTTCTCTCTTGCCAGGGTTGTGGCAAGAGCAGAGTCTGCTTTCTTTGACGCGCCTTCAGCATAGCGATGTTCGTACTCGGGCTTGGCCAGCTCCCAGGGAGGAAAGACCGGCTTGGGAGTTTGTGCCACCTCAGGGTTCGCTCCGCACTCTGACCAGATGTCATATGTGTGCTCCGCCATCGGGATGGTCGTCCGATATATTCGTGGCGCTTTGACTTCCAGACCCTGCCGGATCAGGGTCTCCTTGGTGACTGTCTCTGTGAGTCCATCTCCCAAGGTGGTCTCAGTAGCGTGCATGGCAGCCTGGAAGTTGGCACACCTCCTTTTGCATTCCTCCCTGAGTGGTAGCCAGCCTGCTTCCTGGTATACCAGGTCGTTTCTCGCACTTTTTCTTGCACCAATTGCCGTTTTCAGGGCTGCCAGTTCAACTCGTTCAAGCTTCAGATATTCGGTTTTCGACAGTGCGAAGAAGGCTTCGCATCCGTACGTGAGGCGAGATCTCACCAGAGCGTTCGTTAGATGTCCAGTGATGCGTAGCTCGCGGCTACTTATGCGCCCAGCGCGAGCCGCAAAGAAAGCAACGGCTGCTCGCAGCAGAAACAAGGGCTAGATGCTCGGGTAGCAGCGAAATCTGTGTTTGTTTACACACAGAAAACTAACAATAGCGGGCGTAATACAACAGCTACAAACTTCAAACAAACTGCATTGAAAAGAGCGTGAAAAGTACTCTAAGATGGCATACGTTTGGAACATTATCAGTGTACAAAGAATTTCCTATCGCCGATTTAAGAGCGTAAAGGCTGGGACCACGCATTCGAAAAGTGGTGAAAATGGCAAAATACACCCGTTAAACTACAAAACAGCGCTAAAAACAAAACATAACTAAAAAGTACAAACTCTTCCGAAACTACTATAGTTTAAATGATAACTTTAGGCTAATTGACTGTGGAGATATTTAGCACTAAGTGGACACAAACAAACACAACTAACTGACACGTGGCTATCGTGGATCCGCAACGCTGCACGCGTGCGGTAGCCTACAGGCGAACAAAAGCCGGCGGCACACAGCTGGCCGGAGAACCTAGGGTAGTGGGCGAGAGGGTCCAAACCACTCGGCTACAAATAGGTGTACCAAAAACAATAAATGACCCCCAAGGAACCTTTCAGCATCTCCGCCAGTACACCATCCGGACCCGCTGCTTTACCCGACTTTAGGTGGTCAACTGCACGTCTAACTTCGTCAGATGTTATCGGCTGGTCGAGACATTCAACGCGAGGAACCTCTCGATCATCCGAAGGTACAGCTGTATCAACAGTAGCGTCTACAACAGACTGAGCTGGGTCCTCGCTAAAAACCTTTTGAAAATGCTGGAACCATTGAGCACTTTCCACATTCGGCTCAGGAACAGAACTTGCACTAACAGATTTGACTTGTCGCCAGAACGCTTGTGAGTTTGTGGTTTTAGACAATAAAATGTTGAGAGAATCATTTTTTGTACTGTTTGCGTTTTTCTTTAAGTGAATTGCCTGTAGATCTTTCTGTTTTCAACGTAATCTTTTCTGTCATTGTCACGTTTAGAACGCCGGAACTTTCTATAAGATTTACGTGCCTGTTTCCTTGCCCCAAAACATTCAGCATCAAACCACTTACTTTTCCTTGGGCCTTGGCGTACGTTACGCTTCATGCACTCAGAGACCTGCAGAAGACCTGACGTCAGACAGTCAACTGCATCATCGACAGACGTTTCAATCAAACGTGTCGCTTCTTCAAGAATGTTGCAAAATCCCTCACCACTGACAGCCTCAGCAAACTCACCTTGTTTGTTTTCATCCCACCACAGTTTCTCTACTGTTCCCACCCCACTCTGGAGCCTTTCAATACACCCCGGGCTGACAGAAAGTTCGACAGGCAAGTGCTTGGATTCCAGTCTCTCTGCAACTTCAAGTCTCATATCAGTATACAGCAGTTTACGAGAACAAATAAAGTAATCCACAGTGCTGCTACCTGATGTACATACATATGTAAAATGCCCTTCCTCATCCCCTCGACGTGCTCCATTAAGTATGGTGAAATCACATGCTGCACAAAACTCAAGAAGTATTCTGCCAAAGTTTGATACAATGACGTCTTGGGACATGCGAAATTCATGGTAAGTATCACCTAGAACCAAGTCATCTGAATCATCAGCATCGGAGTAAACGGGATTCATACCCCCGGTTCTAGCGTTAAAGTCACCTGCTAGTAAATACACACATGACTGACCAAACGTTTGCATACAGTCAAGTACACACTGCTCAACCAGACTCACGCTGCACGTGACAGTTACATGTGCTTGCTTGTAGTAGGGTGAAGATGATGGTGGCACATACGCTCCGCAGAAAATCACATCCTTTTCAAAGCCGAACACAGTTTTGTCTATTTTCAACACCACAATATTATCAGCTAGAGTGTCTATCCTCTGCACTAGGTGACTATGCTTGCTTTTTACCATAACCAATACACCACCACTGCATTTGTTGTCATGGACTGTGAATTTAAAGGCTGGACTGAAATACTGTTCAAAGTCTGAGAAACAATCAAGCCTTCTATCATGCACCAGAAATGTTTCTGTTAAACAGACGATATCAAATGTATTGACATATTCAATAAAGTCTGCTTCGCTTATTTTAGTCATCAGACCTACAATGTTGTAGTTCAACACACGTACTAATTTTGGAGCATATGCTCGTGCACCCTGACCTTCTGTGTTGTCTCTGTCACGTTCCGTTGCCCCCTCTCCCTCGCTGTGCTGCGTCGCCTCTGGACTGCTGCTCAGTCGCGCCTCGCCTGTGACGAAAGGAATACTGCCTGGACTCACGTGCTGCAGGCGGTGACGGCTTGCCACTGTTGAGAGCTGTGACAGTAGCATACGAGGGGCTGACCTCCTGAGTTTGGCGAACTGGGTCACGGGTGGGGGAGGGGGTGCGGGTGCGGGTACGGTCGGCCTCACTGACTGGGTTAGGTGGGGGAACTGATGCAGGGGAGGGGTCCAGGGTTACAATCCTTGTGCGGCTCGTGCCTGGCGAGGAGACATCACGAGCATCGCTACCCCTGTTGTTGCTGTCCGTGGTGTGGTTGTCCTTGGCGTCACCCTGGCTGACAGCCACCCTGCCACTACGAAGAGTGGAAATGTTGTTGCCACGGGCACGGGCAGAACCAACACGGCCCCTACGGCTGTCCCCATAGTCATGCCTGTCACTCCTCCTGTAGTCGTAGTCGTCATGGCCCCTGTAGTTGTAGTCGTCGTGGCCCCTGTAGTTGTAGTCGTCGTGGCCCCTGTAGTTGTAGTCGTCGTGGCCCCTGTAGTTGTAGTCGTAGCCCCTGTAGTTCTAGTCGTAGCCCCTGGTGTCGCTGTCGTAATCGTCGTCGCCCGTGTAGTTGTGGTCGTCGAAGCCCCTGTGGTTGTATTTGTCGTCGCTCCTGGAGCTGGCGTCGTCCGTGTAGTTGTGTCTTCTGTAGTCATGGTTGTTGTCCCCATCGTCACAGTCTCTGTTGTCGTCCTCTGTATGGAGCCGAGAGAGAGACAGAGAGAGAGCGTGGGTGGGTTGGTGTTTAGGAGTTTAACGTCCTTTTCCACCAGATAAGGGTGATATCAAAGACGGGGCAAAGAGAAAAAGGCCAGCACAAATATTTGGCCCCAGCCGGGATTCGAACTCTCGACCCGAGCATTGAAAGTCTAACGCTCTACCATTCGGCCACCCTGGCTCCCCAGAGAGAACGAACGAACGAACGAACGAACGCATCTTTATTTTACAACGGTAAAAAGGGTGTTGTTCGTCAGACCAGTTTTCAACCTTGCCGTTGCTAATACTACTCAAGAAATGTAAAAAACAACAACTTTGGAATGAAAATGAGAATGAAAAGTACTTCACACACACACACACGCACGCACACACACACACACACACACACACACACACACACACACACACACACAGATGCGCACTCCCGTACGCACACACGCGCGCGCGCACACACACACACACACACACACACACATACACACACACCTCCGATACAATGACTAAGCTAGTTGCAAATCAAACAAAGGTAACAGGCCCGTAGGACAGGCCAGACCAAGTAGTGTATAAAGGGCAATTCACTAGAGGCAAAAGTGAAGGGAAAAGACTTTTAAGTGATAGCAAGCAACAACAACAACAAAAAAAAAAAAAACGCTTATGACTTTTGGTGAACTAGACTAAAAAAGTGTCTGAAGAGGCTGCCCTTGAAAGAGAAGAGCGATGTTCTGTTTCTGATGTTATCTGGAAGGGAATTCCAGATCATACTTCCAGAGTAACAAAAACTAGACTTAAACATGTCAATGCGTGGGCGGGGTACCTTAAAGACATGCCCCGATCTGGAATGTTCAGATGTTGTTTCTGTGAAAAAAACATGAAGATATTCTGGGCTAAGCTGTTTACATAGTTTGTACATGAACACACATTTGATGTATTGAAGGTGTTGTTGAAGAGGAAGCATTTGTACCTGCATAATTCTTTGGTCTGTCGAGAGATTAGGGTTGGGCAGTATCAATTTTGCAGCTCTCCGATGTAAGGAGTTCAGCCTCTTCAGATGAACTTCACCTGAGCCATCCCACACTGTTGACGCATAATCTAAATGGGATTTGATATGTGCGCTATAGAATATTGTGCGCGTGGACACGTCAGTGATAAAGCGTAATTTAGACAGCATGTAGAGATTTTTGGAGACTTTCTTACATACATCATTAATGTGAGGCTGCCATTGCAGTTCGTGGTCCACCGTAACTCCTAACAAACGGTGCTGTGTTACCTGTTCGATGACAGTGTTGTTAAGGGACAAGTTGAGAGGTAGGGGTGTTGAGAGTTGATGTTTTTGTCGTGTTGTGACTACCATACATTTTGTTTTTGAGGGATTTAAATTCATCGAATTTGAGTCGCACCAGTCAGATACATCCCTAAGACTTTGCTGAAGTCGTGTGCTGACTACCGACACATCTTTATCAGGTGAGTGAATGGTTGCATCATCGGCAAAAAGGTCGCAGGCAACGTCGTTACTTAGATGAAGTGGTAAGTCGTTGATGAAAAGACAAAAGAGTAGGGGTCCGAGAACCGAGCCCTGGGGCACGCCGCTGCTTACCCGACCACGAGATGAGTAAGAACCATACAACAGTACTTTTTGTTCACTCAGATATGACCGGAAAAATGATACCGACTCAGGACTACACAGGTAGTGCTCAAGCTTTTCCAAAAGAATATTGTGATTAACTAAATCAAAAGCTTTCTTAAAGTCAAGGTAGATTACTCCAGTAAGTTGTGACTGGTTCATGGAATGAAGCCAGGTATCGACTAATCGCGTCAGTGCTGTATGACAGGAGTGTTTGGGACGAAATCCTGACTGATAACTGTAGAGAAGGTTACGATTATCTAGGTAGTGGAGTAGATGTTTGTGGATGTGTCTTTCAAGGGGCTTTGATAGGGCTGTTAAGAGAGAGATTGGTCTAAAATTGTTAACGTCTGTGAGGTCTTTAGTTTTGGGTAAAGGTACAACTTTGGCGTTCTTAAGTTCTGTAGGGAATGTATGTTGACGGATGCACAAATTATAAATATACGTCAGGGAGTCAACCGTGACTATGTAGGGAAGCGACATTTTCAGTATATAAGGGCTGATCTCATCAGGTCCAGAAGACTTCTTATTCTTCATAGAGCTGATGAGCTTCCCAACCTCGTGTATCGCAAGCGGGGGTATTTGGAAAGGGGCTTTACCGGCCGTTCTCTGGTTACAGAAGTTGCGTAACATGTCGGAAGAAGTGAAGTGTTGATGAGTATCGCCTGGGGGGACTAGGGATTTGGCGACGTTGAGAAAATGATGGTTAAAAGTATCGGCGGTAAGATTCCGAGTAATGACTGCTGACTTAGTGTTATTTCCCCTGGTTACAAGGTTAAGTGCACGCCAAAGAGATGACGTGTCCTTGTTTTCTTTTATCAGACGGTCGCATAGCGATCTTTTGGCTTTGAGCACCATGTTTTTCACTCGTTTTTCAGAGAGAGAGAGAGAGAGAGAGAGGTCAGTTCCGTGAACTGAACATTTGACGTCAGCCTCAGGCAGGTCTCATACAGAGTGATAGAGAGAGATGACGTCAATTCCGTCAGTGAACTGAACATTTTGACGTCAGCCTCTAGCACTGCGATCGTCTGAGGAAGCTTGTTTATGTCTTTTGATTTCCCTGTTGGCTTTGTGGCTTCCCCGATTGAATTATTTTTCACATGAAATCTGGAAGATCTAGAGGGCTGGTGAAATGTCGCCGGAGGCAGTGACGATACTTGCTTATTTTGTCTGTGAACTAAGCGTTTGACGTCAACTTCACACTGGTGGTATGACAGATGATGCCGCATCATCTGTCATACCACCAGTGTGAAGCTGACGTCAAACGTCATTCAGCCAGGGAAATCAAAAGACTACACATAGGCGAGTCTAATTAGGCTTTTTATATAGCGGAAGGTAGAACAAATTTGATCCTAACTTTTTATTACAGAAATCAGTAGAGCACAGGCCCCTAATGCTGTGGTGGTCTCCGTGAATTTTTTCTCCGTCCGCGTCACCGTTAAAAACGACCGTTTATCTTGCCATTTTCACTATATGAGCCCTATAAATGGGCTTTTGAGGGTGTGCACAAAGTATGCGTGTTTGCGGGTACAGAAATGCGCAGAACTCCACTCTAAATACGGTTACTGTTAGACAAGACATGCATTGTTGACATACTGAAATTTTACCCCAATCAGAATGATGCTTCTTGGAAAATTGCGGCCATCAGTTTGGCCGTTGATTCCAAGGACCCTGTAAAACGGCAGTATTTGATGCTTGTGCACTTATCAGGTCACTGCAGGTGACATGTATCGCGGAAAACATTTACGAACATTGAACAATTTAGTCAGGAAACGCTTCTTTGGTGTTGTGAAGTTCCCTTGTCACCGCATGTCCAGGTACGTATGAAATATGATATCCAAGTGAGCACTTTTTTCGGTAGCGATATTTTGGGGGTGTACTTACTAAAGTAGTTGCTGCTTTGTGAGTAGTGAACGGTTTTTCTCAAAGAGCAGTGCACACTCAAGAATAGTATCCCAGTTGTGTCATATCAAAAGTTCATTGAAATCGCTTTTGTACTTTTGTCACAAACAGCCAACGAAAGTGCAACCTGCTTAATAATGGCTGAATATGCGTAATGATGGGAGTAGGGACACTTGATTGGTTGCTGTGATAAGGTGTATCCGCGAAAACAAGTATAATTGATGCAAATATTCGGGCACATGCTCGGTGTTTCAGAAGTATCTTCAAGAACTTGTATGAGAGATTATTGCTTATAGATGGCCGTTAATTGAAGCTATCAGTTCCCTATAAGGGCTGAAAGCGGTGCTTACCAAAAGAGCCTGCCATAATTGCTACACTTAATGCAATTTCCTTTTATACATTTGTCTTGGAGGAAAAGACAATGATTAGTCGTATGAAGAAAGATCCCTGAATCTAAACAAGCACGTCTTCTTTACAGCGGTCATTATTTTACCCATTTTTTCCCCATTTCCTTCATTACAAGCTGCGTGGGGGGTAGGTTTATATTTTGCTGCTAGCAGCCACCAGTTTTAACTTGTCATTGTTTTACATATTGGAAAAGTAGAGTGATTCCAGGAGAAGGAAAACGTGCATCCCACATCAAATTTGATGAACTCTTCACTGCTTGAAATAGGTGACTTAAATCACCTTTTTCTAATTAAACAGAGCATTAATTGCTACGGGGGTAGGTTACCAAGTAGCCAGATATGACGGCCACAGTGTACACAGCGTTTTGTTGTTACTGACCAACTTTTAGAGGAGAGGCTTGGCACTTACGTGTTACTAGCCCATCCACTATGTCCTTTTGGCTGTGAGGGGAAATGACGGGAATCCATATTGTGGTTGGGTTCAAAAACTGACTATACACAGCAAAGATTACAAATGACGCCGCTGCAGCAGGTATTGTGCACACACTTCAAGTTTGACTACTGGATATGTTAGGCCAGACACCCTGTCGTGGTCCAACGAAATGACGACAGATTTGCCTGTAGAAGCTCTCAGTTATCAAATCTTCCTTTTTCCATACAGACGCCAATTCTCTTACTGATGGGGACCGGGCTGACATATTACGCTGCTGCAGCTGCTACGCTTGACAGATCATTTGCAGACGCACATCATGCTTTAGAGAAATGGTCCAGCAACCCTAAAATACTATTACAAGTATACATTTTTGCCTCAAATTCTAACGCACTCAGAAAATGTCGGACATTTTCATTAATTCCTGTTTTGAGGTACAGGTACAGAAATTAGACAAACTTAATATGAAACTTCCAGAAAAATAATATCACACGAATGCAAATGAAAAACAATAGACACAAAAGCAAATCTGTGAAATCTCTTTGATTTTCAACGTGTTTTTCCTTGGGAACAAACGCCGTTATTTTGCCTCTTTTTTTGGACATTCATAAGTTTACAAATGAAAATCACTGGCATACATTACTGGCAAAATGTGATGGGGGTATGTAGAACACAACATCAAGTCTACAGTAGTAAGTGGCTGAATTCATTTCAAGTGTTATGAGGTATGTTAATCACACGGCAAACATGTTTACAAGGTCAAGGTCATCGGTTCGTCTGTTTACTCCCAAACATTTTCTTTCATCGCTGTGTTAGAATAAGCAAACGAACAAGCAGTCACAAGCACCAGGCAAAACAAAATTAGCACAAACGATGTTTGTATGAGAAGATTTCTTGTGGACAACTTTGGTGACCTTGACCTTGGGAGTAAAGGTCATAGAGACTGGGTGAAAATTTTGTAAATACAACTTTTGGCATAACATTTGCCTTATATGCATTGATAAGAATGCCTTTCTGGTGACCTCTAGTAAAGGTCAAGGTCACGCTTGAGTTATGAAGATTTTGCAGTCATATTTTTATTCTGAGGATGTTGTGAACTCACCAAACCATGGGGACAAAAGTTAGCAGCACCAAAATGCTTATTCTGAGCGATGAAGTAAAATGTTTTGGAGTAAACAGACAAACCAATGACCTTGACCTTGAAAACATGTTTGCCGTGTGATTAACATACCTCATAACACTTGAAATGAATTCAGACACATACTAATATAGACTTCAGGTTGTGCTCTACATAATTTCCATTGCACTTTGCTAGTACTGAACTAGCAGCCATTATTAAACAGGTTGCACTTTCGTTGGCTGTTAGTGACAAAAGTACAATAGAGATTTCAATGAACTTTTGATATGACACAACTGGGATACTATTCTTGAGTGTGCACTGCTCTTTGAGAAAAATCGTTCACTACTCACAACGCAGGAACTACTTTAGCAAGTACACCCCCAAAATATCGCTACCGAAAAAAGTGCTCACTTGGATATCATATTTCATACGTACCTGGACATGCGGTGACAAGGGAACTTCACAACACCAAAGAAGCGTTTCCTGACTAAACTGTTCAATGTTCGTGAATGTTTTCCGCGATACATGTCACCTGCAGTGACCTGATAAGTGCACAAGCATCAAATGCTGCCGTTTTACAGGGTCCTTTGAATCAACGGCCAAACTGATGGCCGCAATTTTCCAGGAAGCATCATTCTGATTGGGGTAAAATTTCAGTATGTCAACAATGCATGTCTTGTCTAACAGTAACCGTATTTAGAGTGGAGTTCTGCGCATTTCTGTACCCGCAAACACGCATACTTTGTGCACACCCTCAAAAGCCCATTTATAGGGCTCATATAGTGAAAATGGCAAGATAAACGGTCGTTTTTAACGGTGACGCGGACGGAGAAAAAAATTCACGGAGACCACCACGGCATTAGGGGCCTGTGTTCTACTGAAATCTGTAATAAAAAGTTAGGATCAAATTTGTTCTACCTTGTTCGGCAATTTTCCTAGCCTAACAAGGCTTGTGATTTCCCTTTTGCTTTTGTGACTTCCCAGGCTGAATTAATTTTTACGTAAAATCTGGAAGATCTAGAGGGCTGGTGAAACGTGGACTAGAATACCTTGGATTGTACTTATGAAATCGCAAATTTGGAACCCTTTTGACCGGTGCTTCTCGCAGAAACTTGAAAACTGAAGTTATGTTTATAAAAAAGTTCAGTTATTGTTAATGCTGAAGCTATATTAGTGCAGTAGTTCCTGTCATATGTGCAGTTGTCACACTAGACAAAAACGCCGGGATGATAAGTAATTTGCAGTAGTCTTTTCATAGATATTTGATCTTATGTGCAAACCACCCCTACCTCGGAAATATTTTTTTTACATAAAACCAGTCTGAGCTACAGAGCTGTAGCACGACGAATACAATCAGTGTGATTGGGTGAACTTCCAAAGTCTAGAAAATGAAGGAATTTGAACAACTTTTTCGAAAAAATTCGTAAATGACCGATTTTTTAAAACTGATCGGCGATAACTTTTCTGAAAATGCGGCAGGCTAAAAATCGTGAGGTAGCTCTGGAGAAGGTGAATTCCCATTTTATCTCAAAGTAAAAAGGCCTCCAGCGAGGTGGTTTAGGAGATAGCCATCATTACATCCCGGCGTCCACACACACACACACACACACACACGTGTCTCACAACTCCCGCCAAACAGAACGCAGCAGCATAGTGTCAGTGCACGTCAAGTGTCTATGACGCAGAGCGGTCACAGCCTTGTTTTGTACTACTGAAACTTGCTGCTGCGCGCAGCGAAATCTGCCCCATCGTATAAAGTTGTTTTTCTATAGCGGAGAAACACTTGAACTGACGGACTTGAAACCCAACTGACTGAACTGGCGGAAAATCGCGGTTCCGGCGGCAGTTGTTCACTACTGTTTACCATTTTCAACACTGAGAATAGGAAACCGGAAAACGGTTCGTTTACCATTTTCAACATTGAAGATAGGAAAACGGTGGAGGAAATAACGGTAAGTACATGGATCGTTTCAGAGTTACAACCGACTGAGCCATTGAGGGGCCAACCTAATAGGCGGAAGTCCAAGACATATTGCTTCCACTCCGTAACTCCGCGCGTAAAATAGGTCTCTGAAATTGCGTCCGTCGTAGCCTGCATTATCCACCACTTAACACAATCGACCATAACAGTGTACACTTTACGTATTAGTTATGTAATAATTGACTTTCTAGCGAGGAGGGAAGGGGTGGACGATTGATTGACTTGCGCGTATGAATATATATCATAGTTCCTCTAACTTCTGCCTTTTCCTCGTGGTACGCGCATCGGGTAAGCCGTGAATCTACTGTGCTGCTGTCTTTTTGACAAAGTCTGGCCATTACTGCATAACTGCCCCTCGTTCAACACGAAAAAGTCGTTTCTTTCCAATTTGTAGGGTTTTTTTTTTCCAAGGAGATCTTGTAACATACGTATGTTCCCAACTAGCGAATATTCTTTGAAGCACCGTGAACTGGCGGTACCACGTGTACCAGTTGTCACTAGTCGGCATTGCTCGTCATCCTAGACATAGAGCTAATTCATTAAGCTTAGTTGCAATACTTAAACTTAAAAACCGATGGTATTAGGAGTTGAATGTGATCTTAGTTGTTATGTAGAATGGTTAGGAGTTCAGTCTTTAAGTAATTTCAAATCAGAGAACCCAAATCGGGTCCCAAAACCAGAAATTCCCCTGAAATGATGCGGTATACGCCATTGACACTTCGTTGAAATATTCACTACCAGTAAACCCGTGAAAAATATGTTAAGTATCCATTTTTAGAATGCAGTGGAGTTTTATAATTCTTGAAAACAAAAACCTGTTCCATAATTTAGGGAACAAGAAACTGATTAGGAAAATCGCAGCACCCAGCCTTTACCAAGCACAGGACTAACTTGGTCTGTGGCAGCGACATGGATTTTAAAATCGATTTGTCTCTTCTAACATGCTTGATGATGCGAGGCCGGATGTTTATTAACATTATTAACAAAAGTACAGCACCTTATAATACAGACGTACTGTTCAGGATTCGGCTATGCTGACAAAGCTTTGAGAGTGACTAGGAGAACTACTTGCACTGATGTTCAGCAAAAACTACCCTTCCTAATCCTACAGCCTAGGTCTGTTACGACAAAAAGTAACCGAAACGGTGTTTATATAGAGTCAACAGAGGAAGCCAGAGATGGAAACATCCATGCATATTCATAAGAGTACTGTATACTGAAATAGGTGCACTCAAAACTGTATGAACATCCAGTAGTACAACTAAATAGGTGGATTACATGATAATCATGAGGTCTTTTCCAGTCGTTCCCTAGCATGTGCAATCCTCTGCCACATTCAGTTTTAGTTTTGAGTCTGTTTTCTGTTGATTCAGTCAAAATGCCAAGGATCAAGACCATTCAGAGCAAGACCTACACGACTCCACGGCGTCCTTTTGAAAAGGAGCGTCTAGACCAGGAGCTGAAGCTCATTGGAGAATATGGTTTGCGCAACAAGCGGGAGGTATGGCGTGTGAAGTACACGCTTGGGAAAATCCGCACAGCTGCTCGTGAGCTGCTCACCTTGGAGGAGAAAGACCCTCGTAGACTTTTTGAAGGTATCGGCAATGTTTGTGGAAATGTTCCATGAGATTTTGGTGGTGCAGATGTGGATGGCTAGTAAAGGAAGGATGAGAATTAAAACAAACTTTGCAATTGGTTAAGCTGAAAAGGCACTTATTGATGGCTCGTTTCTGCCAGCAAATCATAGTTTGTAATTCACATTTATTGTATTCCCAGGAGAATTTTGGAAAAACGGCTTGTGTGGTTAGCATTAAAAACTTTTTGTGGTGTTTTTAAAAAGATACACTTGGGGAATCGATATTTCTTTTCAAGGGTTATATATATCTATCCTCTTCAGTAGATTTGACTTGATTAAATAGTGTACAGTTTTTGTTTGTATGTAATGGTGTTTTGTGTTTTAAAAATGTTTAAACATAATAAAATTGAGATTGCTGAATTGTAGCGTTCATAACTCACTCGCTACCAATTGCCACAATCCTGGTGAGGGCACGTGGTCATGGTGATCAGTACGTATGCGTTTCACAAGCCATCACTGGGATCAGTGATCAGGAGGGAGTGGGCGTCAGTCTGTGGATGTGACATTGAGTGGACTGTTTATTTGGGTTTATACTTGGGTAGCAGAAAAACGGGTACTTTACCTGTCTACTTTTGCAATCAGCAGGGAAATTTTCAAGGTATTGCAGTTGTATGTTAATGAATATTTTAATCAGGTGCATGGGTGAAATTTTTCTGTGGACTGAAAATGTTTTTTTGAAAAACTCTCCGGACGGAAATTCTGGGGTTTTTTTGTTTTTGAAAAAAATTCTCTAAAATAAAAAATATAGACAATCTAAAAAAATAAAATCTGTGCTCTGTGATGTACGGACGTGCTTTGTTGGATTGGCAACCAAGGGCGATAAAACGAAAGAGTGCTCTCTTGTTTGGAGGTCCGTAGCCCTTTGTGCAAGTTCCGTCGTTTTCTGTTCTGTATGCCGCGAGCTTTTTACAGGTATATGTATTATGCGGCGGAGTCTGGTGTGAACCTTCATGGCACCATTTTCTTGATTGAGATACAGACAGCAGTGATGTGGCCAGCTCGGAGACCGGATGGGACAAATTGTCCTGAAGCCAAACACTTGATAGGACATTTTGTCCCGGTTCAAAAAATTAATGGGACATGGAAACGTCAACCAAAAAAAAATAATAATAAAAATTCAAGTTAAATTATTGTTCTAATTTAATACAACTTTTAAATAACAGAACTAGATATCATATTAACCAGGAGTTTTTAATAGACACCACTGACAAACTGATCTCATTTTCTAATCGAGACTTCAAAATGGCAGAACAATATTGGATAAAATGAAGAATTTGTTGTAAGAAACTGATTGTTTCAAATAAAAATAAAAAGACAACACTGTCAGAAAAGAGAATATATTCATGAGTGTGTTAGAAGGGTCTCTTTCTCAGTTCTCTGTTTTAACACATTCACATCCTAAAAGCAAGGACAGCAGGCATCATCAGAGGTAAATGAGCTAAAGTGCCCATGTGTCTGTTTCTCTCCCTTAGTTCACTGAAACATGTGATGCCTATGAATCCATTAACCCTCAGATCCGAGCACACATTTCTGACACAAGACTTCCTTAGAAATCTTTTGTCAGTAATGTGTTCTACGATGGTAAAGGGCTAAAGACTTTCAGCTTCTCTCATTTCACCCCTTGACTGCCAGGGCATGGAACTGGCCATGCATTTGCATGGCCACTACCCTGCCTTGGCAGTCAAAGAGTTAATCAGCAAGTCTCTGTGGCCATAGAGATCCACTGGGGTAAGAGTTGAAGCAGCCAAACAACAATTCAGGAAGAGCCTGTGGTCTCCAACTGTGATACCGATGTTTTTGATTTGAACAACCTCCCCTCTCTTTTGTTTCCATCGCTTCACAATGCCCTTGCCACTTGTAATATTGCATGCTCCTCTCGGGTAAGCTGCATTTCTTCAGCTTGCATCCAATTTTGTACCTGCATCGGCGTCTGCAGGGTCCGAGAGCGCGAACTTACTGAGATTCCCGCACCCCCTTGTGAACGAGTTTTTGGCTACACTGTCATTCATGCACACACTGCAAAACATGGTCTGCGTTTCTTCATTGTAAACCAACCATGGAAATACTTTTAACCAACTGGATATTAGTTGTCGAGCGGGGGGCTTGGTACTTTTGTTTTTAACATCTTTCGATTTTGGGCTCATGCAGTGGAGGACTAGGAGTGCCACTCGGTGCCTCCGAACTGAGAGGAAGCTCTTCACTACCCCCCCCCCCCCCCCCCCCCCCCCCCCCCTCCATTGGGTCATCCGCGTTAGAAGCGCTTGCGGATTGAGAAACATTGCTCTTTTTGAACATAGCCGTCAAAAATGACTGACCTTTTCCAGGCCTGGGTTTTTTTTTTTGGGTGGCATGGTGTATGAGATGGTAAACTTTCAGCACGGTCTCAAACACGCTTCTCAGTCGGCAGCAGACGACAACAATACGCAAATACAGTTGACGTCACAGAAAAGTGAGCGCTTTTGCCGGTAACGGAATTTGATTGGCCGAGCGGTTTCAGCTGACGACAAGAAGTTACTAAATATAACAGTGACACAGTTTCGCCGCAAAGCCAGACGCCGAATCTATGGGCGGTGGCAGGCCTATCTGTTCTGTGACTATCGCATTTTCGCATCGTTGAAAGAGTAATGCTGCTTGCCATGAAACTCTAATGGCATGACCTAGCCAAACATGAATGAATGGGACAATGTCCGCCAGCACTGTGAATCAATGGGACAAATGTCCTAGCTGGGGTGCAAACGATGGGACATTTCCCATTTTGATCGGTCTATGTCCGAGCCCTGGCCACATCACTGCAGACAGTGTTTGAAGGTTTAATGTCCCTGAGAAATATATATGGGTACATAAATTTATACTGAAGTGGAGGTGTCTAAAGTTCGTAGGCAGTAACGGACAGTGACAGTGTCAGTCAAACTGACAGCCGTGGCAGTGAAACTGATAATGAAGTGACAGGACCGAAATGACAGACACGATCACCAGAGACATGGGTGTTATCTGTGCGATCACGAATATCGATCGATTTTGGAGAGTTTGTATGACTGGCTAATGTTCTTCAGAGGGTGAGTGAAACGACTTTTTTCCGTTCGATGAAAGAAGATAATTTATACTCGGACCTCATGGTGACTGACAGATATGTGCCGATCACATGAAACCGAAAGTTGTTGACAACACATTACTTCGCAAACGCCTGACGTTATGTCAGAAGAGATCAAAGCTTTTCTATCGAATCTCTGCTTACTGGACTTACAAGACGTTCTTCTTACGAACTGTGCTGATCGAAATATTCATTGGGATGACTGGTCAGTTTTAGAAAATCGTGCCAGCCAGTCTCTCATTGGTTGAATCATTCACTTCTTCCTTACGTTCACACACAAGTGTGGGGCAGGCAGGCTTGGTCTCTCTCCTTCCACCCAGGGATGCATTACCCCTTGACCCAAACCAGGAGATAATTCAGGTGGTGAGGCCTTTTAAAGTTTTTGAAAATGTGCATCCTGCTCTAGCATTAAGGGATTTCATACCAGCCAAAGACTTGGTTGAAAGGGAACAAACTTGATGCTAAATACATTGGGATTGAAGCATCCAGTTTGCCTTTCGAGAGAATTACCCTGTCTTTTTCTGTTTTTTGGCTCCCTTGTGTAACAAAGGGAGTCTATGTACTAACCCTCCGTCGTCTGTCTGTGTGTCCGCAGTAAATATATAGAAACCTTAACATTGGCATTTTCTCAGAATCTACAAATAGCAGAGGCACCAAACTTGGCTTGCTGATAGAGAGTCCTAAGACCTTTCAAAATATATCACTTTGAATGACCTCTACTCAAGGTCAAGGTCACCAAAGCGGTCTGTTTGAAAATTTTACATTGGCATTTTCTTGGAATCTACAAACACCAGAGATTTTAAACTTTGCATGCTGATAGACATTGATAAGAACTTAACATATACATGTACTCAATGGCCTTGTTTCAAGGTCAAGGCCGTACAAGCTATTTTCCGCATTTCCGCAGTAAACCTTAACATTGGCATTTTCTCAGAAACTACAAACAGCAGAGGCACCAAACTTGGCATGCTGATAGACAGCCATAAGACCTTTCAAAATATATCATTTTGAATGACCTTGACCTTGAGTCAAGGTCACTAAAGCGGTCTGTTTGAAAATTTTACATTCACGTTTTCTTGGAATCTACAAAAGCCAGAGATTGTAAACTTTGCATGACGATAGGCATTGGTAAGAACTTTACAGACATACTTGTATTCAATGGCCTTTTGTCAAGGTCAAGGCCGTACAAGCTATTTTCCACATTGCTGCAGTAAACCTTAACATTGGCATTTTCTCAGAGTCTACAAAGAGCAGAGGCACCAAACTTGGCACACTAATAGACAACCATAAGACCTTTCAAAATGTATCATTTTGAATGACCTTGACTCAAGGTCAAGGTCACTAAAGCGGTCTGTTTGAAAATTTTACATTGGCATTTTCTTGGAATCTACAAAAGCCAGAGATTGTAAACTTTGCATGGTGATAGACATTGGTAAGAACTTTACAGACATACATGTATTCAATGGCCTTTTGTCAAGGTCAAGGCCGTACAGGCTATTTTTCACATTTCTGCAGTAAACCTTAACATTGGCATTTTCTCAGAATCTACAAACAGCAGAAGCACCAAACTTGGCGTGCTGATAGACAACCATAATTCCTCTCAAAATATATCATTTTGAATGACCTTGACCTTGAGTCAAGGTCACCAAAGCTGTCTGTTTGAAAATTTTACATTGGCATTTTCTTGGAATCTACAAACACCAGAGATTTTAAACTTTGCATGATGATAGACATTGATAAGAACTTTACAGATATACATGTATTCAATGGCCTTGTGTAAAGGTCAAGGCCGTACTAGCTATTTTTGTGAACCTTAACATTGGCATTTTCTCAGAATCGACAAAGAGCAGAGGCACCAAACCTGTGGTATGCTAATAGACATTGAGAATACCTATGCATACGTACCACTTTGAATGACCTTGACTCAAGGTCAAGGTCATTAAACCTGTCTGTTGTGAATTTCAATATACCGGTTTTGGAGAAACTACAAGTACTAGAGGCTTCAAACTTGGCATAATGATAGACATTGATGAGATCTCATTTGAATGACCTTGACCCAAGGTCAGGGCCATACAAACAGTTTTAGGTAAAACTGTAATATTGCCAGGAACTAAGAAACACCAGAGACACCTTACTTGGCTTGATGATTTTTACAAACATACTCTTTTGAATGAACTTGACCCATGTCACAAGGGAGCCATGGAGGCTTCTGCCTCTCTAGTTTCTTAAGGTGAAAGGAGGGGCCTTCAAATTGCCATTTAAAACATTTTCATTTTCGGCCGAGTAGCTTCGGCCCCCTGAACACCTGAGAGGAGCTTTGCGCCTTCACCCCACTGGGACTTGGTGGCCCCTGAACCCCAACCTGGTTTTCAGTTTTTTATAATCGAAAAGTTTCACCCATGCAGGTGTGTTGTGATTTTTAAAAATAAAACTAACCTATATGATATAAACAGCCAGTATCTTGCAAAGTTGCATACATTGTTTGACTCTAACAGGCAATGCACTGCTCCGCCGTCTTGTCCGGATTGGAGTTCTGGATGAAAACAAGATGAAACTTGACTACGTTTTGGGATTACGTCTTGAGGATTTCTTGGAACGTCGGCTGCAAACACAGGTTTTCAAACTGGGCCTGGCAAAGAGTATCCACCATGCACGTGTCCTCATCAGACAACGTCACATCAGGTGAGTGTCTGCAACAGGTTCATTTCTAATGCCTGTGGCTTTAGATTTGACAGCTATCCATACAAGAATGGCATTTCTTTAACAGCCTCTAGGCCAATTTCAGCCATTTTTTTAGTATTCCACTATCCAGGCCAAAAAAAACCCCGAAGATGGCCACCAGCCATGTTGTTTCCGTTCAGTGACCTGCTGTTGCCACAATCGTTCTTTTGTAATGCCATGTATCGGGGAGGAGGGCACTCACTCACTCTGTCAGAGACATGCACGTGCACACACACACTTTATCTCTGTGTGCGTGCGAGAGTTCTCCAAGGAACGCAGTCATTCCGTCTCTCAAAAATGACCGCGTCTCAGATGGTCTGGACAGTTCTCCACATTCCTATCATACAACATACTTGCTGCTTGCAGGGTTTAAAAACATAACCTTTTGCAGATTTCCACCTTTGGCTTACCACCCCCCCCCCCCCCCCCCCAAAAAAAAAAAAAAAACAAAGTGTTCTCCTCTCAAGCACCTAAAATTGTCCGAAAACACACCAAATTGTACAGACTTAGTCTACTTCTAAATCTTCCTCTGAAGCACTTAAAATTGTGTCAAAATACACCAAATTGCAGAGATTTTGGTATTCTGAAAAACAGTACCCAGGGGAGTGCCAGTGGATACCCATAGCATGACGCCCCTGCTTTGCCAGTGATGTCACACACACACACACACCCAACCACAATAGGATTTAGAGCTTTCTCTTGATTTTAAGTTGTTTGCTAATAATGGACAAGTGCCTTTGTAGTGTACAGGCTTATTCAATTTTTTTTTGATATTTGTATACTGTACTGACACTACATGGTGTGGTTTACACAGTGACCATTGCGACAGCAGGCTTACACTGCGATGTGACCATATCAAGGCAGGCCACTGGGGTTGAGCCCTATGTCTGACCTTTCTGACTGCATCAGGATGTTTTTCTGAGTCTGATTGCTGGGGCACTTTTAAGCTGGAAAGTGAAACAAAACATTGGTAGACCACTGGGGTTCCTTATGCCCTACGTCTATCAGTAAAGAAAAAGTTTATTGGTTGTAAGTTGTTAGATTGGTTGTGTCAAAACACAACCGTATTAACTTCAATCATGCTCTTTATGACGAGGTGTGCTGTCAGCATTTGTTACATTTTTGTGTGCATCTTTTGTTACAAAACAGCCAGTTACGTAGATTTGAGTTTGTGTGGCCTTTGGCTTTAGTATGTCACTGACATCCTGATGTGTTTATACAGTAGAAACTTTTTTGAGCGACCTTTCACGGGACCGAGCAAAAACGGTCGTGAACAACAACTGGTCGCCCAAACTGCAGTCAGTCACAATGGCGTCCGGACCCGGCCCTGCCCGGCCGGGAGCCGTGCATATCAACCGTAGGGATCATTGCATAATAAGTACAGTGTGCATGCGTGGATTTGACTCAGAAGCAGAGTTTGGTGTTTCTGTGGAGTCTTCCAATAATCAAGATTGTGCGGCTTTACCTATATTTCAGCGACGGAAAACGTAAACAGAGTCGCTTGTGCCACCATGTTTTTAACCACTTCCGTTTCACATTGTCGCGCATTCGGTGTCGTGAACTTGTGTGACGCGTTTAAATTTTACGGCGGGAAACAAGTACACACACACACACACACACACACACACACACACACACGAGCACAGCTTGCATGAACTGAGTGACAACCACGATTCTCATTGCTTCGCTTTATTCAGTCCTCAACACGACAGAAAAACATAAAAAAGCGGGCGCCGTGCCAACGGTGCCAGTGCACGCACACACACGACGTACACACACGCGCGCGCGACGACGACGTACGTTGACTCAGTCTGACAAAACATGTCAATCCTCTCTCTCTCTCTCTCACACACCCCGTGGCACACACACACACACACGACGTACGCTGACCTCTGACGTCCTTGCTGAGTTTAGTCCGCCGCAGCGGCACCCCCTGGGCTCTCTCTTTCACACACACACACATCGCACGCCGGCACACACAGAAACAGTTTCCGTTTTCTTTATTGTCAAACACAAAAGCAAGGATTAACAACCACGTCATGGCTATCAAATATCCGCCTTACTTCACACACACACACTAAGACACGCACTGACACGCGCGTGATAGGTGATTGGAGAAAACAATGATCAGTGATTTGACAGGTGTTAGGAACAACGGAACTGACACTTAAACAGGATGAGGTGATCACCACCCGCTTAACTGCAGTTGTGTTTAGGTGGCGCTAAGCTGTAACGATGCGATAATTGGCCTGTGACTGGTCACGCGTGTACCACGACTTGGCGGCCCGCGGGGTATTGTCAAGGATTGTGCCGTGGGCGGTCGGCGGTGCTATCGGCAAGGTGTGAATCCGCGCAGACAAGCCAGGGGTGGTCGCCAGCAAGAGAGGCGGGGGGTCGTTTTGCCAGCAGAATAGCGGTCTTAAGTCGTGTACTGCAGTTGGTCGGTCTTTGGAGATGCAATAAAGAAGAAAAACCGTCCGTGCCGGGCTAAAACGGTCGTGAACGAAAAACGGTCGCTCAGTCAAGTGGTCGCTTAGTCAAGTTTCTACTGTATCATATTCACTTCTGTGATGAATTTCTATGCCTAGTTCTTAATCTTTGTGTGAATACACACACACACCGCCACCACCACCACCCCCCATAAGGAAAACAAAGGTTTTGGTGTACTGAAATTGCTGTTTACTCTCGGGTAATCAAAGTTCATACTTTCAGGGTGCGGAAACAAGTGGTGAACATCCCCTCTTATGTTGTTCGACTCGACAGCCAGAAGCACATTGACTTCAGTCTGCGATCTCCATATGGTGGTGGCCGCCCTGGTAAGACGACTAGACTGATACTTTAAAAGCATTCATATAAATGATAAAGAAATATAGGAAACGGTCGCTCGGTCAAGATGTTTCTCAATCAAGTTTCTACTGTATGATTGTAGACTGACATTACACAAGTGTGAGAAAATAATGTATGGCATTACGCGATGTTCTGGTGCATACCTCCACAGCTTAAAACCTCTACGCGACGATACGCACTGACAGAAAAAAGCATACGTGCTCATACCCTCAATGCAGTGATGGTGTGCGTGTTCATACCCTCAGCTCAAGATTTGATTACGTGATTTTCAACCTCAAGAGGCATTATACCCTCAGCTGTACGTGATCTGCATCCCTGCCAAGGCACTGTGAGTGGGTGGGCTGCCTCTAGACATCAGTAGGCTGGGAAGGGGTAGCAAATGCACTGCCTGAGGGGTCAATGAGTTAAGCAGGAAAGTGCTCTTGGACGGTCTGAGCATTTTTGCTCGAGTTAATAGACCGCATGGAGCATAAGGGGAGTTTCTCAGAAATGACATTGTCAGATATGAACTTTGTGCTTCACTTTTACATCATCTTTTCATGTAAACCAGTCTTGTGACCTTGAATATGTCACTGACATCCTGATGTGTGCCAAAGTGTTTGTCCTATTTTACCGATGAAATTCTGTGCTGTGCTGATTTACCAATGAAATTCTGTGCCTAGTCCTTTATCTTTGTCTGAATTTTTCTTGTAACCAAGTTCAATGTTATATTACAATCATTTCTTCTACTGCTGTGCTGTTGTTTGCAGGACGTGTAAAGCGCAAGAACCTGAAGAAGGCCCAGGGTGGTGGTGGTGGTGATGAGGAATCGGACTAAACATCTGATTGCAAAACCATTATTTCAATAAAATACCACCTTGAATCTGCCTTACATTTGTCTGAATGGAGGAGTGAGTTGTGTGTGGGCTGTGGGCAGGATCAAGTTGGTTGCACCACTGTCAGATTATAACTGATAATTATTTGTGCAGCTTCCAGTGCTTTGTATAGAGCTTACATAATACAGTTGAGTGGGTTATAGTGAGAGACCTGTACCCTGACTGAATTTGCCATCAAGTGGACATCGTACATTTTATGAATTTTTGGCTCCCTTGTGTAACAATATGAGTATGTAATAACCCTCCGTTGTCTCCGTGTGTGTCCAGAAAAACTCGTCATTTTCTCAGAATACACAAACAGCAGAGCCACCAAACTTGGCATGCAGATAGACAACCTAAGGTCTTTAAAAACATTGAGTCAAGGTCACTAAAGCTGTCCGAAAATTTTACATTGGCATTTTCTTGGAGTCTACGAACACCAGAAGTAAGAACAAAAATCTGTTTGAGATGTAAATCTGTGTCGTGGCTTATCTTCCCACACTGACTCAATTCAAAGCCCATTTAAAGACCTACCTCTTTAGGCAAGCTTTCGAGCTGTAGTCAGACCACTTTTTCATCAGCATTCGGAGTGTGTGAGCGCAAAGAGTGTTTCGTAGAAAACAGATAGGCGCTATATGAACTGTATTCATTATTATTATTATTATCTGAAGTTTGAGAGTAGTCTGAATGATGCATGAGTGACATCAAGCATTGTCGTTGTGGGGGAACATGCTCCTTCAAGGGTTGTGTGAAACTGAATGAAGACCACAAAAACAAAGTTGTTGGATGGTATGATAAAAAAAAAAAGCAAAGCTTCCTTGGCTCACTTGTGAGATGGGTCAAGGTCATGCAAAAGAGTATGTAAAGCTCTTATCACTAGCTATCCTGAATTAAGGTGTCTCGTGTTCATAGTTCGTAAGAAAATGGCAATATAACAGTTTTCCCAAGACAGCTTCTATGACCTTGACCTTGCGCCAAGGTCATTCAAATGAGACTTGTAAGTGAAGAGCTTATCAGTGACCTAAGGCGGAGATCAGGAAAGCCATCATGACACTGAGAGATGGGAAAGCTGCAGGGCCAGACGAGATACCAGCAGAAGCCATCAAAGCAGATACAGACAGCCGTCAACATGCTGCACAGCCTATTCAGCAAGATCTGGGAGACGGAAGAGGTACCAGCCCAGTGGAAAGAAGGGATTGTCATCAAGCTGCCAAAGAAGGGGACTTCAGGGACTGCAGCAACTACCGAGGGATCATGCTCCTGTCAGTGCCAGGCAAGGTTCTCAACAGAATTTTACTGGAGAGGATGAGGGAGGCAGTCGACCCCATGCTCTGAAACCAGCAGGCGGGCTTTCGCAGGAACAGGTCCTGCGCTGACAGATCGCCAGCCTACGCATCATTGTTGAGCAGTCACTGGAGTGGAACTCCCCCCCCCTCTACATCAACTTCATAGACTATGAGAAGGCTTTCGACAGTGTAGACAGAGAGGTGCTGTGGAAGCTTCTAAGGCACTAAGGAGTTCCCGGGAAGATCATCTCCCTGATCCAGTGCACCTACCAAGACATGAGCTGCAGGATTGCCCATGCCGGCCAGTTGTCAGAAAGCTTCGAGGTGAAGACCGGAATCCGCCAGGGATGCCTGTTGTCCCCGTTTGTCTTCTGCTCATCGACTGGATCATGAAGACCACTACAGCAGGCAGGAAAAACGGGATACAGTGGACACTCTGGACGCAGCTGGATGACCTCGACTTTGCTGATGACCTGGCGCTCCTGTCTCACAGCCACGGCCAGATGCAGGACAAGACTACGTGCCTGGAAGCCACATCAGCCGGAACAGGGCTCAAGATCAACAGGAGGAAAATCGAGCTGATGAAGATCAGCACCACTGCCAACACGCCAGTCACAGTCGGTGGAGAGCCCATCATGGAGGTAGAGTCCTTTGTCTACCTGGGGAGTGTGGTTGATGGACAGGGAGGCACAGACCGAGACGTCACAGCCAGAATCGGCAAGGCAAGAGCAGCAATGGTCATGCTGAAGAACGTCCGGGCATCCAAAGTTGTCAGCATAAGAACCAAACTTCGCATCTTCAACTCCAACGGGAAGTCAGTTCTACTCGACGGATGCGAAACATGGAGCACAACGAAGACGATGCAGCAGAAGATCCGGAACGAAGAGCTGTGCGAGCGAGCAGGGCAGGAACCAGTGGCCAAGCAGATCCTGCGCAGGAAGCGCCAGCATCCAGCACCACGCGCCAAGCCCTGACATGGAACCTGCAGGGAAAAAGGAAGAGAGGCCGGCCTCGCAACAGCAGGAGGCGGGACACTGAGAGAGCTATATAAGCAGGGAACCAACTGGACTGGAGTGGCAAGAATAGCCCAGAACAGAGTGCGATGGCGAAGGGTTGTCGATGGCTTATGCTCCACCTGGAGCCAGGGGCCTAAGTAAGTAAGTAGATACATAGTTCAGACACCTGTTGTTCAAAGTGAGTGTCTGAAAAGTCTGTCAGTGCTGAATCATCTGAGTATTTGTATAGTTTACTAAGAGGGCTACTGCTCCGGAAATCATCCGTATAGATTGTGAAAAGAACCGGCGAGAGGACCGTTCCCTGAGGGGCCCCAGTGTGTGTAGTTTTGGAACCAGAAGTTGAATTTTGGAATTTCACAATGTGTGTTCAATTAACCAAAAAGTCTATGAGCCAGAGAAGATTTGGGCTGACCTGCATGTCAACCAGTTTTTTTTCCATCAGGAATGGCTGTATTGTATTAAAGGCCGACGAAAAATCAATGTATAATATTCTCACATGAGATCTGGGTTGCTCTGGGTGAGTGTATGTCATAATGTGTCATGCAAAAGTGTCATGGTGGCATCTTCAACCACTCTATTTCTCTTGTATGCAAACTGAAGGGGGTCAAGTTTATGCTGAGTTTGATTCAGCAGGCGCTGGAGCATAATCTCAGTTCTCAAAACATTTCATGATAATGGGAGTAAGCGCCACTGGTCGATAATCATTTAATTCAGCTGGATTACTTTAGGTTTTTTGGGGACAGGGCAGATTATTGATTGTCTCCATGGTGTGGATTTCAAGGCAGGGTTGCTTAACTTTTTGGCTTGTTTATTTCAGTACGCCTGCAGTACGAATCAGTTGCATACCAAAGTGTTCTGTGTGTGTGTTTGAACAGTCTGTGAAGTATCATCAAAGACATTAATGGTAATGTAATGTCTTTGGTATCATGCAGGGTCAGTGCAAATGAGGACTAAACAGGAACCATGCGCAGCATCACAAAATGTTTTATTGTTTGGAACTGACTTGTGTAGTAAATCTGCACAATGGTTGATAAAATGTATATATGACAAGGTTCAAGTTTTATTCCCACTGTCTCAGGATGGATATTTCCACTAAACTAGGTGCAACTACTTTGAAAGTCAAACATGAGGCTAGAAAAAGATGGATGATCTCCCTACGGCACACAGTTATCTCCCCACTTGTTGCTCTTGATGATTATTTTATGCTTATTGCATTCTGTATTCAATATCCTTTCAGATATTATATAGTTAATAATATAAAAAGTGAGAGGTATGTGTACAGTAAGCCTAAAACTGAATGTGCCCACAAACTGTCCTTTTTTTTCAAATAGTTCTGCAAAGGAAAGGGTTAGACTTTAGTTTTCAGAAATGGAAATGAAAACAAAACTACATGTATTATAGTCTGGTTTTCGGCGGTAGGGCCGTAGGTGTAGTTACTTTGAGGGAGGTGACAGAAGCCGAAAGTTGCAACCCTTGGGCCGACTTGGCATAATGATAGGCATTGATGAGATCTTCACTTACTGTTTTGGGGAAAATTGTAATATTGCCAGAATTAAACACCAGAGACACCTTACCTGGCATGGTGAAAGACAGTGATAAGGGCTTTACAAACATACTCTTTTGAATGGCCTTGGCCCATGTCACAAGTGAGCCATGGAGGCTTCTCTCTCCGACTGGTGCTTTATTTATTTAATGTGTGTGAGTGATGGTATGCGTTGTAGCTTACCAATTTTATTTTCGCAGCAAGCTTCACTTGCTGTTGTTGTGGAAGTATGCAGCACTGTAGTTTGTTATTTTTTGTACCAAGCTGAACTTAAAGAGTCAGTACTATTTTTTTTTTCCAGCATGATGTTATATCTGTAGAGAAAGTGAGTGTATGTCAATGTTGTGATCAAACACGCATTGAAATCATTCTCATCACCAATTGCTTTATTTCTCAGATTCCAATGAAGATACAGAATTTTCAGAATCCTACACAATGTTGCCTTTCCTTTGAGCACTGACAAGCACTGTGGCTGTAAGTTATTCGAAACATGGGCCTATCTTCAACATCTCACAAAATAAACTGACCTATCATTTGCTTACAAGTTACACGTACTGCAAAGTGGTCAGCTCATGGTTAAATAAAAAACCAAACTGTCAAGCCCCTCAAGAAGACAACAAACAATTTGGAAAATGTTGCTTTAGAACTAAGTCGAGCTGCATTCTGGCTCCTATAAAACAAGGAGGAATAGCCCAATCCCATGAAGTTGTTTCTCCAAATTTCATGTTATTTTGTCCGTTTTGTTGTTATTGTCGGTGTTTTTTTTTTGTTTTTTTCTCTCTAAGTCTGTAAGACCTATCAAAGACACTAGATCTGCTACGCTGTAGTGGATCTAGAATCTCAGGAGACAGGGGGATAACGTCAATTCCGTGAACTAAACTTTTGATGGCGGCCTCATGCAAGTTGTCTTGAGGATGCTTGCCCATGTCTTGTGATTTCCCTGTTGGCGTTGTGACTTCCCCAACTGAATTAATTCTTACATTAAAATCTGGAAGATGCAGAGAGCTGGTGATATGTCGGAGGCAGTGACGTTATTTGTCTGTGAACTAAACATTTGATGTCAGCCTCATGCTGGTCGTCTGACAGATGATGCTTGTTCATGTCTTGTGATTTCCCTGTTGCTTGTGTGACTTCCCTGACTGAATTAATTTTGACATAAAATCTGGTAGATCTAGAGAGCTGGTGAAACATGGACTTGAATGCCTTGGATTGTACTTATGGAATCGCAAAATTGGAACTCTTTTGACCGGTGCTTCTCGCAAAACTTGAAAACATATCTTTATCTAAAAGTCCTGTTATCCTTAATGCCAAAGCTATAATAGTGCAGTAGTTCCTGTCATATGTGCCGTTGTCACAGGTGACAAAAATGCTGGGATGATAATTTGCAGGAGTCTTTTCATAGATATCTGGCCTTATGTGCAAACCTCCCCTACCTCGGAGATATTTTTTACACAAAAACTGTCAGAGCTACAGAGCTGTGATACGAATAGTCAGTATAATTGGATGAACTTCCGAAGTCTGGAAAATGAAGGAATTTCAACTTTTTCGTAAAAATGCGTAACATGACCGATTTTTGTAAATTGGCGATAACTCTTCTAAAAATGCAGCAGGAGAAAAATTAGTCAGTATAATTGGATGAACTTCCGAAGTCTGGAAAATGAAGGAATTTCAACTTTTTCGTAAAAATGCGTAACATGACCGATTTTTGTAAATTGGCGATAACTCTTCTAAAAATGCAGCAGGAGAAAAATTAGTGAAACCCACATCTGGAAAAGTTAATTCCCATTTCATCTCAAAGCAAAAAGCTCTTAACAAGGTGGTTTAGGGCATTGCCACAATTACACCCAAACGCACACACGTCCCACAACTCCCGCCAAAAGGAACGTAGCAGCATAGTCTGCATGTACGGAGTCTATGATGCAGATTTCATTGAGTCACTGTGTGCGCGAAAGTATGTATTGTTTGGAGAAACATAACAGTATTGCTTTTCATCACTGAAACTTGCTTCTGTGCACAGCGAAATCTGCTCCATCCCATAAAGTTGTTTCTCTAGAAGGCTATTAGAAGTACACGTACCAATGTTTCAATGTCAGAAGAACCAAGGTGCTTTAAACAGCAGACAAAAAAAATTTGAACTGTGCGTTTAGAGAAATGTCAGAACAGTGACTGTTTTGGTTTAACTGGGCTGTCTTGACTGAAAAATTATATGTTCAAAGTATATATATTATAGTGAAATCTTTTGGAGCTTTTAGTACCACATCAAGAAGACAGGAAGTCTGTGGACCATGCTATTCCTTCCTTTGCTAGTGCTGCTCTACAATCTGGATGAACTTGCACAGCAGAGCACGCCCAAGTCAAACCTGAAGATTTTTTCCCATTTGGGTTATCATTTCACTTGTACAGTGACAGAAAAGCCAATTTTCTAACAGAGTTTGAGTTTCGCCCCCCCCCCCCCCCCCACACACACACACACACTTCACTCTGGAGACTAATGGATCCTGTTTTGCTGATGACAATGGCATCAGATTTAACCTCTACAAAAACCCTTTCCGCCACTGCACACAAACTGAAAAACACAGTGACCGACTTAATCAATTGTCAAAAGCAAGGCGGAAACATTTGACATAACTGAAGTTTGACTATCAGTTCTTGAATCTTTGACTTGTCCGTTTTAAATTTAGGTACACAAAGCACAAACGTGTCTGGAAAAATGAAAACTGCTCTCACATACCGGTGTGCACAGTTCAATTTGAAACAGGTGTATTTGTGAACATAAACGTTTCTGTAGGAAGGTACAGAGCTGGTTGGGAAATAAAGCACCAGCTATTATTTTATTTAAGATACAAACCTGCGAAAGTACAAAAATGCTTAACCCTGGAAGTGCTGAGCCCAGAATATTCTGAGCTACCTCTATGGGTGTTTCAGCACAAGACAAATCAATTAAACAAGACCAGCGTTAAGTAGGTGCACTGAGTTTGTACCATCTAGAGCAGGCTGTCAATAGCACATGTACCATATAGCACAGTCTCTCCGAACAGCCACTGATGACCGAATGGGCAGTGTATATATCTCACTGGTAGCCTGTGTATACATCTCACTTTTCAGTCTGAATATGTGCAGTACTGCCCTCGTTTCTTTCCAAGCCTGCTACCTAAACTCTTGTTTAAGTTGCCACATACCAGTGCCATGAATTTTGCTGAAATCACATATCTGCAGCAACATGGCCTTGAACTTGGCAGAGTCCGATTTGGGAAGACGAGGGCCAAAGTTGGTCATGAGCTCCTGAGTTGAGGCCTGTCCGTTGGTGTCACCCATGAAAGCAATGAAGCTGCGAATGTCCTCAATGAGCTCTTGGTCTTGTGGGTCCAATCTGTTATGTTCACTGCTAACATCCTCAATGCCACCTCCATTTGACACAGTAGAAAGCAGCTGTCGTCTTTGCATGCGGGAGAGAAGCTCTGATGAGGAAACTGCACCATGAGATGCAGACAAAGCAACAGATCCAGCTTGAGATCCATCAAAGAGAGGTTCATCTCTGTCTGTAGATTTCTTGACGGGCAACTGCGACAGAGCCACACATAGACTATAAAGAAGAGAAAACCTATATCTATGGGTGACTTCAGGCTGGGTGACTAAAATCCGTTTTTTTTTTTTTTTAAACCTACCCTGACGGAAATTCCGTTTGTTGAGCAAACCATGGGTCAGAGAGTACTATTAGTAGCAACCCCGAGATAAGTGCCACTTTCATAGTTTAAATTTACAGTGCTTGGAGAGGCCACCTAATGCTTTTAAAACTGCTAAAATTTTTGTTTGACTGGTGTTTCAGAGCTGGAGCCCGACCACTCCCTGCCCACTGTATGAAAAGACTGGTTAGGAAGATCCAGCCACTGTACACCAGTAGGAGCCACTTCAAACCACTGTTACCCAATGCATGGACCTTCCCTGCTAGGCCCAGGCAGCTGCAGGTCGTGTAATAGTGGCTTGAAGTGGCTTCTAGTGATCTGAAGATTCAAATTGATTTTTGCATGGGCTATTAACAGTTGTGGAACTCAGTACCCCTGCACCTTGACCTGGGTTTCAGTCTTTTTAAAATTTACATGTGTCACCCATTTATAACCCCTAATCAAATACAGCATCACTGCCTTCTTGCAATCACTCCCCACAGTTGCTCAGCAAGTTAAACTGCCCATTCCCCTCTTCCCTTGCCTAATGCTATTAGTATTACAGGGACCTGAACCACAATATACAAATCTGCTTTATGGCAATGCTGCTAGCAAGATATACCAGCACACTACAGCGATGTCCTGTACAGACTAGTCAAGAATGAAACCAGGAATGTCACGTGGCACACTCACCTTGGCTCTACTGGAAGATACAGCCACTGGCTTTGGAGAAGGGACTTCACCTGGCTTGGAGACCAGGAGGAGGTTCTTCTTTTGCCCGAACCGTGGTCTGCAAGTGTTGAAAAGACACACTCTTGCTAGGACGAGTACAACACGTACATGTGGAGACTTTAAAATAATTGTTAGTACGATGCTTTTCTCTGCATGACTGAAGAACTGATTTCCCAAATCATCATACTGCCAGACTAAACAAAATACAGTTGAATGCACATGGGAAATGGATTTTTGTTTGACTTATCCAAAGTTTCACACGATGATGGATAACATCAAATTTCGAAGACGGCTTCAAATAAAGCAAGTTGCATCCTTTATCCCCAGATTCAGTTTGGAAACTGACAATTTATTTACCCCGGTCAGCAGGAGCTTACTGCTAGAATTGCTCTCAACGTGCTCCTCTAAACCGACATCACCAAATTTCAGTAGCTATTTTGGCATTTTGCTCCAGGGTCTTTGGTGGTCTGGTGGTGAAAGCTTCATCATCAGTGCTAGAAGTCAAGTTCCTGTTCGAGTCCCACTCAGGGCAAAGAATTTTTCTCTCATAAGTGGTACCGATAATTCCAGCTGATTGCTGGGGCTTCTCTCTGGGTACTATAGCTTCCTCCCCCTCCACTTTGGACATATTCCATCCCCGTACCAGGGGCCAAAATGCTACACTAGGCCCCTGCGATGACGGCCAAGTCGGGCTAACCGAGACCGAGCCGAGATAAGTAATAGCTAAGAAGGAAAAACATTAAAATACTCGGTGACAAGGAAAGTGGACAGTTGCAAACAACTTTGAGGTCCCCGTGTTATTTCACAGTGTGCACAGAAGCGAGGAATTCTGTCAAATTCACCGGCACAGTGAATTTTCAGCATGGCTCGGAGATTATTGTGCGTGGGAGTGACTTCCCTTGAAAACAAAAGCAGATGTTTTTTCCCCGGGGAATTTCGGTCACACCTGCCAACAACATCCCCTCCTCCAAAAACAGGGTAAGGTATTATTTTGTTATGCTCACAACATTATAAAGCTTAGCAAGGCGTTTCCAAATAATTAAGTGCTCTTGAACATTATGCAGCGCGAAATTAACGTCTGTTGTAAACACCCACGTACTTTCTCTTTCGTGTAGTTTACAAACATAGCTGATAGCCATTTTTGAGAACTGAAATCTAATAATCGGTAGAGCATCAGAGTCGGTTCTCAAAGCTGTCCTGCAAAGGTATAGGCCTAAGTAGAAGAAGAGAGAGAGAAAAATAGTGTATTATCATAACCAACTTGCTGTAAACCTGATGGAAATACGGCATCCTTTCAGAGTATAAATGATCCTGTGAACAGAAGAACATTCACTGTCAGCAGCTATGAAGGCACATCATGTAGAGATAGGTAGAAAATGCTATGTAGTAAGCAATGACCGAAGTTTAGAATCAATTAGCAAAGACATAGTTGACATAAGGAATGACGTTGCCGGCGCCAGAGAGATACAACTTGATGCAGCTACAAAGAAACTGCCTCAACGTTCATCTTTTCTGTTATTAATGCCTGAAGCCAAAGACAATATGTCATACCTGTAGCGTTTCTCAGAAAGCGTTGTCAGCTGTTTGCCGTAAACCACGTGAAAGATAAAGTACAGGCGTACAGCAGAGGGGTGGGTGTTCGGGTGTTTAACGTCCTTTACGGCAGACTTTAATTTCGCGCTGCATAATGTTCAAGAGCACTTGATTATTTGGAAACGCCTTGCTATGCTGTATGTGAGCATAACAAAATAATACCGTACCCTGGTTTTAGTTTCTTTGTAGCTGCATCTAGTTTTATCTCTCCGGTGTCGGTAACGTCATTCCTTAATGTCAATTGGTGCGTCTTTGCTAATTGATTCTAAACTTCAGTCATTCCTTACTACATAGCATTTTCTACCTATCTCTACATGTGCCTTCACAGCTGCTGACAGTGAATGTCTTAATTATCGTCTGTTCACAGGATTATTCATACTCTGAAAGGATGCCATCTTTCCATCAGGTTTAAAGCAAGTTGGTTATGATAATACACTATTTTTCCTCTCTCTTCTTCTATTTATACCTTTGCAGGACAGTTTTCAGAATCGACTCTGATGCTCTACTGATTATCAGTTCTCATTAATGGTTATCAGCAAGCAAAGATCCTCGTATGATCATTGCAGCAAGTTGGTTATGATGATATAATTGTTTTCTCTCTCTCTCTTTAGTATGTATATCTTTGCAGGGCAGCTTTCGGAACCGATTCTGATGCTCTAGGCCTACCGATTATCAGTTTTCCAAGTCAATTCTCATCAGTGGCCATCAGCTTTATTTGTAAACTACACGAAAGAAAAAGTACGTGGGTGTTTGGGTGTTTAACGTCCTTTACAGCAGACGTGAATTTCGCGCTGCATAATGTTCAAGAGCACTTAATTATTTGGAAACGCCTCGCTAAGCTGTATAATGTTGTTAGCATAACAAAATAATACCGTACCCTGTTTTTGGAGGAGGCGATGTTGTTGACAGGTGTGACCGAAATTCCCCGGGGAAAAAACATCTGCTTTTGTTTTCAAGGGAAATCACTCCCACGCACAATAATCTCCGAGCCATGCTGAAAATTCACTGTGCCGGTGAATTTGACAGAATTCCTCGCTTCTGTGCACACTGTGAAATAACACGGGGACCTCAAAGTTGTTTGCAACTGTCCACTTTCCTTGTCACCAAGTATTTTAATGTTTTTCCTTCTTAGCTATTACTTATCTCGGCTCGGTCTCGGTTAGCCCGACTTGGCTGTCATCGCAGGGGCCTAGTGTAGCGTTATGGCCCCTGGTACAGGGATGGACATATTCAGGCCACATAATTCGAAAATAAATGCAACTCTATTTATTCTAAAAATCTGAAACTTAAACTGCTGAGGTGACACTTCAGTGATTGTAATGTGTTCATGTCCAGCATATTAGAGAATGCATGCGATTCATGCGAATGTGTGAATTGGGTTCACTTCGCAGTGCTTTGAGCCAAATCAAGAAACTGGGTAAAGCCCCTACACAATAAACATTTATTTGTATTAATATTGTGTGTGTTTCAAGAGCACTAGTAGCGGAGTCAGGACATAAGAGATGTGTGAGATCCAAAGCAAAATGGGGCAAATTTGTCTGACACAACCAAAGTCTGACTTATCCGTTTTCAAATTAAAATTCAAAAATACTTTACTGTCCATTAAGTAACATGGAAATTTGTGTATAAAATGGAAATTTGTCTTCAGACTCACAGCTCGAATGAAGAAATTAAAATTCTAATCCAGTGAAAACAACATAAAACTGGTCTGGCATGTGCGAGAACTTAACAAATCATCACAGTTCATATTATAGCATGCAGTAATCACTTATCCAACCCCCCCCCCCCCTCTCCCACCCCATTCCTCAATAGCAGCTAGACCAGATAAACAACATTCAGTTTAAAAGAATACATCACATCTTTCACAAAAATCCATGCATACAATCACAGTCCTGACCACAATATAAGCATCGCAGGTCATCACAGCGTTCCATGTAATGGAGTACAGGAGTTTAAGAAAAAAAGCCAGGTGGGACAAAGGATTTCGTGAAGATTTTTAAAATATTTTTTTATAATTATTACAAAGGATTTTTCGGAGTACTTGCTGGACTTATCCATGAAAACTTAAGTCATAAAAAGAACAAGTCTGGCCGGAAAAAATGTTATGCTTTAACTTAACAGAAGTTTGACTTCAGCCTGTTTGGCTTACAAACATGTGTCTGTATCACCCTTTGCTGATGACAGAGGACAAATTTATGACAGTTGGTATTAGCTGGCAGTACATGTACATGAACATGATCTTTCAATGATGACATTCTAAAAAGACAGCACAGAATTTACAGATGTATACAAAACGAGGCAGGGGTAACCGCTAACGGACTACAGCAATTAACCACAACCACCATGACTGCAGTAATCATGCTGCACTTCAACATATATATTTCAGACAACTACTTTTCACATTACATTGAGACTTCTGTTGGTTTAGTGCCAGTCTGCAACACTGCATGTGTCTATTTTGTCTTCTGCCAGTTGAATGATCATTTCTAGGAAGTCTGCGATTATTCTATTTTTGGTACCCTCGCTTGTAAAGACACCATCTGCTTGTTCCCAACACGACCTCCCCTCGGATATAAGAACCGAAAGTAGAAGTTATGCTAGGTTCATTTTCGTTTCGTTTCATTTCCCGGAATTTCCAAGAAACATTTCTTCTACAAAATGGTGGAGCGTAAGAGAAAAACATTGTCTCTCCAACAAAAAATCGAAATAATTAGAGAGGTCGAGCGTAACCCTTGTGAGTTTGTGAGTGAGTTTGTGGAGTGGGGAGGGGAGGAGCGGGGAGGGGGAGGGGTCGTTAAAAACCGTTATTTTCCCCTGCGAACGCCGTAGACTGGGAACACATTTGAATGTCTGGCCATCTTGTTTTTTGTTGTTGTTGAAAACTTGGCCAATAAATTTCCTTGTATCCTTGGCCGCGTTTCTTACGCAAATGCGCTCGCGGGCGCTTGCGAAGGTCACTTTGCCTCGTTGGGAAACGGCCAATTAGAACCAAGGCGCTTTCAAAATGGCGGCGGAATCACGAACACGGTTGTTTGCAAGGTTGAAAAGGACGAAGAAAACTCTAGTGCTTGCAGCTATCAGTCATCTTTTGAGCGCAGAAGACGACGTTTTTGACGAGGAGCAATAATTACTGACTTGGAGCATGGTCTACCGCTAGTATGCATGTTCTGCTCGATGCAAAACGGAGACGTAAGGCACCATTACGTACTCACTTTGACCACTCCTTCCCCACAAACACGCACAACATATCCCTGAATGACTGGCGACCACGGCCCGGTGCAATTAGCTCAAATTATTTTCGTATACTATTCTGCACAATTACAAGTTGGGACAGAAGGTCTCCATCCACCCGCAAATTCATTTTAAGCCATTTCTTAGTTCCACTTCAACGAGGCCTTCGGTGGGCCTTTGTTTACATAAAAACTGACCACGTGACCTTTTGTTCGCGGCGAACTTGCTTCAGACTGCGCACGCGAGCGCTTTTTCTGCACGCCGCGGGCAAGGTGCATGCAAACGGTTTCATAGGAAAGCGCCCCGGAACGTTTCGAAACGCCCGCCTTAAGAAACGCGGCCTTTGTATCCTTGTATTCTTTAAAGTCATTTTGTCAAAATCTGATCGTAACTCTCTCTCTCTCTCTCTCTCTGTCTGTCTCTCTCTCTCATTTTCATTAAGACAGCTATTGTTACATAACTTCTAGAGTTATTTGCATTAAATTTATGTTTCACGTACGCAAAAGAAGTAAACTATATTGCATCGAGATCAAGCCAACCAGCAAGTTCCACTTCATTGACGCAAAGGCTTAACTTTTTCGCACCGCGTCACATGCGGCCATGTGACATGCTGTCTTCCCCTCTGTCCGCGGCACATCCCGAGCTGTGCCACTCGCTAGTCTGCGTTGTACGGGGCACATCGCGCGCTGTGACACGTACTGTAAAAATTCCCCTTCCACACCTCTGCGGTCTAAGAGAGGCAACTCTTGCTATAAGTTTTCAGTGGTTATCGACGAGTAAATTTGCTGTTACTGGCCTTTACAGAAAAGGTCTGTTATTTTTTTCTGGAACTTTTCCTTGACCCACTTGCAGAATGGAATGTGACCGAGTTTGCAGGAAAACAAAATGGCGGCACCAAGAAAAAAACCCATGTGCGCGCGTTTCACTACAATTTAAGAGGTTCTAGCTGAGGTATCGGACGAAGAGGGGGATTTACCTGTAGAAAGTGAAGATGAAGGAGCGGATGATGCTGATAATAAGGAATGACGTGCTGGATATCGGACCAAATCAAGTCGCACTATTCGACTTTGAAACATGGGCCAGCGCTGCTAGATCTAAACAGTGCCGAGTGAACTCGTGAAAAGTGTGTTTTTTTCGAGGATTTTCTTCATCTAACTACAAAATGTTACCTGGTATACAGTTCTGAATTTTTGCAAACCATTTCCAAGGTAAGGACACAAAAAACATTGTTGAAAAGACGATCGCTTCTGTTCTGTAATAACACAGCTGCATGAAAACAATGTCTGTTTGTGTTTACTTTTCACGTGTTGTTTAGCATGTTCTGGTGTCTCTCTTGTGAAATCAGCACACAGGCGAATATTTTTTTCTGAAAGTGCTAATGTTGAACTTTCCATCCATACCAAACACTAGGGCATAAAACACTGCCAAAGCGGTGAACAAAAAATCCGAAAACTGCTAAAAATGCTACGTACGCAACGGATGTGCGGTGAGACTGAGCGCGAGTGCGCTGGGAACAGCCGAGGCTCGAGGCGCGCGTAGCGAAAAAGTTAAACAAGCAAGAGATTGCCGTGGACACACACACACACACACACACACACACACACACACACACACACACGCGCGCGCGCGCGCGCGCGCGCACGCACGTACACAGACCATTAGAGGTCGATATACGACTCTTTTTAGCTTGTCCACAATATTTTCTTCTTTCCTTGGTTATAAGAACACACTAGCACAACTGACCTTATATCCGAGGTATGCTTATAAGAAACCTCGCTTATAAGGACACCCAAATGCTGGCCCCGGCGCTGTTCTTATATCCGAAGTCCACTGTATACACCCATCTTGACGACCCTGCCAGGACCATACATTTTGTGAAGCATGGGTTCACCAAGACCCATGCATTTTGTGAAGGGTAAAGAGCTGCAGGATCAAATCTCTTATTTACTCCTCGTTTGTTTGTTTGGGATTTTTTGAAGGGTGTCAAGAGTACTCACAGATCATGGTGAGAGAAAGTGTCCATAATGCACACTACATGAGGTGGCCTGTAAATAAAGGCCGGTCATACACATATGATTGACACCAGTCAATGTCTTGTCATGTCAAGGGTATTTCGAGCATGTTTTGCATAGATTGCCAGGACCACTCTAATCAGCGTGCCAAACAGAATATCATTTCTAGAATTGAGATTCATAAACTTGATAAGTTATTAATGACAGGTGACAATCATTGCGTCATGTTTTATTTATATGAATGATGTTACATGTATATGGGGGAGTTCGTTCTCTCATATTTTGGGTTCATGCATAATTTGTAAAGTTATTAATGACAGATGACTTTCATTTTGTCATATTTAGGTGGAATTTGGAGATGACACTCATTTTGTCATTGTTTAATTTATTAAATTGTTGATGTGTTATGTGGGAGAGTTTGTTCTTCGATGTTTTGGGTTCATGCAGGCAGGGAAGCAGAACTCTGGGACAGCTGTCCACATTGTCTGTTGTCTGGTAAGGGCATGCAATCTTGCTGACACGAACAAACACCGGATGTACATGAATTGAACATGAACACAGGGCCCCCCCCCCCCCCCCCAATAAATGAATACTAACCGATTCAATGACTGACAATCGTGATTATGGGTGGGGTTGGTAATGTGTTGGTACTTACGATGGTGCCAAAACCCGTAAATAAATAATTGACAGATAAATTGAGGTTCACATACCAAGTTCAGTGAGAATGCATTCTTCCTCTTGAAAAAGTCCTGAAACGGGCCTAGAGGTTGGAGTTTTGGGTTGGCCCTTGCAAAGGTGCCATGCTACCAACAGAACCAGGCAACAAAAGACCAAAAGGACGCCCCCTCACAAAACGAGAAATCTAGGCTCGCTAGACATGCACGGTGCGGCACACTGACATTGGAGAACACCCCAGCCTGAATGTCAGCCAGCATACACAGCACGGCACACCGTGAAACACACTCGGTCGATGGAGCACACCAATAGAGATATAAACAATGCACCGGACCTGCTCCGACACCAAGATGTCCATCATCGAGGAAATCATTTTAGCAATGAACAAGATTCTCAACAGTGACGGCCAACCAGCAGCTATTCTCTCCACACTAATGGACAAGGAATCCTGCCTCTTTGCTTCACACTCCCGCATACATCAAATGAAGGACGAACGGCTACTAAACAAGAGTTCAGACTTCATGGACGCTGCCTCTCCCTGGACCTTACCCTGTCAGCAACTAGCACAAGCTCAGAGGTGATGGCCCAAAGGAGATCAAAGGACTAATCCAGAACATCGACACAATAGGTCACGCTGGCAATCAGCTTGAAGTCAGAAGTCGATTGCGATAGTCAGAAGTTAAATGCGGCACTTTCGAGCTCCGTGTGTCATTATGTGCCACCCTAGACAGCCCCTCACGTCTCCGTGACTTTGACCAAACATGACTCACAGAATAAATTCAAGCCTTGCCGAAAAAAGCCAGGCAAGACCTCCTAACCTTCATTTCCTCCATAGTGAATGAAAACACCACAGAATTCCAGAAAGCACATTCTTGCGACGAATCTGGAATCCCTCAACAAGAGATTGACTGGCTCTGACAGAAGACAAAACAGGCCCGAACAGAAGAGGAGGCAGCAACAAGAAGATACAGAGTGTTGGAATGAAGAACCCAAACAATGAAGCCAAACCAGAAAAAAAAAAATCAATACAAAAAGTTTTCTCCCCCCACGCTCTACATACTACAGAAACGGCCCAGGCTTACAGACCATGCACTACGTGACCAACCTGAAACTTAAATGCATTCCAGCCAGTCGCCTGCAAACTAGAGCTGCCACAGGTAAAAAGGCCTCTCAAGCCTTTTTCATGCTGTCCTGCTTCTTCTGACTGTGAACTGGAGCTGTTTGTGTAACTAGTCAGGGATACATAAAATGTGGCTGACCTGGCAATCTGACTGGATGGAATAAGTGTTTGGCTGAACTGTTCAGTTAGGGTAGCCATCCCCTCCACCATAACCTGCCCGTTAGGGTTGTCTACAATCACCTTGTTGTGGCGTGGGACGATAAACCTAGCTAACCGAACAGCCTCTAAGCATGAGCAGCCACCATGACACAGACCAACGTGGAGAACTGCCCCACAGCTCAGCTTCCCTTCCTGCGTGAACCCAAAGCAAGGGAGAACAAACTCCCCCATAGTTTAGTTTAGTCCTTTTGGCTCCTAGAGAAGCATAGGACCTCAACAGCTCTCCTCCATCTCACTCTGTCCCTGGCGCAGGTCTTGGCCTCCTCCCATATCAGGCCGGAGTCTTGCAGCTCGCAGTGCAAGCTCCTCCTCCAGGTCTGCTTGGGGCGCCCTCTCTTCCTCTTCCCCTGTGGGTTTCACTCGAGCGCCTGCCTGGTGATGTTGCAGGGTTCCTTCCGCAGGGTGTGGCTGACCCATCGCAACTTTCGTTGCCTGACCTGGACATCCATTGGCTGTTGATTCGCCCTTGTCCACAGGTCAGTGGCACTCTATCGAACCATCTCAGGTGGAGGATCTGCCGAGACATCCGTTGATGGAGGTCTGGATCTTTGCGGTGCTGATGTTGGTGACCCGCCAAGTCTCTGACCCGTCGCGTAGCACAGATTTCACGCTGGAGTTGAAGATTCGAGCTGGGTGTTGGTGGAGATGGTGGTCGCTCTCCACACGGGTTTCAGGATGGCAAATGCTTGACGTGCTTTCTTCATCTTGAGACCAACCTGCTGAGCTGTGGTTTCTAGGGCGGTGACTTTGTCTTGCATGTCCTGCAAGCGGTGGGATAGCAGAGCCAGGTCATCGGACTGCTCCACGATGACTCTGAGGTCTTCCAGCTTCGTCATGAGGGTCCACTGGATGCCTTTCTTCGAACTTGCGTAGGCTGTCCTTGTCACCCAGTCCAACACCACGAGGAAGAGGAGTGGAGACAGTAAGCAGCCCTGTCTGACGCCAGAGGAGATCTCAAAGTTGTTGGAGAGTCTTCCACCGTGGATGACCTGGCAGGAGAACCCCTCGTAGAGTCGTCTGATGATGTCAACGAACTTTGGTGGTACGCCGTAGTGGAGAAGTATGTTCCAGATTGCTTGTCTATCCACGCTGTCAAAAGCCTTCTCAAAGTCAATGAAGCAGACGTAGAGAGGTGACTGCCACTTGATGGACTGCTCCACGATGACTCTGAGGGTCGCAATCTGGTCAGTGCAGGAGCGTTCATTTCTGAAGCCGGCTTGTTCATCTCTGAGTGTCTTGTCTAGGACATCTTTCATTCGATCAAGGATGACTCTGGTGAGGACTTTGCTGGGGATGGACAACAGGGTGATGCCCCTCCATTTGCCGCACTGGGAGAGGTCGCTGTGCTTGGGGAGTTTCACTAGCAGGCCCTTCATCCACTTGGTCGGCATCTCCTCTGTCCTCCAGATCAGGTTGAGCAGGCGGTGTAGCTGATCAATGATGTCATTCCCCCTTCTTTCAAGGCCTCTGCCGGAATGTTGTCGGTGCCGGCAGCCTTCCTGTTCTTCAAACTGCTGAGGGCTTTGCAGATCTCTGCCTGGTGATCGCTCCGGTGTTGATGTCAAGCGGGTCACCAGGTTCCAGTTGAGGTCGTTCATCTGGTGGCGGCTGATTCAGTGTTTCTTCCACCTCAGTGGAAGTGTTCCTTCCACCTCGCTAGCTGGTCCTCAATGGTGGTGAGTAGCCTCCCTTCCTTGACCCTCACGGGTCTATTTGGATTGCTGTGTCACCCGCTGAGGAGTCTTGTGGTGGCGGCGTACAAGGTCTCGAGATCTCCCTTGCTGGCTGCATCTCCTGCCTCGTCAGCGATGGTGTTGATGTACGCTCACTTGTCTGCTCGTAGCTCTTTCTTGACTTCCTTTGCGAGAGTGGAGTATCTGGGCGCTGCTCGCTGTTTCTGTTGGCGGGTCTTTGCTTGGTTCAATTCTTGTTTGGCCAGTCTTCTCTCCTCAACTTTTTGCCAGGTCTCGTCGCTAATCCATGGCTTCCTGCTGATCTGCGGTCATCCCAAAACACCTTCGCAGGCTCCCACAAAGGCTTCTTTGAAGGTGGTCTATCTCTGCTCCACAGTTTCTGTCTCATCTGTCTGAAGCACTTGGAAGCGGTTGTGGAGTGAGATCTGCAACGCCTGCCTTGTGTCTTGTTGTTTCAGTTTCCCGACATTGAACTTCCTTCTTGGGTACGGCTGGGTCTTCCTCGCGGACAGTTGCATCTTGATCTTTGTGACGACGAGGTGGTGATCTGTCCCGATGTCGGCGCCGCGTATTGCTCTAACGTCTTGTAGGGAGCTCCAGTAGCGTTGTCTCACCATGACGTGGTCAATCTGGTTCTCTGTCTGGTGGTCAGGGGAAACCCAGGTGGCTTTGTGGCAACTCTGGTGTGGGAAAAGCTTGCCTCCGATTACAAGGTTGTTGGTAGCGCAGAAGTTGGCCAGCATCTCTCCGTTTTCATTCATTTCTCCCAGTCCATGTCTTCCCATCTCCCGCTCTGTCAGTGTTGTCAGATCCGACCTTGGCGTTCATGTCCCCCATCAGAATGAGCATGTCCTGTCTCGGAGTCTTGTCCACCACCGACTGGAGCTGGGAGTAGAAGTTGTCCTTGTCTTCCTCCTCCGCGGTGTTGGTGGGGGTGTAGCACATGACAAGAGACACCTTCTGGAAGCGTGAGTCGAACCGCGTGGTGATGATGCAGTCCGACACAGGCTCCCATTCCAGCAGGCTCTTGGCTGCTTGCTTAGACAGTAGGAGTCCTACTCCAGCTTCATGACGGTCTTCTTCATCCTTGCCAGAGTAGAGCAGCGTCTCTCCTGTCTGTAGCTTGGTCTCTCCGTGACCGTTCCAATGGACTTCGCACATGCCCAGAAGTGTGAGGTGGTATCTGTGCATCTCCCTCACCGCTTGTGCACATCGTCCGGTCTCCTGAAGCGTCCTCACGTTCCACGTTCCCAGTAGGACAGGTCTGTGTGGTAACAGCCTCGGGGACTTCATCAAGGGTGTCTCTGGGCAAGGAGGGGTCGTCAGCTCTGCAGCTTCCTGAAGGGTTTGGCTGCAGTGCATCATAAGTCTCCTGGGCGGAGCCCCAAATTTCCCAATAACTGAGTTGATTGAGTTTTGCTGTTGATGGTTTCTGTAACTAAAGGTTTTTTTCTGTATGAGGGTAGTTAACCCATCGCACAACCCCCAACCTGGAGAACCAGGGTGTATCGTTTCATCTGGCCCCTACCCCACAGACCTGGTGAGCCTGGTTGAACCTGCCAGGGGCGAAGCCCCCGCCCATATAGGTCTGGGCGTCAATGGAGCATGCAAACCATCCCACCGCAACAAAGCGGTACACCATTGGGACAGAAACTCCCACACACATAACATCAACCATCTAAATAAAACAATATGAAATGAACATCACCTGTCATAAGTAACTTACCAAATTCATGAATCTCACTTCTAGCAATGATATACTGGCTGGTACACTGATGAGAGCATTCCTGACTATCTATGCAAAACATGCTCAAAATACACTTAGTGTGACAAAACACGGACCTGCGTCTATCGTGTATACCGCCGCCCTTCATTTACAGGCCGTCTCATGTATTGTGCGTTGTGAGCACTTTCACTCACGAGTTAATAATACGATAATAATAATAATGGATATATTTATATCTATAGCCCTTATACTCGTCGAGCTGTAAGCACCTACAAAGGTAAGAAAAATAACCTAAATTAAAATAAACAAAACTAAAATGAAAAGAAAATGGCATGAAATTTGTGAGTACTCTTGACATCCTTCAATAAAACAAGCAAACCAATACAAAGGAGTCAATAAGAGTTAAATATAATGCTCCAGCTCTTTACCCTTCACAAAATGTATAGGTCTTGATGGATCCAGGCTTCACAAAATGTATGGCTCCTGGCAGATCCACATCGTCGGAATAGGTATATTCACTGAAACTGCACTTTGAATAGTATGGGTCCTGGAGGACCCACTTCATGGTTTGTGTGTAGACTGTAGTCCAAAGCCTTGTAGAGTAAAGGTGAACTCAAAAGATTTCCCGAACACAAAAACTCTTTAAATGCTGCTTTCCACATCAAGGTTAGGTACCAAAGAAAATCAAACCATAATTTCTCTTCCAAAATTGGCTTCAAACTGATTACGTTTTTAACTTCTGCTGCTCAGAGCCTGCTCAATGTCACTTCTGCTTTTAATCTCCAACACCAATCACTGTTCATTCATGCGTTCCTTTTAATATGTATATTTGCGTTGGTGAAGATTGGTAGCCGGTATTTTTGTCAGCTGTCTTGAGCTGGGCCTTGTGCCACTGTCTTTGACAATGTTGTCTATAGTGAAGGGTGTTAAGCATAGCAAACTGTTTAGGACAAAACCATTTGGGCATGGACAGACAGAGTGACGAAATATGAAGACAGCGAATCAGAACGTGTTGGTGAACACAACCGCATAATCGACATCAGTGGGAAAGCAAGATGCATGCACTGTCACGGTGGATATTTCGTACTCAACTGAGTCGCAGTTTGTGTGCTCTTCTTGACCAGTCCGTCCAAATAGTGCGAAGAAGTGCGAAGAAGTACGAAGAAGTGCGAAGAAGTGTTAAAACACAAAAATTTACTTACATATTGAAACAGATGATGTTTTTCTTGGTATTTGTGTGTGTCTGTGTGCTTTTTTTCCCTTAAATTAAAGAGAGCGACAGAGACGACGAGAGGAAAAAAAGCCAAGTATCCATTTTGAAGTTGTGTCGTATATGTAATATGAAACTGTCGTATATGAAACTGTCAATTGCTGGCTTATGTAAATCAAAAAGAATACATTTTATTTACCATGGAACAATTGGTTAATTAATGACATCATTAACGACAGTGACCACAGTCTTCATGCATGCCACTTCCTATAACACCTGAAATCGCATTTTGCGCGCATCTGTGCATGTGTGTGTTTGTGTGTGTGTGTGTGTGTTTTTTTTTTTTAATTAAGAAAGCGACAGAGACAATGAGAGAAAGTATTAAAAAAAAAAAAAAAAAATCACCGGCCCCCGTAGTGTAGTGGTTAGCACTTCTGATCATGGACCGGGAGACCCGGGTTTGAATCCCAGCCGTGGCAAGCGGGATTTTTCCTACCTAGGTCGGCTCCTACCCAGAGCGGGTGTGCTATGGGCCCGATGGGGAGGCTGTTGCCACACAGCCGAGTTTCACCCACTTCACGGGTGCGACTTTGGGGGTGCTTCCCTTAGTATGACACGTCTTATGATGTGGATGATTACACGGCCGGCACCGCAGGTGCCGTAGTTCCCGGGCCTGGTTAATGCCGGGATATTTATGACAGGAAGCGTGGAATGCGGCCCTGTCCCTCAGTCCCAAACCACATGGACCTCCATAGCATCATCTTACTATCATCCTCATCTCCATCATCATGCATAATAATAAAAATTGTCCCAGCTTCTGAGTCCTCCGTGGGTTCCACCCATGACCTGGGAGGAACACCACTGGAGTTGGCAAAGAGTTGGGGCAGCAAAAAAAAAACCAAATATCCCTTTTGTAGTTATTCCGTGTATGTAATGAAGCTGTCACGTGTGCCTGAAGTATTTATTCATTTTTACACCACTCACCAGTGAAAACTTTCAGTGAGTTAACTGTGAGTGCTTTACGTCCGAAAATAGTAAGGAAAAAGAGAGCGAAAGTTACGGCTTTCCTTATACCACTCAGTGGTTTATGAGTTCACAAAAACACACTCCAGTTACGTCATCGGTCAGTGGCCTTGAAATGGAGATTTCTGACCTTCTGCTAAAAACGCCGAAGATGGATGAAAAATGAGGTGACGTTGATTGCATTTGGAAAGACAACGCAAACAGCAGCAAAACAATACACCAAACTCTACCTGGAAACGTGTAAACAAGACAGAGAGCCACCAACATCGCCACAAAACGCCTCCAAGGAGGCGAGTCGAGCACACGAGACTGAACCTAGCAGACGTAAAACACAACACAATATTACTAGGCAACACACGAGCAGACGAACTACTGATGTTACTTAGCCAGTGATCTGAAACATGGGGGGGAGGGGAGTACATGAAACATACTTGACAGTTGATCCATGCTGACCGGTCCAGGTTGGGACACCTGTCACAGCTGGCATGCACGCTGAACGTGAGCGTCTGAGAGCTGCTGCAGCCTCCTTTGCCACTTTCATAGCCTCCGCCTCCACAAGTGCAAAATCTGCACGGCCAGAGTCCATGATCTTGTCGTGTTTCATAACACCCTGAATACCTAAGAGGAAAGAAGAAAATGAACCACTGTTCATTCTTGCTGACATCTGCACAAATTTGGTCGTAACATCCAACAGACCATGCACGTGGAGTATGCTGTGGTATGTGTCATGCCTACAATGTAAAACTGCCTAATTAATAAAACAGGCAGTGACTGCCTACAGCGTAAAATGATTTTGAACAGCTGATCAATGTGTAATAGGCAGCCAGCTGTAATCAGGACACTGACCGGAGTTCACACACTTGTTTTGAACACAAGACCAAGAAAAAAAATAAACATGAGGTGGAAATTTGGAGCTTGGAAGGCTAGAGGAGGGAATGGGTGGTGGCAAAGTCTGATTTCTCTCTTTTAAATTTACTGATTTTGCCCAATTGGGCAGTTTTGTCTAGACCTACCTAATAGGCTACCTATTTCATAAATGAGTTAGCAGTTATACAAAGTCACTTCAGACTACAATTGTCAACGACCCCACCCACCCCCTCCATGATCAGTTCCAAGAACTCCCGTCTGGGCGCCGCTACAGAGTACCGAGAGCGAGGAAAAATTTGTTTAAGAAATCTTTCATTCCCTCAGCAGTATCTATTTTAAACTCATGACTGTGTTTACTGCCCGTCCCCAGTATGTATAGATTTTATTTGTTGAGATTTCATAACTGTGCTTGCTCCTCAGCTGTGTCATGTCCGCTATGCCCTTGCCATCTTTCAGTTTAGATTTCTTAGTTTAGTAGCATAGTATTAGACTTGGACATCACACATTACTTTAGGATCTGTGTTTAATATGTATGGATTTATATGTCTAGATAAATTAATGTGTGTGTGTGTGTGTGTGTGTGTGTGTGTGTGTGTGTGTGTGTGTGTGTGTGTGTGTGCGAGCCAGAAGAAAATTTTCTGCCATCGACAGACAATAAAGTTATATTGAATTGAATTGAATTGAAGTGAATTGAATCTTTAAGCAATGTAAAATTTGGATGGGTGACACCGGGGGACGTGAAGCCTCCTAGCCGAAAACTAAAACCTGCATTTTTTTAAGGCAACTTGAAGGCTTCTCATGGCATGTAACATTGATAAAGGCTGCAAATTTTTTGTCTGAACTGGACTTTTTAAAATATGTGACAGTGTGCATGCATGTGCGCGTATGTGTGTGTGTGTACTGTTGCTGGTTTTTAAGGATGAAGCTTCATAGATTTTGCTGTGCACAGCAGCAAGTTTCAGTGATAAAAAGCAAGACTGTGAAGTTTCTCCAGACAATACAGACTTTCGCGCACACAGGGATGTAACGAAATCTGCGTCATAGACACCCTACGTGCACACGATGCTGCTACGCTCTTTTTGGCGGGAGTTGTGAGACAGTGTGTGTGTGTGTGTGTGTGTGTGTGTGCGTGCGTGCGTGTGTGTGCGTGCGTGTGTGTGTGTGCGCGCGAGCATTTGGGTGTAATTGTGGCTTTGCCCTAAACCACCCCATTGAAGTGCTTTTTACTTTGAGAAAAAATGGGAATGCACCTTCTCCAGAGGTGGGTTTCACAAATTGTTCTCTTGCTGCATTTTTAGAAGAGTTATCGCCGATTTAAAAAAATTGGTCATGTTACGTATTTTTACGAAAAAGTTGTTCAAATTCCTTCATTTTCCAGATTTTGGAAGTCCATCAAATTATGCTGACTGTATTCGTAGCACAGCTCTGTAGCTTTGACAGATTTTGTGTAAAAAAATATTTCCGAGGTAGGGATGGTTTGCACATAAGGCCAAATATCTATGAAAAGACTCCTGCAAATTACTTATCATCGTGGCATTTCTGTCACGGTTCACAACTGCACATATGAAACTACTGCACTATTGTAGCTTTAGCATTAAGAATAACAGAACTTTTAGATAAAGATATTTTCTCAAGTTTCTGCGAGAAGGACTGGTAAAATGAGGTCCAATTTTGCGATTTCATAAGCACAATCCAAGGTATTGAAGTCCACGTTTCACCAGCCCTCTGGATCTTCCACATTTTATGTAAAAATTAATTCAGTCAGGGAAGTCACAAAAGCTACAGGGAAATCACAAAACAAGCACCAGCATCATCTGTCAGACAACCAGAGTGAGGCTGACATCAAATGTTTAGTTTGGCGAAAGTACAGTTTTTCTGTACAGTACTGTAGGAAGATTTTCTGTTTTTAGAGTTTCTCTTAAACAGACAATAAAGTATTTTGAATTGGAATTTGAATTTCACCAGTGCAACAAAATAAATCTGTTTAAATCAAATGTTTCGTTCACAGACAAAATTTGAAAATATCATCACTGCCTCCGGCATTTCACCAGCCCTTTACATCTTCCAGATTTCATGTAAAAATTAATTCAGTCGGGGAAGTCACAACGCCAACAGGGAAATCACAAGACATAAACAAGCATCCTCAGACGACCTGCATGACATCAAAAGTTTAGTTCACGGAATTGATGCCATCTCTCGCTCTCCTAAGATTCTACATCTACTATAGCATAGCTGGTGTCTTTGATAGGTCTTACAGACTTGGAAGAGAGAGCGAGGGAGAGAGAGAGAACAAACACCGACAACAATAACAACAAAACGGACAAAATAACATGAAATTTGGCGAAACAACTTTATGGGATGGGGCTATTCCTCCTTGTTTCTTTTGTTGTTGGTTTTTGGTGGGTAATCCCAAAATACTGCATCCTTATTGGCTGGCTCTACTCTAAAAATACTGATTTCTGTCGTCACTACTGAAATGTGCCTTGTTCATAATACGGCCAAATCACTGCCTACTAAATGAATTAGGCAATTTCACCAATCTAGGCACAACATATTAACTCTTTGACGACGAAGCACAATTTCTAACACGCGATTTCCTATAGGAAATCGCGTGTTAGAAATTGTGCTTCGTCGTCAAAGAGTTAAATCCAATCATGTGGATATGTGCAGGGACAAGTGCGTTCTCTTTGCAGACCATAGTGGTGGCCCACACAGATAAGTAATGGGAGTCCCATTATAATAATGTCAGTATTGAAAGCATGTGGTACATGTACCTGTTTTCTTGAAAAGTTTGCGGAGAACATAATCATCTTGCTGTCTGCTTTCTGACTCTTCCCTCTGGTCTTCTGCGTTTGGAGGACCTTTCATTTTGCAGCTTTTGACAAGATGTGGAATACGCTGACCTTCAAACTCTGTCAAAACACAAACAAGACCAACCCGTGGGGTGGGGTGGGGGTGGGGGTGGGTGATCAAACTGCATATTAAAGACACATGAATTCCACTAATTAAAAAAAAATAATGACTATAAATACACAAAATTAGCCCTGCAACATAAGTATTGCAAGAAAAGACCACCTTCCCCGCCAGTCAAAATGAACATAGTCAAAAGTGATGGCATTCAGACCAGCTATTTTCTTATACAAAACTGGGTTTGTAAAGGACCACCTTGTCTTTGACTATGCCATAGACTGATAGTCTACTTCCACACTTTAGCTACAGAACACAATTTAAAACCTGCTGATACTGATTACTCCCGTACATTTAAGCCCACTTTCATGCTAAATCCTGAATGTATACATGGGAGAGATTACCCTTATCTTGCAACAGTTGCAGAGTATAATTATAATCATTACCAGGTCTGAATGGTTTGTGTAATCTGTCCTCTTCAATAATAAATGTACAACACAAGATGCAACAAATAACCAAAACACATATGCACTCAACCGTTAATGTATCCTCTATATGCACATCTCATTGATCGTCTCACCATCTTAAAATTTGTCATTTATACAGACTGCATTTTTTAATATAATTATTTCTAAACTGATGAGTACATTACTCTGCTGTATAAATCATGTACATTGTGACTATCTGGTGGCAGTACTAATTTTGATTGGCGAAAACTGACAAATATGCAGTTTTTTCGCAACAAAGCTGTTTTTCGCGTCACTTTTTCACGAAAAACCTGTTGTTGTTTTTTCCCTCGCGAAAAAGCGGCAATTTCCTTTTTTCGCGAAAACATTTGATAGCGATTTTTTCACGAAAAGTTTTTCTTCAGAAAAATGGACTTGTTCGCGAAAAAAGGCAGTTTTTCTGCAGAAAAAGTTTTTCTGCGAAAAAAGTAAAAGCAGTTTTTTCGCGAAAAAGCACCTGTCAGTTTTTTCGCGAAAAAAACAAACAAACAGAAAAATATGGGGTGCCGTTTGCAACCAGAAAACCGCACTCATTTGGCTCGCGCAAGCACACTGAATGAATACAACATCCCAGGCTGTTCTGGGTCACACTCATATCTCTCTCTCTCTCCATGGGTGAAAGCTGGCAATTTTGAAAATACTGAAACTTCTTTTCTCAGGCCGGGGTCCAGGGGCCACTCAGGCCCTGGCGGGGTGCAGGGACAGAGCCCTGCTGGGGGGACCAGGGGGGCAATGCCCCCTGGAAAAAAACTTAATTTTGCCAAATTTAAGAGCCACTTCTAGGCCTCTCGTGGCACCTGAGAGCACTTGATAGCTATTCTTATCTACCACATTTCCCTTCAAATTTCAACCCTTAGACTTAAGGTATTACAGACCTCTTGTTGCTGTACACGTCTATCCAAATAATTACTGTGGACAATCACACAATCAAACTCTAAAATCCACACATTAGAAGACGTGATACGATTTAAAGCCAGAATTTCAGACACCACGTGTGCGCTGCGCCACGTCAAGTCGTGCACCGACAGGCTGAGCAGCCTGCTTACTTTGTGTCTGACACTGACAAGCCGTTACGCATCGGACCTCGTGAACAGTGCAGCCGGTACACACTCACTTACCTGACACACACACTAACATGTGAAGTGGACGCTGGCGATACTGAATAAATCACAGACGCTGCAGCTGTGTGAATACGGCCAGCTGCACACCGGCAAATCTATGCATTAACTAGATTCTCTCTCTCGTCGTTCTTCTTCTTTCAAAATTATTGGTTGTCACTAAGTGGTTGGACATGTGTATCGCAACTTTCAGCATTTAGCGTGCATGAAACTGTGCTATAGGCCTTTAGCTCTTATACACATTAAGTTCAGTACCAGAGCTGATCTTCAGGGCCGTTTTGGTGCAACGGCGCCCTGTATTACGCCCGTCAGTTTTTTTGGCGTAAAAACAGGGTGGCGTTTTTTCGCAATAAAACTGACGGCGTTTTTTTCGCAAAAACCTGACTGAGTGGGCTATTTTTTTCGTGAAAAAACGGACACCAACTTTCTGCAGACAAAGTGTATACCATTTTTTTCGCAACTTTTTTTTTCACGGAAAAATTGATGTTTTTTGGCGACAAAAGCGGTTTTGTTGGGGAAAAAAATGGATTTTTCGCGAGCAGACGAAATTTTGTCAGGAATCGCCAATTATAATTAATGGTAGCGCATAACGTACTTGCATCTTTTTTCTTCTTTTTGGTTGTCTTGCTTCTTGCTTGATGCACTCTCATCTTGGCTGTGTCATCAGAGCAGAACATCCTACGTTTTTCTGCAGGCTCATCATCAGGTTTGCCTGTACATTTAGTGTCAGTTCCAGGTGCACTTATCCTACCTCTAACTTCATTATCTGTATTTTGTTTCTTGTGTTTTTCCTTCTCCATTTTTCTGCTCAACTTTCGAGCCAATTCACGCATCCTTTCCTGCTCAGATGAATCCAGACCATGGCTTGTTGAGTCCTCAAGAGTTCTCTTCTTTTCTCTCTTCATTTCATCAAACCTGTTAGGTTTCAAAGCCTTGGGCGTTGGAGTCAGCGGCAGGGCAGTCCGTCTGGGCAGCTTGACATCAGAACCTGTTCCAGCAAAGATGGCACTTGTTTCTGTGCCTCTCTCATCCTTGCTCCCCAGTGTGAACAGTTCAAAGATGTCATTTGACTTGAAGAAGCGACGCTGCCGGGGATCTTTGAGGACACGGTTGGTAAGAAACTGCTTGAAGATTTGCCTGCAGAGGGCATACATTCCTCATGGTGAAACATTAGCAAAATTTACAGCTGTCAAGAGAAAACTACATACTTAAATGTCAAAGTAAGCTTAATCATGAACAAAAATGCATCACATAATACCTTATCTGGTGAATAACACACTTTTGCAGATGCACTGAACTGGTGTCATGAACCACTGAAGATCTAACTTGTGCTATGATTGCAATACCGTAACAATTCCAACTTCATTCTGTTGACCATTGATACACAGCTACAAATTTTTTTTATACATTTAAAAATTACTGGTGTAACAAGAACAGTTTTCACCTGTGATAGATTTTTTCCTCAATAGTGCCTGAAGTCAGGAGTCTGTACACTGTGACTTGCCGTTTCTGTCCAATTCGCCATGCTCGCTCACGTGCCTGGATATCAGTGCTGGGGTTCCAGTCTGGGTCATAGATGAGTACACGGTTTGCTCCTGTGAGGTTCACCCCTAGTCCTCCGACCCTTGTTGTCAGCAGAAATACAAAGATGGATGGATCCTGCACAACACAAGGAAACATACATTTCAAAATGGCAGAAGTTGTGCAGAATGATGTTGGCATCATTGTAGTGTGTTCTTATCGAACTATACTGTTGATGATAAATCAAAGTACCCAAATTTTCTTGACAAACACTTCATATCCAGGACACATCTGTAACAAAATTCCCTGTAAGTACCCAGAATATTTTTATTTCTTGACAAAAGTAAAACTTCAAAGAGATATTATAGGTGTGCATAGTACTGCATATTTTGCTTTCTTTTGAATACACTCTACTAAGTGAGAGAGATCCAGAATCCCAAGGGTTAATAAATGCTTTCTTAACACTTTGATGAGCAAGAGACTGTGAGATTCTGGGCGCTGCTGACAATTCTTGGATGAAATTCCACATATAGGTGCCAAAACTGAAGAAGAGGGTCATCACAGGCATTTCACCTGGAGTGGTAAAATGAACCCTGTGCCTGGTACACTTCAAGCAAGATGGATGGATGGATAGTCACATGGTAAAGATTAGGAATATGACACTAACCTTGTTGAACTGAGTGACAAGTGGCTGGCGTGAAGAAATGGATGTAGCTCCATCCATTCGTAGGTAAGTGTACTGACGGTCCTGAACAAAGCTCTCAATGATGTCAAGCATCTGTGCAAGAGAAACTACAACTAAAATCAAAAAGCAAGTGTGAAACATAGAAAAAAATTATTTAATTAATAAATGGCCAGTACACAGCCACACACACATACAGGAGAGAAAAAAAAGATGATGGTCATAACACAGCTTTTGCCAGCATAATTTCAGCAAAGATCTAGCTGCATATATAATCAATGTTTAATATTACCAATGAACGCAACTGATTCATATGAACTGAGATGAGTAGCACTATCTCTGTACTTTATTTGTCCCCGATAAAGGGACTGTAAAATGTGCAACTATGAACTTACAGCTCTGCTCTGTGTGAACAAAAGCACCCGCTGACCCTGTTGATGCCAAAGCTTCAGTAGCGCTTCTACTACTATCAGCTTTCCTGAACGACGCCAGAACCCATAGTGTAGCTCTGCTTGCCCACTTATGTCCTGCCCAACCAAAACACGTGGTCCTCCTGTTGAAAGATCTGGGTGATTGCAGATCTTTCGCAGTGTAATGAGTCCAGCAAATACCTGACATATAAAAAGTGTTCAATTCTTATTCAACCACATAAACTTGCTATATCCAACTACTGGTGACCCCTTTCCACTGGCATAAACATCAAGGCCTTACACTGGAAAAACTAGGATGGGGCCCAGGGGATGCCTAGGTCCTTGGTGGGGTGCACAGGCAACGACCTGCTAGGGGTTTGGGGGGGGGGGGGGGGAGCCTCCTGGCCGCAGAGGAATTTCATGATTTGGGGGAGGTTTTGGAGGCCTCACCTGACAGCTGCTACATGTATCATGACAAACAACTTTATTCTGTCAACTAATAACTTGTACTGTGGGCATTTATGGGAAAACAGAACAGTTTATGAAATTTTGAAAATTATGAAAAAAAAAAAACCCTACTTTTCTCAGTCACCATTTATTTAACACACTGAGAAAATATTTTACTGCTTATCTTCACATAGTTTTCATGAAGCTTTGTGAAGAATTGCCAAAAGAAGACATACATCATTACTTGTTTGTAGGCAAAAGAAAAGACTATTTCACTATGTACCATGCTGCTCCATTACCAGACATGAAATACTTTCAGTTACCTTTTGAAAAAGAGAATAAAAATCCATTCCGGACTACAGTATTTTGGATTGGGTGGCCACTTATTATTTAAAAAGAACAGTGAAGTTTGGATTGTTTTGCCTCAGGTTTGGGTACAGGAGAAGGAGCGGCTGTCACAGATTCTACCTGTTGCTGTATACAGTTTCTTTCCGGCGCATATGGCAGCAGGCCTTGCCGCGATGGCAGTCAGTTTCTGAAACTGCAATGTACTGTACCGGCCCTTGAACTTTTCCTCCCCTCGCTTGTTCACAAAAACGAAATGCCAGTCCACCCACTCCCAGGAATGGCAAAAACTTTGATCACAGAATGGTTGGCCCTGATCAACGATGTCAGTTCCATGGGTCATTTTCTGCTTTTGCGGTTTTCCGCTCTGGTTTGCACACTAAATGGCCGACAGAAATGGTGCGATCCTTGCCTAAAGCTAACCAGCATAGCCGTTCGAGAAGAGTACAGAATGCCAAGCGATCAAACCATTGCCGATTTGGCGTTTCGTTTCGGCGTACGCCACATCGCAATCGGCGTACTGGCAGAAACCAGATCGGCGTAAATACGCCGAATTTTAGGCCCTGAAACATGCATGAATACGTCTATCCAAAAAGTGCAAAACAGCTGAACTTTCAGACTGGAGAACTGAGAGGCTTTCATACTCGAGCATTCAGCTGCTGATAAAGCATGACCAGAATGACTAATATTGGTTACAAAAATCCATTTCTACAATTTACATTAAATACAGGGAAAAAAAACAAAAAAAACAAACAAAAAACACCCCAACACATTAGCTGAAATTCACATATGCACATGTTGTGAAATAGTAGTTTCTTATACCTGAAACTTTCCAGCCAGAATAGCCTGGCATTCTCTGGACTGCAGGTACTCCTCATACACTTCACGCTGCTCATCTGTCAGTCGACAAAACAGAACCTGCACACATGACAGTTTATTTTTTAAAGTGAAATAATATGAAATGCTCACCATTACCCCAAACTAATATCAAATGGACAAGTGTAATGCTACATGATTAACTAAAGAAATGCAACTAGCCATCAGGGTTCTGCCTCAGTCTGACCTGTTCACTTTTATTTGGAAGATCAAGACTGACTTTCACATCAGCCTTCATTCTGCGCAGGAGATACGGGTTGATGGTGTCACGTAATACACAGGCACACTTGTAAGCTGTTTCTACCTGTGGACAAAATGTTGTCAAAGAAGTTGAAATGTACTTACAATGTACAGTCTTATCCTAAGCATCAAGCTGAGAAACAAAACAAAACAAGTTTGTTAGTTAGTTTTGCTCTCTCGACACTGAATGCACATATTCCAAGATTACTAGGCTTCACAGAGGGCATTTTCATTTTGGAGCATTTGCTCATGTGAGTGCACCTGTATGCTTAAAGTACTCTATGTTAATGATGCACAAGCTTTGAATGAAATACCTTAACATCTGCTGGAGAAGTAAAATTCTGGTCTGGTTCATAACGCACCATTCCCATCTATGCTGACAGCACAAAATTTCACTCCAGTCTAATAATAACCAACCTAGTTCTTATAATCTCAAAGCAAGGTACAACACATCAGTGCAGACACATACAGGCATGACTTGAGGGGGGGCCACCTCACTGTACACAGTCTGAGTTTGTGCTAAGTTACTGATTTGGATTGGAGTGCTGTATAGCAGCATTTCAGTTTAAAAAAAAAAAAAATGTAATGAACAGAAATGAAAACTGATTCAAAGAACGGTGCTTGCTGATGGCACCAGTTTTCCAAATACAGTCCGATCTGTATAAGACAGTCACCCAAGGGACAGGGTCAAACTGGCCATTTTAGACAGGTTGCCAGCTTTTACTCACATTTATCTGCAGCCAGAGAGATGATACAAAGCACAAAACAACAAAACACTGCCATGCAGTTTTCATCTTCGTCCAAACATCCTTTTACTTCAGTCAGTACCGAGACTGAAAGGTGCTGATTATCAACCCGTGAAGAGTCTAACTGAAAGAGCAACAAGCAGATCATTTGGGGCAACTGGCTTGGGCAGGTGACTGGCTTATGCTAGAGGTGACAGTCTTGGCAGGTTTGACTTATACCTTTTTTATTCCCAGATTGGCTTGAGACCAAATGAAAATGTAGGGTTAAGAGAAACCTGCACACCTTCACAAACCTACGCAGTCAGCAAACATGTGCCGTAAGTGTCTACAAGGTGCTCCTCTCAGAGAAATTACCTGCACCTGAGTTGCATTGGCGTAGCCACCATGAACAATGGGCACAGAGAAGTGTGCCATGAAATCGGGTAATGTGCCAAGCTTGCCAGGGAAGACAAAGTCAAACAATGACCAAAGTTCCTTCAAGTTGTTCTGGATGGGAGACCCAGACAGGATGATGCGATGAGGTGTCCTGAACTGAATTCAGATAAATAAGGCAGAGTACTTCTACAAAAATCAGAATCCAACAACAACCAGTGTGAAGGTACATCTACACTTACAGTACTAAAGTTATTCCATCATTTTCAAATCTGGCAATCTCTGTCCTAAACACTTTGTGCTAATCTGTTTTCACTTTACTTTGGCAATTTACAGTTTAATTTGTTGGTTATATATGGTTAAAGAGAGCATGAAATTTTTCTCTGCCCTTGTTTCCATGCACTGATCAATGACTGCAGCTACGCGAGTACAACAAAATTTTTTTTTTTAATCTTGTTTTTGAAACAATTTTTAAACTCAGCCTTTCCATGTGCAAAACAGCAAACACAAAAAGAAGAAAAATGTAAACCCTAAAATACCTATCTGCAATAGGTGTTGAGCTAAAACATTTTGTAGCTGGGAGGAACCATGGTCAGTCAATATACCCAGCAGCGTTTTCTCACCTACCTCTAAATGGTCCCCAGTGGCTTTTTCCCCACAGTCAGCCATGATTCAGGGATGTCACTGGTGCCCGGACACAGGACTATGACCAATAGACTTGGCCAAATGTCCGACGAAAAAACTGTCCAGCAGGACAGATGTCCGATTGTTTATTTCAAGAGGAGGTCATATGTCCGATTGCGTTTCTGTTGATCAGGGACAAACTAGTGACATTTTTCCGAGTGAGGGCTGCCACCTTGCGCTACTCGGGGAGCTTGCTCGCTTGTGCAGAGAATAATTTTAGTTGCACGCACGCAAAGCGAGTGACGTGTGGTATGTGGTATTCCCTAGAAGAAGCCCTCTGATTGGCAAAGAGTTTAACCCTGACCTGTGTTTCTGTGGTTCCTGTTTTACAATGCTTTATTGTCGCGCGCCAGAATGTCCTACTGTTTCGTTCCAGTTCAGGACAATTGTCCTATTCATCTGCCACCTTCCAGGACATTTGTCCTATAGGTTTCACGCTCCAGTGACATCCCTGATGATTCATAAAATTTCTTTACGTTTCTGTTATATCTGGTCTGTGGACTATAAACAGATGCGCTGACCTCTCATCAAGACTACCCATCAAGTAAGGCTGATCTGATTCACATCATTCAGGGAAATTAGGATATTGCACACACACACACACACACACACACACACACACACACACACACACACACACAGAGAAATGCTATCATCGTCCTAAGTCACCAAAATCACTCTTTTTCTGGTGACACTCTCACTCATGAAAGTCTATCACAGGCAAAAAGTACATAAGGTATTGTATTCACACCTGTTTACAGCACAGTGTTATCTGGGCATCAGGATTGCGGACTTTGTGACCCTCATCCAGCACTATGTAATGCCAGTTGTATGGCAGCATAATGTCTTGCTGGATTACCAGTGTGCTGTATGATGTCACAATAACTCCACATGATTTGACAATGCTGCGGACTAACTGCATCTGAAACAGCACAAAAGCAAAGATTTCATAGACTCTCATAATGAAAATGACTATCTTGCCCATTAATTGAAGTGTACTCAAGCTTTATGACACTGTAGGGATAAGTGACTAGTAAATGGCATCAAAATATTGTTTGGAATGGCTGCATTCCTTGAAACAGCCTGGTCAGGTTCACCATAGTATAAATATTGATACTCACCCCGGGAAGAAATAGAAATACATGTACATAAAACACTGACTGAAATGTACCAGGAAATTAAGTCCTTAACACAAGGGTAATAACATCTATGTATCAAAAACATGTACTGACCTCAGAACCAGTATAGGAACCAGATGAGTGAAGAATGGCAACACGAAACTCCGGCCACCAAGTGTGGAATTCCTTTACCCACTGATGCATAACAGTTGTTGGGCACACAACTACCACAGGACCTAATCCTATATACCTGCCACAAAAAAAGAAAAATGACAATGTTGACATCCTAGCTTTAGCTTACAGAAGCTGTGTATCCTTATCTTAACCTTAACCTTTATGCCCCATGTTTCCTTTAAAATGGACATGCTACTTTTTCAATGTTCAAAGGCAAATTTTTTTGGTACACGTACAAATGCACGTCAGTGCCATTTTCTGCAGAAACAATGATGCAAGTCTAACTCTGACAATAACGTATGTCATCAATACTGACGTGTGTTGTGCAGTAGCATGCATTCTCCGCTGAAGTGAATGCTGTGTGTATATACTGTATGTGTGCATGTATGTCATTGTATGTATGTGCGTCTGTCCACGCTTGCATCTTTGCAAATTTATACTAAACATAGTGGCTTGAGATTTGGGGTGTCCGAATACTTAAAGATTTTGGAAGAGGGCCTCTAGGCGATTTGTGATAATATGGTCCTTTTAGAGTTAGGAAAAGTTGGATGTCTTCCATGTGGCCATAAACTTGCTTAGCCCTGGTAGCACTGAGAGTGGGCTTATTCAGCATGAGACAAATTAATTCAGCCAGATCAGAGTTAAGTCACTCCATATTTTGGCTGTTGGTACATGTAGTATGAATAAGAACTCTCAACTGATTAATTTTGGGGGCTGGTACTCCCATACTCTTGATGTAAACAGCATCTCATTTCAAGCAAGTTTGAAATGACACAGCTCAGAGTGCTGGAAAATGTTCTTGCACCTCTCCTAATGTGCACAATGGCAGTTTGGGTGGGGAAAGACTGCTTTAAAAAAAAAAAAGCAAAGTGTGTGCCCCTTAAATATTTGGAGGTTCCAATATTTTGAACAAAGTCCTTATATTGCCATTTGACATGGGATTTGGTCAAATGGTTAAGGTATCCGAATTCGGATCCTGCGCTGCATGGTTCTAGCGGTGGGCAGGAATTTGGTGGGATTTTTCCTTTCCAAATCGAGTCAAAATCATGTGCAGACTCGTTCACGGTGCCTGTCTCGCCCTCGTGTACACACACACGCACATCATCAAGTGTGCATGTTAAAAATCCCATTTCAAATGGGAGAGGCTGCAGAATGGAGAAACAATCACACGCTATGCATGCACAAAAGAATACGGGGTTCCCCAGGGGTCGGTCTTAGGCCCTGTGTTGTTCACCCTATATTCCCAGCCTCTGTCTGATATTCTGCTTCACCATCAGTGTTTGTATCACAAATACGCTGACGACACCGAGTTGTCTCTGTCCGCCACCCCTGCGAACTTTGGTTCGTTGCAGTTGACTCTTGACGCATACATCACAGACGTTCTAGCCTGGATGAATAGCAACAAGCTCGTGTTAAACGCAGACAAAACAGAAGTAATGGTTACTGGGACTCCGTCCCGAGTTTCGCAGGTTCGAGTCGGCTCCATGTCGATCGCTGGTTCATCCGTTACTCTCGACTGCTCTGTCAAGTATCTAGGCGTCAGAATTGACCAAACACTGTCCATGGATGATCATATTGGTTCAGTGTGCCGCGCGGCCTTTTTTGCTCTCAGGCAGATTGCCTCTATCAGGCCACTTCTAACAGCTGATTCCGCCGCCATGCTAGTCAATGCCTTCATTACATCAGGACTTGACTTCTGTAACTCGGCTCTCGCTGGTTTACCCGCTGACCAGATCAATCGGCTCCAACGCGTTCAGAACAGTTCAGCGTGGCTTATCCTTCGGAAGCGCAAGCGCGACCATGTCACACCCCTGTTAAGGGAATTGCACTAGCTGCCCGTTGTGTACTGCATCAAGTACAAAATTGCAACACTGTCCTTCCGTCATTTTGAGCAGTCCCTTCCTCAGTATCTTTCCGACAAACTTACCATGTATGAACCTTCTCGTACTCTCCACTCCTCATCGGAAAAGCTCCTGAAGGTTCCCAAGTTCAATCGCAAAACCTTCGGTGAGCGCTCTTTCAGTTTCCAGGTATGGAATTCTCTGCCTCCCTCCCTTAGGAACACCCAGACCCTCCCACAGTTTAAATCAAAACTAAAGACTTATCTATTCGAGACAGCATATGATCTGTAGTATCATCTACCCCCCCCCCCTACCCCCCCCCTCCCCCCCGCACACGTAATTAGTGTTTCATGTATGCGTGAGAATGTGTGTGTGTAGCGCACTGAGTGCTCTTTGAGCAGACTACTAGCGCTTTATAAGAGCTATTATTATTATTATTATTATTACAAACCAAATAAGTTTCCCTGAACAAAGGATCACTTCAAAGTAATCTTCAACCAGGAAATTGAGTACACACATAGTTTTCAAAAACTTTTAACAGATGCTCTGCAGGATCAGCTTGAAAGGCTCATAGGTATCATGACTGATGCCCAAAATAATTTGCTCCATCAAGAACAGAGATGGAATCAACATTTTCAACTGTACTGAGAAAGGAACAAAATACTGATTTGTGCATTTCGCAAACACTAAGGGAGTAGTGCAGAGTCCCTGAAAGGAAACAAAATACCCTCACGGGAAGCCTTTGCAGCGAAGTTTACTTGTCTTGAGGGCTGCTAGAAATGCAATCATCTGAATGGTCTTGCCTAGCCCCATCTCATCACCAATTATGCCCCCTGCCTGTTGACAGTGAAGCTCCCACAGCCATCGCACACCAGTCTTTTGGTATCTGCCAAAGATAATCCACAAGTCATAACCTTTGAGAAGTGTTACAGTGCATCTAATAATATATACCGGTCATCAGATATTATTTTAAGTATGACACACTCCTATCCACTGATCCTTACCTGCCAAATCCTTATTGTACATCAGCATCGCTATGTGTCTGTCTGCATTTTTTTTTTTTTAAAGATGACTTGATACCAAGGCTCGTCTTTTAGTTTACTGAAAAAGTTTCTGCATACATGTACATGTATGTGAATTTTTGTTCAAAATCTAGTTCTCTGACAGGTTTATATATATACAGTGTAGCGGAATTGATCTAGGTCCCTTCCCTTCCTCTTTCCATTGTTTTGCCTATTATCGTTTTGTGTTGCCAAGAGTTGTACAAAAGTTTCACGTAACGTAATCTTCTCGCCCGTGCGACTGACGGTGTGTGGAAGTTTCCACTATGACGTCGTCTTCGGGACGCATCATTGGCTGTGCACCGCCAGTCAAGCCCCTCCCCTAGTAGTTTTCCGTGATGCGACGTCTTTTGCCTTTTGGTTTTCTTTCCAAGTTTCGCGCCATCTTTTGTCGTTTGCTTTCCCTTCCAAATTTTGCGCCGTATTTTGTCTTTTGGGTTTTCTTCCAAATTTCGCGCGGCCGAAGAATGTTCTAGAACATTCTTCGGCCGCCCGTAGCTATAAAAGTAGCCCTGTGCTTTGCCGGGGGACGCTGTTTTGGTTTTACCGCAGCTGATAGGCTTAGGTAACCTTGGGTCAGGGTTAGGAGTTAGGGGCTAGGGGGAGGTTTTCATTAGGGCTCTCTTCACTGTTTACCGTTAGGAAATGAGTAGGTATGGCCGTGGTTTTACCCGGTGCAAAACGGGATGGGTAGCGGGGGTAGAAGTTAGGACATTGAATGCTTGTGAGTATGTACTCTTGTAAATTGTAGTTATTCCTGCAATAAATTGTGTGGAACCGTTATTTGATCGTCATCCATCGGGTGAGTGTGTGAGTATGTGAGAGAAGTTGGAAACAGAGTAAGGAAGTCGCTAAAACACACAGCAAGACTGAGAAAAACACTAGACTATCACAGCCATCACAATAGGCACCGAGGGAAACATGATAATCTACAGTCCTATTACAATTTAGCGCCGCGACTAGGATCTTATTACAAGTTGGCGCCGTGACCACGGTCCTATTACCAGGATCCTATTACAACAGTAAAAACCAAACATTTGGTCAGAGATGCTTTCTTTCCAGGCTGCAGCCCTGTGGAATCAGCTCCCCAAGTCATTAAGACACGCAGAATCCTGTGCAAGTTTCAAATGCGTCATCTACATGTATTTAAAACCGATGGTCAGAATATCTGATGTTTTTCCCCATACAACTTGCAGTTTGATACATCGCCTGCATTTTGCCTATGTGCGAGTGCATGTGTGCATGTAAGCAGTTTTCTATGAGTATTCTGCATTTGTTTCTTGGTGTGTAATATTTGTTCTTATGTGGTTGCTAATGCTTTATGCTGCCTGTTTGTCATCAACTGTACCTGCTTTTTGATTCCTGTCAGTATGTACGGCACTTAGAGCCTGTTGTGTACATGTGTAAGTGTCCTTCTAGTCTCCTACATCATTACCAGGATGTCTGACCAGGTGGTCAAGATCACCACTATCACAAATGTCAAAGTTCTATGACTAGCATTGTGGTAGTTCAGGTCCACAATAGGCTAGAGTCAAACAAATTGCACTAGCACTGTGGTACATGCAAATGTAAATTTACTAAATGCACTTCCTTTAAAGATTCATTTAAAATTACAATTTGAAACTGACACAACAACATGTACGAGGCAAAAACAGACTGGCAGCTAAGGGCAACTTCACATTCCGTTTAACAATTGACTACTTGATACTGTTGCATAGCAAGCCGACACTACCAGTGTCACTTGCAAGGCTGATCTCATTCAAATTTCAAGGGTATGAAGAAAGAATCAGCACAGTGGCAGCACTGACCTATTTAGTAATAGATATATGTACACATACTCACAGCAGCAGTCAGGCAGTTAAGCAAATGCCAGCCCAAAATATCAACAGGGTTGCAAATGGGTGACATGCCGTAACACCAAAGAAACAAAAGCAAGGTCTGTTCCCTTTTTTCTTACTTGTAAAGTTTCTTCCAAACTTTTCGTGGGACGACCAGTCCTCCTTCAAACTCTTCTTCCTCACCCCCACCATCTTCCAAACTGCTGCTTTGCTGATGACGACTAAAAACATTGCAGAGATATTATATACCAACAATTCTGTGTGTGTGAAATACTTTGAAACAAACAAAACGAATTAACAGGTATGTTTACAGACAAGATGGAGTAAACTTAAGAAACTGCAGACTTAAACGAATACTCCTTACACAGACACATTAACCTGTTTATGCCCAGCGTCCCTTTTGTGGGATGCTGCCAAAAAAAAAAAAAAAAAAAAAGTATCAACAAAGCAACAAAGTATCTGTGCAATCTGTTCTTCAAAAGTACATGTACTTGTATTTGCTGGTTCATGAGTATGAGGAAATGGTTCTTTGCTCAGGGAAAGTATGATGTGGTACATGTATCTCTTTCATTATGCTTGGTGGAGCATGTTAGAACTTCAACCTCCCCATCCCCAGTCCTCCTGTTTGGGCATAAATGGATTAAAACTAACTCACCGTAACCTCCTCATGTAATAACTTTCATCAGCATCATCTCTCTCACGAGAAACTGTATGGCATCGTTTCCGTTTCACTGGCTGTGACAGACAGTCATCTTCATCATCACTTCTCCTGTAGACAGCATTTTGTTTCCTCCTAGATGTGCGGTCAGCTTGCTTGACTGATTCAAAAAGGGGGGGAAGTCCCATTAACTGAACTATCAGCTTTAAATCAGTTCTGATCTGCATCCACATTTACAAAATAAACCACTCTATTTATCAACACGGTAACATGAACATTCCACTTACAGAAACGTAAATTTATACAAACGAAAGTCCTTTTTACCAGCAGTATGTCTTAAGTGTGTTTATGTTGTACGGAATACATTTCTGAGAAATTTCCGTATGTAGTTACTTCCATAAAAACAACAAACATCCAATGTGTTTACTGGAAGCGCAAAGGGAATCTAGAACTAGGACTTCAGATTTACACCAAGGAAGTGCATTATGGATATATACTCTGAGTACATTGAAATGCATGTATCATTGAAATTAACATTTTTGAAATTTAATGAGACTTCACTCACTTAGAAGAATTGCATTCAGTATGCATGTGTTATGACTGAAATCTAAGTAAATCTTGCCCTGACCACTTTATTACAACTAGTGTACAATGGGGGGGGGGGGGGGGGGGGGGGGGGGGGACACAATTCACTTCTGTTAATTCCATAAACCCCACCAATGAAGAGGAACAATTATGATGTGCACATGGTTTGATGTGCAATAGATGCTAGTAGTAGCACATTCCCAATATCAATATGGTTTGACTGTTCCTGCCCACCCGTGGCCTTTAATGTTTCAGTTTTTAAAAGAAATAATGACATCATTACGTGTCTACTGCTTAATTTCACAGGCTTCTCCTTTAAAGGAAATCATATTGATCTATATACATGCTGAAAGTTTCTTCATGGATGTTACACCGTCACAATAAGAAATGAATGAAAACCTCATAAAGGCTCACTTTCCCACTCCTCGTTTTCTGAGTCAGTCTGCCTGGTGTCCTGCACAGATTTACTTGGTTCATAATCACTATCATCACCACCATCATCACCACATTGTCCGTCATCAGTTTCATCGCCGCTCAAATCAGAGTGAACACTGTGGTTGTACTTGTAGGTGGCTTCAAAGTGAGGTTGTCTATTTTTCCTTTTGGAAGACAACTTCAGTTGCCCATCTCTTTCAGCAGTGGAGTTTCTTGTACCTTTTTCTATCTCTGTTAATGTGGCTGTTTCTGCTGTATCTGAAAGACTTTTCCTCAAACCTTTCCGTTGTTCTTTGACAAGAAACCGTTCAAAATCTGGCCTGTGTTGCCTGTTTGCTGCAGTGACAACTGTCCCAAATGGAGTCATTTCTCCCAGACGTATCAGCCGATCCTTGTCTGTCTCACTTTTCATTCCTTCCATTACTTGATCAGGAGAGTCACCTCCACCTCCTACGAAACAAATGAAGGTGAATGGGAACAATCTATATTTACTAGGCTTCAGAAGGTACCAAATGCAGCTAGAAGCAAAGCAGTAAATGTTCTTTGAAAATCACACAATGAAAACTTAAACAAAGAAATGATATTAATCTGCAGGCCCTGTAAAGGATAAACAAACACAGAACATGCAATATAAACTCTGCTTAACTCTCAACAGTTCTTGCCTCCCGCGGTGCTTTTAATTGTTTTTTTTTTGGGGGGGGGTATATCTTTCAAGTCACTTTATGCATTGTATTGTTTATCAATCCGGTCGTGTTGCACATCAATCAGCTCAGAAATGATTGCTCTTTCATGTGATACTTAAGGTTTGGCATACTTATGCTTCAGGTAAGCATGGAAACCTTTGACTTTGTTGCTAAAAATAGATTTTTGCAGAAAAAACACAAAAAATGCAAAAACTCAGAGAATAAAAATTCCATGATATGAAGTAATACATATGTAATGAAATTTGAGGCATTCAAGCTGTGTTTACTTCAGGCTCAGCTGTCACTGACAAAACACACTGTATTTATGAACATGTGAGAGCAGAGAACCGGCCCCCGTAGTGTAGTGGTTAGCACTTCGGACCATGGACCGGGAGACCCGGGTTCGAGTCCCAGCCGAGGCAAGCGGGATTTTTCCTACCTAGGTTGGCTCCTACCCAGAGCGGGTGTGCTATGGGTCCAATAGGGAGGCTGTTGCCACACAGCCGAGATTCACCCACTTCATGGGTGCGACTTTGGGGTGCTTCCCTTGGTATGACACGTGATATGATGCGGGGGTAGAAATGATCCCGGACGAAAAAAGAGGAAAATTTTGAGAGGAGTGGTAAAGCCACGACTGCGCAGCGCTGAAGGCATCCTACCTAGGGGGGTCCGGGGGATGCTCCCCCGGGAAAATTTTTAAAATCTAGATTAAAATCTGTGCAATCTGGTGCATTCTGACTGGAAAATTGCGCACAATCTGGGATGAAAAAAATCAGTAAAGATATGCTATTTTTTTGTGTTATCATACCATCAAACAACTTTGTTTTTGTGGTCTTCATTCAATTTCACACAACCCTTGAAAGAGCATGTTCCCCACAATGACAATGCTTGAGGTCACTCATGCATCATTCAGACTACTCTCAACTTCAGATAAGCCATGACACTGATTTACATCTCTGAAACAGATTTATGTTCTATAGTAGAGCCTCACTTGGCAACTGAGTTGGTTGCCCAAGTCACAGACATTCACGGTGGTGTCCGGACCTCTCCCCGGGAGCGCGTGTCAACCGTAGAGATCATGGCATAATTGGTACAAGCATAAAATTATAATGTGACTCAGCAGCAGAATCTGGTGTTTCTGTGGAGTCTTTCAGCAGTCAAGATTGTGCGGCTTTACCTAAATCTGCACGACGGATAACGTGTCCAAACAACGTACACTGACATCCCGGCTTTGCCGGTTTGCTGTCAGATCACTGAGTTTAGTCCGGCTGAATTGCAGCGGCATCACAGTCTCTCCCTTTCTCTCACTGTCACGATGGCAATCACACACACACACACACACACACACACACACACACACACACACACACACACACACACACACACACACGCGCGCGCGCACGCATGTCCAAACGACGTACACACTGAGACATCCCGGCGTTGCCGATTTTCTAAGTGTCAAATAGCTGAGTTTAGTCTGGCTGAATTCGCAGTTTCCGTTTTCTTTATTGTCAAACAATGAAAACAAGGGGGCCGGATTAGTAACCACACCATACCTATATATCAGCCTTAATTCGCTCACACACACTGGCACACAAAGAAACATGTTCACACGCACTGACATACGCGTAATAGGGTGTCTTGTGAAAACAATGGTCAGTGATTTGACAGGTGTAAAGGCTCGGACGTCGGAACTGGCGGATGAGGTGATAACTACCCGCATAGCTGCAGTGGCGTTTCGGGGGCGATGCGCTAATTGCCCTGTCTTTGTCCGTGGCCATGCATGCACAGTAGGGGATGGGCCACACAAATTCGCTGCCAGGACCGTAGTGTGGGGGGGGGGGGGGGGGGATTTGCACCATTTGCGGAAAGCATAAGCCTACTACTGGGAAATTTTTTTTCCAATGTTTTTTTTTCGGCGGAACCGCACTTCGTTTTGGCGGAAACGGATTTCTAAAAAAGGGATATCCACTGAACGGCGGAGAATTTCTACCCCTGATGATGTGGATGATTACTCAGCTGGCACCGCAGGTGCCGTAGTTCCCGGGCCTGGTTAATGCCGGGATATTTATGACAGGAAGCGTGGAATGCAGCCCTGTCCCGCAGTCCCAAAGTACATGCACCTCCATAGCATCATCTTACCATCATCCTCATCTCCATCATCATGGATAATAAAAATTGCCCCTCCGTGGATTCCACTCAGGACCTGGGAGGAACAAGGCCACTGGAACCGGTAAAAGAGTTGGGGCAGGGGGGAAAAAAAAGGTGAGAGCAGAGGTGTTAACATCAGCCACTAGCATGGAAATCCAAGAGACAGTTCCTTTTTTCCTGAAAACACAAGTATGTGTCTGACGACACTATCTGAGTCTCATAGTGGACGCAAAACAGGTGTCAGTAAAGAGTAAACTTACTTGCGAATTTCCAAGATGACGGACGAAGGGACGAAGGGATCGTCGCAGTGTAGCGCTCTGCGGTGCTTCTAAATAATTTTCCATGTCACAAACTTGTATTTTTTTTTTCGCATACATGTACGTCATAAACATCATTATTTTAATGAACTACCGGCAAGAAAACACTTTCACAGGGAATTATTTTATCACAGTCAGCTCTTGCAGGCATCGATCACGGGTGATCGAAATGCAAGGGAAAGAACTGCTGAGAGTTAAGAGAGTCAACTGGTCAAGACTGCACATCGTCGGGCGCACATTTTAGGCTGTTTGTCATGCTGCATTCATTATCATCATAAATTTCAAGAAATGTTAAACATACCAAGTAAGTGCACAAAACTTTGATCAAGCAGTATTTATTGGTATTTCAATAAATATCAACCTGAACACCCGTGATTATGATATGTATGAACTTCAAAGAACGTTATGCCAAGTTTCTCCGCAGCATTCTCATATATCGTTAAGATCCTGCACACAAATGAAAACAAAAGTGAACACATACCTGGACTGAGTGCTGCGTCAGATTCTTCCACTTTTTGCAACTTTGTGAGTGTCATCTTCTGACGCACCTTCAGTGTCTTCAACTGACTCAGCTGGTCAGAAACATAAAAAGCAGTTTTAAAAGAAATGTACAGAGAAAACTGTACTTTGATGATCTGTCCATTGCCTTAACAAATGACAGAGACCCACAGCTCTGAGCTGTAACTGGTAGAGATTTTCAGTGCAAATTCTTTAAGTAAGTCTATTGTGACTACCAGTACAAAAAAATCAACCCAAGGTCTCAAACACTGACACTAAAACAACTGCCGGAAAAACATGGTTTGAATGAGCATAGTTTGTGTCAATGGCAAGTTCTTGGGCCAGCTCCTCACACCACAAGTGTATGAGTGTGTTTGAACAGAATGGATTTAAGATTAGTGCAACCAGTTAAAGGAACACACGAAAGAGTTTCAAGAGAGTTATCTCATGACAGTCTCTATCCCAATGACTTGAAATGAGAGAACCCCCTGAAGTACATATGTAACAAGATGGTCACCAGCCCAGTATGTTGTTTCCATTCAGTGACCTGCTGTCATCAAGACTGTTCTTTTGCCATGTATCGGGGAGAAGATACACAGAGAGAGAGAGAGAGAGAAAGAGATTGTGTGTGTGCGGGTGTGTTGCTGTGCGTGTGTGTTGCTCTGTGTGTGTGTGTGTGTGTGTGTGTGTGTGTGTGTGTGTGTGTTTTAACTGTTTGTGCACTGACTCCATTCTACTGCTGAGCATCTTTGTCATACACAAAACCCAACACATCGACAAAATTCCTGCTTTCCACACCTCAAAATAGAAAAAATTCAGAAAACAGTGGCAAAGCTACGGAAGCCTTTTAGGGCCACCTAAAAAAAAGAAATATCTGGAAATTTCCACTTACGAACTGGAAATTTCCACTTACGAACTGGAAATTTCCACTTACGAACTGGAACTTTCCACTTACTAACAAGAAATTTCCACTTACTAACTGGAAACTTCCACTTAGTAACTGGAAATTTCCTTGGTACTGTAATTAGATTGTCAACTGATGTTTTAGCAAAATTAATGTTGGCTAAAGAAGGAGAAGCTATATCATTTAGTTTGTTATTCTGATAATAAAGGTATAATACAGGTGTATATATGTTGTCAAGGATATCTTGATTATTTAGGTCAATCCATTGGAACAGTTACATGTTTTCTTACATTGAGAGGAAAGGATTGGGTTTTTTGTTTTGTTTCTTTTTGTTTCTGTTTTAGAACATTTTGGCTGAAGAAGGAAAAGCTGTATCATTTGGTTTGTGTCTGAAAAACACCATAACTGACATCTAACTTGTTTTCATGCGCTAAACCTCTTTTTTTTTCTTTTTAAATTCTTCAGCTGGTTGCAGCCAACCTACTAGTTAATATCACTCTTGAAATCATATGTACCTTGCTGGATTTGTGTAACAGTGTAACAATAAAGCTGTCTAAATTTATACATTTCTCTGTGTCAGTGTGTGTGTGTGTGTGTGTGTGTGTGTGTGTGTGTGTGTGTGTGTGTGATTCATGTCTTTCTGATATTCTCACTGTGCATACTGAATGAGTGAGTGGCCCTCTCTCTCTCTCTCTCCATCACACACACAATCACACTCACACACACACACACACTCCGACAGTTTCATCGCAGCCAGCCTTCTCTTCACCGTGCGTTCACTTATCAATATCTTGTGATCGTGAGCCAGGAAATAAAGAATGTCCTTATTGCTCAAACCCAGGCCAACATATGTTTGAAGGAGCACAGATAGCTCCATATTTCAAAGATCTTATGTGAACAAAAACATCAGTTGACTATTTATATACCCTGTTTGTGTAAATTTCCAGTTAGTAAGGGGAAATTTCCAGTTAGTAAGTGGAAATTTCCAGTTAGTAAGTGGAAATTTCCAGTTAGTAAGTGGAAATTTCTAGTTAGTAAGTGGAAATTTCCAGTTCGTAAGTGGAAATTTCCAGTTCGTAAGTGGAAATTTCCAGTTCGTAAGTGGAAATTTCCAGATATTTCTTTTTTTTTAGGTGGCCCTAAAAGGCTTCAGTACAAAGCATCCCCAGCATTCCATCAATGAAATATGATGTCGGCAAAATGGCACTCATGTTTTGCGTCACTGTGCATTCTTTATTTCCTCTATCTTTGTGAGGCGCGTGGTTTGCTGAGGAACTGTGCTTGGAACACAAACTTTCAACTGATGGTGACGGCTGCACTGAATTTCTTTTTCAATTTTTTAAAAAATGACATCAGACAAACATCATCTACATACAGTTAGAGCGATTATGAGATCTAAAATAGATTCACCTGCGCTGTCAAATGAGGTATGGATTACGTCAAAAGTATGAGAGCGACTAAGCCACTTGTTTGAGAACTTCCGGAGTTACAGGCCCATACACCCTTACACACACACAATGCATAAACACAGACAGCAATCACTTCTGGCTGAGAATGTGTTCTGGTGCACTGTACGTCAGTATCGATGACATGTTTCCCACGTCAGTGTCAGATTTGCATCATCGTCTCTGCACAGAGCAACAGTGACAAGCGTTTGTATAAAAAAAACTTGCCTTTGAACATGGAAAATTCAGCCCGTCTCATAAAAACAGAAATGTCTGAAAGCTCCCAGGCTGAAATGTGCCATAGATACCTTGTTGTCCTTCTGTCGTCTTATGGCTGCCAGATGGTGGAATGAAGCTCTGGCAGTGACATTCTGTTTCTGTGCTGCTGTCTCTGATTTAGTGATGTGTGAAAGTTCACTCTGCACAAGTCTGGCAGATAGGAAACAAAAGCCCCCATAGAGACATGCACAAAAACATACATGTGCAGACACACACACACACACAGAGTGCCACAAACATACACTGTTTGACTGGTTAAAACTGGGGCATTATTTGGCACTTGTTTCAGGATCAGAGAGCTGCTTAGGGAAATCCTGAACTAAAATGTACCCATCTTCTGACTTGTTTATTTCTAACAAATGCATAACAGGTTTTTGAGTGTTACACTGGATTTCTTAGCTCAATTAATATAAATTTATGTCTTAGTGGTAAACAATTATCACAAGTGGAAAGACAGACAGAGACAGACAGACAATTACTTTATGTCTCCTTCAATAGATGTAAGCTCTCGTAACAGGATATTTTTCAGTCGCTCAGCTTCTTCAAAAGCTAAAGCTTGGTCCACCTGCTTCATTACTCCTGCAGTTATAAGAATAAGCATGGGCTGATGAAGTGAAGAAAGAAGTCTGTCTAGGTAGACATACTACACATACTCAAAAGAATCACCTTGGGCCACTTTGACTTCAGGTCCTTTTGTAAAATAACTTTAAACAAGGCTTCAAATTCATTTACACAATCTGTAAAATAAAGCATTATTTGCCTCTGTATTAACATAGACATCAATTTACAGGTGGTGAATGCAACATAATTATCACTCTCGAAGGGCCCTGTGTAGATTCAAACTCTAAACATTTAGATCTTCAGTCCAACAATGTCACCTGACTAAATGAAATATCCTGACTTTTGTCGTTTAGAACTTTCAAGGCCTTGAGGCCTGGTTGACTCCTTTTAATGCATAGGTGGCATATGTACCCTGCTCAAATTCATCCTGGTTGAAAACACTGAGACCAAGGTCCTGCAGTTCTGATGCTTGCTCATTCAGTGATGCCTGCTGGATAAGCCCAGTGTTGACCTGTTAAAAAAATATTACCAAATCAATGTACACAGTACAGTATCAGGGGTGCTAGCAACACGGTACCTACAAATCTGAAACCACTTCAAGATGTTTGGGGGGGGGGGGTGGGGGGGGAGGGATGCGACACTGTTGTTTTCGTCAGCCATGCAGGTTTTGAAACTCGGCACGCGACAAGCAAATCTAGCTACCGCAAACTACGTAGCACGAGACCTTGCCGCCTGCACGAGCCACCTCTTTCTTTTTCGCGATTTTGCGGTTATAAGTGTTTCTAGTTGAAGGGGAGGCCATTGCAACTTGTACTCCGCTGAAGACGGTCTCGCGAAAGTTCTACCTAACAACAAATCGGAATCCCCCCCCCCCAAAAAAAAAAACGTACGATTTTCTGCCAAATCGGAAATCGGGCTCTATGTGAAATTTGAAATCCGATCTGAAACGGAAATCTGCCACCCCTGCAAATCGGAATCGCCCCCCCCCCCCCCCCCCCCTCAAAAGTACGTTTTTCTGCCAAATCGGAAATCGGGGTTTATGTGAAATTTGAAATCAGAAATCCGATCTGAATCGGAACTCTGGCACCCCTGCAGTATGTACTAAAATATGATCACAGCAGAAATCAATCATTTGAATAAGGGACTGCTGACTGGCGCCGTAAATGCCCCATGCAGTATAAAAGTGCACTACACAAAAGTGTTGGCAAAAGCAGAAGCTTCTGTCTGAAGTAATCTTTCACGTCTGAGGTGTTAGACTATGATGTTCATACTCTGTATACACAGTACATGTAACTGAAGTTTTTATTTAATTTCTTTCGGATTTCAACTCTGCTAGATCTACAAAACCCCAAAGGAACTGTCAAACTTCATTAAACAAATGGAGGTTTTAACTCCTTTGGGACTCATGCAATATTATATTACAGTCATTTGGAGGACCATTTATGCATGCACAGGAATTTATGAGTGATGATGACACTTTTTTCCAAGGATGAAACTGAAAGGTTAGGTATGGCACTATTTTCTATCTTGTCCTTGCTACATCCTCCTGGAATACTACTACATCTAAGTGACTCTCTCTCTTTCTCGCTTAAAAGAACAATATCACAGTATATATATATATATGTAAGGCCAAAAAAAAAAAAAAGTTGTTTCTGGTAACATGGCTAAAAAAAAAAAAAAAAGGGTAGGTAGGTAGGTAGGGTTTTTTTTATTATTTTTTATTTAACAGATATAACACCCCCCCCCCCCCCCCAACACACACACACACACAGAAACACGGTTTTAATAAGAAATGATGCTCTGTGAAACTGTATTTAATAACACACTATCTTACTATATTTCGTTCTAATCTTGGGTCCGCGACGGCGCACGACTTCCCTGACGACAGGCGCATGAAAACCTAAGCTGGTCATGCTTGTATTTTTTCTCTCTTTTTTTCCAGCAGCCAAAAACATTTTTTAGGGTCGGGGGGGGGGGGGGGAATAGGGTCGGTCAGGTTACCAGAAACCAGAAACAATTTTTTTTTTTTTTTTTTTTTGGGGGGGGGGGGGGGGAAGGGGGGGCTAATGGCAAAAAACTAAAAAGATGAAAAACAAATTTATATGCATGTATGTCAATGCATGCACCCATACTATGCCATGGTTTACAACTTTACAGTAGAGATAAATGTGGTGTACAGGGCCATGATCTACAAAATAACCACCTATGCCTTTTGGAGCTACAGATAATACAAAATTTTGTGGTATTGTTCACTACGACTAAAATTTCAAATTGTATGCAACAAAAGAATAGTCATGACACACAGAAAAAATCTTGAAATCTTGGCTTTGAACACCATTTTAGATGTTTTAAGACACACCAGTTGCCGACCCTTAAAAGTCCTGATGGTAGGCGCAGATTTTTTTTTTTTTTTTTTTTTGCAGTGCATTCCATTGTGTTGCCCCAAAGTATGACAGAGATGACTTGAATAAAACGATACGCAGCTTTGGTACATACTGATCACAGTCAAATAAATGATAAAGACAAGCCAATGTTTTCGAGGGGATAATTTATGTAGGAACATTTAATTTGTTAAATAGCAATAATTCTCTATCTAGGGACAGAATTTCGAGTGGACAGAGTTCCTCATCAGTGCTATGGTAGCATGATTACTCTTTATAAAGAAAAAAAAAGCAGAAGTCCATGTGATTGTACTCAGTAATAAAGAGCAAACAACAGTCACTTCCGTAAATCAGCTGAACATATCACTTGTCAGCTCAGACACCAAAGAATTTTGACATTGCACCTGTGCAGGTAAACACAGCAAAATCAGGTGCACGAGTATGAGACACTTGAACTATGCCAACCGTTTGTGAATGAAAGATGCACAAGTCCATCACATAAATTGCTTTGCAAACATTTGCAAGAAATAGATCATGAGTAAACTGTCATGTAACAATAACATCTTGCATAGCAGCTGTCCACTGGTCACTGACTTCACCACACTCAGGCAGGATTCTGATACTACATAATTACATGCCCCATGGGAGGCCCCCAGGGCTGGGAAACCAGGTGTAAATGGTTGCAGCTGAGGGAGTGACAGACATGTATACAAACAGAGAATGAGACAGATTGGGTCGATGTATAACATTAATAATACCTTAAACATTCTGTCTTTATCTGCCACAGCTCCAGTGTCATCCTCTACATCTCCATCACCAATATGTGATGTCCCTGGTTGTGAGTCGGTATTCATTGTGCAACTATTGGGTAAAAACTGCACAGATAATCAGCGTTATCCCTGGAAAATGAAAAGGCATTTCAAATGGTGGCACCTTCGTTTCTTGCGCAAGCACTCCGCAATAGCCAATGCAACATCGCTCTCTTTCAAGTTTCTGGTTCTCATCTCAAGAATGTTTCTCATGAGTTTTTGGTTGCTTTTTTACTACCGCCTCTCTCTCTCTCTCTCTCTCTCTCTCACACACACACACGTTCTCATACGAAACGCACACCTCACATGAAGATTAGCCGAACTCAAATCAACTGTACACCTGAAGCCATCTTGAAAATGTGTACGAGATTCCAAGGTGACGTCTACACAAGTCCTATATTTAGAGCAGTAGGCCAAATAGTAGAGCGGAAAACTTTCTGGGCCCTATAGTGAAACGCCAAACTAGTGATCTTTTTGTGACTAACAAAGGATGGGGCATATGGAGTGAAAGATTGTGAAGTAAAAGAAGGTTTGGTACCATTTTGAGAACGACGGAGGCTGGACAAAATTTGCTGTAGCTGCTTTTGTCAGCTCCGTGAGTGCAGACGAAACAGCCATATTTTTGAGGGGACCAGCAGTTTACTAACATGTTAAACTGCAGTCAGTGCAAAGTTCGAGCAGCCAGTTTTAAAGATATTTTATAAACTGATTGTAAGGCTCAGGAAAGTGTACTTCAAAAAGTTTTCTTTGTATCTGCCAGTAGAGACGCATACAAATTCAAACACGATCGCTGTACGAACGCGATGATCCCTTGGAAGTGTCACGTGACATATTTGGCGCGTACTCGAATGAATCGCGAAGAACTCGACCTGTTGTTGTCTTAAATTAGCTCGCTTCGTTCTTTTACGCCTCGATCAAAAGACATTGCGGTGCACATTTGCAGAACTACAATTCTGGTTGACATCATTATTTTTCATAACTTTTAGTCGCTTAATATTTGGAAAGCGGCTTTGCCGGCTGACACATCGCCTGAATGACAAGACTGCGTGCCCGCGAAGGGTTTTGATCTGCAGTATCGTGGGGTCGATAGCAATACATGTAGTATAGAATCAGCCATGTGAGCAAAGGAAACAGTTTCACAGATTTCTTTCAAAAGTCCTGCGTGTGCCAGTACAGAAAATTTTTCAGACTTTTAACACCAGTGCAGCTAAGGGCGAAATCAAAAAAAAAAAAAAAATAATAATAATAATAATGAATACAGTTTATATAGCGCCTGTCTGTTTTCTACGAAACACTCTTTGCGCTCGCACACACACACACACACACACACACACACACACTGAGTGCCGATGAAACAGTGGTCGGTCTACAGCTCGAAAGCTTGCCTAAAGAGGTAGGTCTTCAAATGGGCCTTAAATTGAGTCAGCGTGGGAAGGTCCCTAATGGTGACAGGTAAAGCGTTCCAGACAGTGGGGGCGGCGTAAGAAAATGAACGTTCGCCAGCTGACTTCAGAGTTGTTCTTGGAATCTTTAACAGTTTTTCTGATGATGAACGGAGAGTACGGGAGGGTTGGTAGGTTGTAAGCATTTCAGACAGGTACAGAGGGAGAGAGCCATCGAAATGGCGGTACGCCAGTGTTGCAATCTTGAACTGGATGCGGAAAGGGATTGGAAGCCAGTGCAGCTGTTTCAGAAGGGGAGTGGCATGGTCTCTTCTGCGTTTTCTCAGAATAAGGCGAGCGGCGTTGTTTTGCACGCGCTGTAGCCTTTGCATTTGCTCAGAGGAGATTCCATACATGACAGAATTACAGTAATCACAGTAATCTAGCCGGGAAGTAATGGTGGCATTGACAAGTGTAGCGGCAGCGGTTTCGGGTAAGTATGAACGGATGGAGGAGATCCGCCTCAACGCCAGAGAGCATGAGCGACAGACCTGGCTAATGTGGTCCTCCATAGAAAGCGTCTGGTCAAGAGTGACACCGAGGTACTTAACTGAGGGTTTGAACGTTATACTATCATCAGCTATGGACACACACAAAACGACCACTGGAGTGGCTGTGATTTCATCACATAAAGATGTTTATCAACAAATCTATTCGTTTATTCTAGCGCAAACAAGACACTTTATCGTGGGAAAAGACGTGAGAACTAGCAGAAATTATTTCTTTAAACTGAAGAACAACACCTAACCCTACTCCCATCCCTACTCAATCGCGCATATGCAGCACATGTGTCAGCCGGGCTCCGTCTCACAGTGTGTGTGTGTGCGTGTGTGTGTGTGTGTGTGTGTGGGATGTGATAAATCAGCAGCTTCAGTTCTGGAAGTTTGTCACTGGATAACTATTTTTTAAAAAGCAAAAAAAAAAGCTGCAGTATAGAAAAAGGAAAGAAGACTGATGAAAGTACTTGTGTGTGTGACACATTCCTATTAATTTCACTGGTTGGTTTAGGGCAAAACAGAGTTAATAGATATCTGATACCCTTAGTATAGCTGTCAGCTGTTTGAGAATGCAAAAGTGATTTTCTCAGTTGAAATATTTGCATAGAAGCTAGGTTGGCCGGGGCATACTGTCCTTGCTACCCGGCGACAGGTAATCGCCTCCACTGGGATGGGCATAGACATCTGTCTGTCTGTCTGTCTGTGTCTCTCTTTCTCTCTCTCTCTCAGCTTTGTGTATCCACAATAACTGCCTTTAAATACTTGAAAGAACTGATTTACATGTAATCATAAGTTCCATAAATTGAATGCTTCAGGACCTAACTGACTTTTCAAATGAGTATAGTAAAATTGTTATACAAAACCTTCAGTAAAGAAAAAAAAAATCAGAAAAAAATCACTGAATTGAAGGAAAGTGGATGGCAGTGAGTGCTTTCATGTTTGACACAGACATATTATTTAATTTTCATTACTTGAGCAGGACAAAACAAATGCAGAGCTAACACTACGGATATTGGATACACTGTTCAGCTGTTTGTTATCAACCACATTAATGCGAAAGTGATTTTCCACATAAAACATCCCTGTGTGTAGTGGGCAGAAGGGTGTGTGAGAGGAGGGAGGGGGATGTTGGTGTTGGAGGGGCCCATTTCGTCCACAGCATCATAGAAAGTCATTTGATGGGAGAGACCTGCAGAGGGTTCACCGACGGAAATGCAAACAAAACAGTCAATAGAAGGTGACTGTGGTGCATGTTGTCAGTAACTGCTGAAATTCTAACTTTTGACAAATGCAAACAACAGAAATGTCACATGGAATACACGTTTCACGTGTATAGCAGCAGAGGATGAAATCTGTAAGTGTCCACCACCTACATAGAACTGAACACGGCAGTGCATACTCTTTTAAACTTCATTTCCGTGTTCCAGTGTCATTAAGTACTCTACAATCTTCTATGTTTGGTAAACTGTTTATGGTGAAATGAGTCTCATTTAAAACCATTTATTATTGTAATAGGCTTATTGTATATGGATGTACATATGTACCACTGTTCTACATGTAGGTACCATATGTACCACTGTTCTACATGCAGGTACCATTTCCGTATCCACTGCCTTAGATCTGCCCTACTGACTTAAATTAGCACTTGTATTCGCATTGTGAGAACATGCAATGTCAAAGAAATTACTTCTAAGATATTGTTAGAGCCCAGGATAGTCAGCTTCTGCTGATCAAAAGATTTTAAAATGATAATAATGATTTATGTAGAGCGAATAGGCAGAAAAAGTATCATAATGATTTGTGATAGTACATGTAGCATGTCTGAAAAAAGTGAGATTTTATTCAGGTGACTCAGTATTAGAAAACAAATAGCAATGAAAAGTGAACTTACTTGAAAGGAATCAAATACATGTACATGGAGTACAGCAGAGTCAGACACAAACGCCATACTGTTTGTCCAACCAGAGAACAGTGCTACATGTATTTATTTTATTTTATTTTTTTAAATGATTTAAAAAAAAATTATTTTATTATATTTTATTATTATTTTTTATTTTTATTATTTTATTTTATCATTTGTTATTTTATTTAATTTTTAAATTTCAGTTTTGTCATGAATATTTTAAATGGGTTTGGATCTGTTAGTCGTTCAGGGAATAAATGCCTCATGTAAAATGTTGTAAAGTCTCTACTTGCTTCCATGTGCAGACATATGTCAATGTGAAGTAAGGGGTTGTTGAGCAGTTTCTATTGACTCACCCAAAACCTTATGGGTTATGTTCTTCATAATTAAATTGTCAAAACACAATCCAGTATCCTACATTTTGACATTGAGAAATGAAAAGTCCCTGACACTCCCTCACCCCCCACCACCACCACTACACACACACACACACACACACATACACACACACACACACACACACACACACACACACACACACACACACACACACAGAGTATCCACTCATTATTTTATTTTATTTTGTCAGGAATGTTTTAAATAGGTAAATCTTTGATAGCAGTAAGTCATTAAGGAAAACAGTGCTTCATGTAACATGTTTCAAAGACAATCACCAAACTTCTATTACTGTCTTCACTTGTTCCCATGTTCAGTCATGTGTCAATGTGAGGACAGGGGATTTAGAGCAATTCTTATTGACTCAGCTAGATCCTTGTGACTTGAGTTCTTCATAATCAATTTGTCAAAACACTATCCAGGATGCTATAAATTTTGACAGTGAGAAATGAAAATTTGCTGACTGCTCTTGTATAAGATTTGTACTGCTGGTTTCTTGTTAATGTTTTCATAGTAAAAGAAGGTGATTGCAGTATTTCTATAGGCGGTGGTTAATTTCCCTTAAAAACCTGTGAAAGAATGACCCTCACCTATTTCGCCCCCTAGAGTCATTTATGTGATGGCAAAGAAGCCCATCATGTTCATTGTCTTTACTGGACCAGACTGCTGCTACAACAGAACAGAAGGCTGACAAGGAGATTTGGCCTAGTGGTCATGACAGGTCCTGTCAGGTTTGGGACTTTTACATTCTAAAACAAAGTCCAAAATCAATGCTTCATTGTCCATGATGCCTGCCTCAACTTCATACCAACTTTATATCAAGTGTTTATGTTCAGGATCTGGGAGGGATGGTAGAAAGGAAACAAATAAATATACTTTGCAGAAAACGTGGTGGTGGTGGTGTACAAATGCCCACATGCTCCCCCCCCCCCCCCACACACACAATCAATCAAGCAGTGAGATGATATTCCGTGCAAAAAAAAAAAAAAAAAAAATCGTCAAGTCAGAGCATACTTTTAGTGATCTAGGTGACTGACAACGACTGGTGTACTTTTCATGAAATAAAACTGACTAGTTGGGTTACAACACCGTAACCTGACCACTGACTCGATGAAACAGAAAAAAAAAGTCATTTTATTTCCAACATCTGGTTGGGAATATAGTATCTGCCGTGTGCGCTGTCCTCCCCTTTCCTACCTTCCCGTGAGGAAAGGAACTCAAGAAACCTAACGATGGAGTGCACGCTAATTGAGAGTAAAACTGATTCGGGACAGTCGGCTCAGTTTGTGGCGTTCTTTCAGTATGAGCCCCATCGATGAGTGCATCCTTGCCGTTGGAGATGGGGCTTGCGTGTCTCCATGACCCCGAGAGCTATGCTGGCGGGAGATTCGTCTCCTGGTAGGGCCACCCATGCTGGACAGGTCGAAGGGTAGAGGCCAGACGAAGCGCACTCACTGGTCCTCCAGGTTGGGGGTTTGAGTAGGGCTAACAACCCAACTCTTTAAAAAAAGAACTTGTTACAGAAACTACAACCACAGATCTACAACGCAACTTGGTCCAGGAAGAGTCCTCTCTAGTAGAGCCCATGACGCGAGCTGGTGAAAGCCCTCGGGAAGCCAGTGCGCCGACTACTCTTCTGACGGCCAAGACCAAAGCCAGGATAGGGACCTGGAACATCCGAACCCTATACGAAACAGGAAAGACAGCACAAGTGAGTCAAGAAATGCATAGATACAATCTGAAGCTGCTCGGCCTGTGTGAGACAAGATGGACAGGAACAGGACGCACACGACTCACCTCCGGAGACACCATCCTCTACTCCGGACACGAAGACGGCCAGCCACACATGCATGGAGTAGCGTTGCTGATGACACCTGAAGCAACACAAGCACTATTGTCCTGGGAACCAGTGTCACCAAGGATCCTGAGCGCCAGGTTCAACTCCAAGGGCAGGTAAGTCACCATCCTCCAGTGCTACGCTCCCACCAACGTGGCGGACGAAGAAGAAAAGGAGAACTTCTACGAGCAGCTCCAAGCCGTCCTGGACAAAGCACCGAGAAGAGACCTGAAGATCCTCATGGGAGACCTCAACGCCAAAGTGGGCACCGACAACACAGACAGAGAACTCATCATGGGCAAACACGGAACAGGGACACAGAACGAGAACGGAGAGCTCTTCACAGAATTCTGCACCACCAACGACCTGGTCATCGGAGGCACCATCTTCCCGCACAAGACCATCCACAAAACCACCTGGACATCACCGGACGGAAGAACTGTAAACCAGATCGACCACATCACCATCGGCAGGAAGTGGCGAAGAAGCTTGCTGGATGTCCGAGCAAAGCGGGGAGCTGATGCAGCCTCAGACCATCACCTCGTCATTGCAGCGATCAAGATCAAGCTGAAGGCCTACAGAGACCAGGCGGACAGACCATCTCACAAGTACAACGTGCACAGTCTGAAGGAGAGCGTCAAGACCAACGCCTTCAGGTGTGAGCTGAGGAACAGATTCAGCGCTCTTGACACACCACCTGAAGAGACAATCGAGGAGCACTGGCATGACCTGCGAGAAACCTGGACAGCAACATGCAAGAAAGTGCTGGGAAAGAAGACGAGACAACACAAAGAGTGGCTTACATCTGACACCTGGGACCTCATCACAGAGAGGAAACGCCTGAAAGACCTGATCAACCACACTGACGACCAAGATGACAAGCGCGACCTGCAGGCTCAATACTGGGACGTCAACCGGCAGGTCAAGAGGAGCGCAAGGAACGACAAGAGGAACTTCATCAACGACCTCACAGAAGAAGCAGAAACAGCAGCAGGACAACGGAACATGAAACGGCTCTACGAAATAACAAGGACACTCTCTGGGAAAAATAACAACCCCACCAGACCAGTCAAAGACAAGAATGGACAAATCATCACCAAAGAGGAAGACCAAAGGACAAGGTGGGCTGAACACTTCAAGGAAACGCTCAACAGGCCTCCACCACCAGTCCCACCAGACATACCACCGGCAGCCCAGCTACTCGACATCAGCACCAACCCCCCTACCAAGACCGAGATCATCAAAGCCATCAAGTCCCTCAAGTCTGGCAAAGCAGCAGGCCCCGACGGCATACCACCAGAAGCCCTCAAGGCCGACATCCAGACCTCCACCGACATGCTGCACCCGCTCCTGAGGAAGATCTGGGAGAACGAGAGCGTGCCACAAGACTGGAAGAAGGGACACCTGGTAAAGCTGCCAAAGAAAGGGGACCTCTCATCCTGTAGCAACTGGCGAGGCATCATGCTCCTGTCCATACCAGGGAAGGTTCTCACCAGGATCATCCTGGAGAGGCTGAAGACTGCGCTGGACAAGACACTCCGGGAGGAACAGGCAGGATTCCGCAACGACCGATCCTGCACTGATCACATAGCCACGATGAGGATCATCATCGAGCAGTCCCTGGAGTGGCAGACCCCCCTGTACAGCACCTTTGTTGACTTCCAGAAGGCGTTCGACAGTGTTGACAGGGAGGTCACCTGGAAGCTGATGTCTCACTACGGTTTTCCACCAAAGTTTGTCAACATCATCCGACAGCTGTACGAAGATGCCACCTGCCAGGTAATCCATGACGGGAAACTGACAGAGCCGTTCACAGTACGGACCGGCGTTCGTCAAGGCTGCATCCTCTCACCCACAATCTTCCTGATGGTGGTCGACTGGGTCATGAGGCAAGCCACCGACGGCAAGAGGACAGGGATCCAGTGGACCTTCAGCAAACAGCTCGAGGACCTGGATTTCGCGGATGACATCGCCCTCCTCTCCCACAAACAACAAGATGCGCAGGAGAAGCTGAACAGAGTCGCCGAAGAAGCTGAGAAGACCGGCCTCAAGATCAACATCAGCAAGACCGAAGTCATGAGAGTCAACCACAAACAGCACGACCCCATCCAGCTGCACCAGGAAGACATCAAAGAGGTGGACAAGTTCGTCTACCTCGGCAGCGTTGTCAGCAAGGATGGAGGAACGGACGAGGACATCAAGAGCCGCACCAACAAAGCCAGACATGCCTTTCGCACTCTACGCCCCATCTGGAGATCCACAGCCCTATCCCTGCGAAACAAGATTCGGATCTTCAACTCAAATGTGAAGTTGGTCCTACTCTATGGCTCGGAGACATGGCGCACCACCAAGACAAGCTCCCACAAGCTGCAAACCTTCATCAACAGATGCCTCCGCAACATTCTCAACATCAGATACCCACTGGTGATCACCAACCAAGACCTCTGGGAGGGAACAAGACAGGTCCCCATCGAGCAGGAGATCAAGAAAAGGAAATGGGGATGGATCGGACACACTCTGCGAAAGTCAACATCAAATGTCACCAGGCAGTCCCTTGATTGGAACCCCCAGGGAAAGCGCAAAGTGGGCCGACCGAAGCAGACCTGGCGGAGGAGTACGGACGCTGAAGCCAAGGCCGCCGGAACGACGTGGGCCGAACTAAAGAGGGCGTCCCAGAACCGAGTGCGCTGGCGGAGTGTGGTTGCAGCCCTATGTTCCCCAGGGAATAAAGAGGATTAAGCTAAGCTAAGCTTTCAGTATGAGTATCATACATGGACGCGTCGTGCCCCACAGCGTAAGTCAAACCTGAGATATACGCTTTTTTCAGGGGACAAAATAATAATGCCAAGTGGTTTTATTACCGTTAGACCTACTGGAGTAAAACTGGTTTGGAATTCGCGTGGATTCACCACGATTTTACAAAGTTGAAACCCCCATGGATTGCGGAGCCCACCGTATAGCCGCCATCTTGTTTCTAATGTCAACATGTAATTTATCCGATCGTCTTTGACCATTAATTGTTCAATATATTTACTTCTGAGTATTTACTAAGAAACGTTTTATTCCAAAAACGCGTGAAGTTGCTACAAATCTGAAAAATACTCAGTTTGGGTGGATTTATTTACAAAATCTGCGACCAGCGATACGTTCTTTCCATCAAGAGCTCCAGTAAGGGAGGCAATTTGTGACTGGTTCCCGACCGCTCGACTCTCCAAAAATCCGTTTCTCACATATTTTGTCCAGCCTGACCACATTTCTTATACTCAGATTTATAAACACTAGGTACTTCTAATTTCTTCGGAACCCTCCATCCTTTGTTAGTCACTTGACGGATCACGTATCACTCCACCGATTGCGTTTTCCGCTCTACTAAAAGTGCTTCCGCGGGATCGGATTCTGTCATCGTCACCGATAAGACAGTATTATGGCGTACGAAATGGGTGCAAACACCACAAGTACATTTTGCTCGAGCACTATACAGAGTTTGGGCCACACTTATTCATGGTGACCCTCTCCAGTAAGCCGGGTCCGTCAGGGACGGATCCCGCCAATGCAACACACAAACATCTTTGTTTGGATGGACGAATATTCATATAATAGCACGCACTTTACCCTAACAAGCTACAGTGCGTGCGTGTCTCAGTCGAAGACTGATGACAAACTCTCACATAGGCTTAGCGAGTTGCGGTACATGTACCACCATCCTACACCTATGACGTCAAACACACGTCATGGGTTTGTGCGATCCTTCTCTCGCTCACCAGTTCGGTTCCAATCGATTATGCAGGCGCTCCCAGAGTAACCGCTACTCTGCTATGACAGAAAGATAATAGTGCCGATGTTCCTACACCGTATGTGTTGTACATGTAGTACAACACGAGAAACCACTGTAAGAGATCACGGGACTGTACTGCGGAGATGCCGCTAAGCTTATACAATGGTTTACGATTCACTGATGACAAAATTCTGGCTTTTAAAACGTCATTTTTTACGAGCGTGAAGCTAGCAGCCACCTAAAACATACTGCTCAAAAATACGTACCAAAGGACAAAACGTAACAACAAAACAGGTTGTATGTGTTGTACAGTCAGTTTTTCGCAAAAAAAAAAAAAAAAAAACTTGACAAGGAGGAACGGCCACGTCCTACAAAGTTGTTTCTCCAAACTTCATTTTATTTTGTCTGTTTTGTTGTTATTGTTGCCGGTTCTCCCCTCTTCAAGTTCTACCAATGACACTAGATCCTCTACGACCTCGACCGATTAGCCACGTGACTGGGGGTTGGGCCGGGTGGGGAAGAAGGGAGGGAGAGGGAGAGGCAGAGAGAGAGGGTGGGTGGGTGGGTGTTTAGGAGTTTAACGTCCTTTTCCCCCACATAAGGGTGATATCAAAGACGGCGCAACGAGAAAAAGGCCAGCACAAATATTTGGCCCCAGCGGCCGGGATTCGAACTCTCGACCCAAGCATTGAAAGCCGGTCCACTGCAACGCTCTACCATTCGACCACCCTGGCTCAATCCCCAGAGAGAGAGAGAGAGAGACGTCAGTTCCGTGAACTAAACATTTGACGTCAGCCTAAGGCAGGTCAGTCGTCATACAGAGAGAGAGAGAGAGAGATGACGTCAATTCCGTGAAGTAAACTTTTGACGTCAGCCTCTAGCACTGAGATCGTCTGAGGATGCTTGTTCATGTCTTGTGATTTCCCTGTTGGCTTTGTGACTTCTCCGACTGAATTATTTTTCACATGAAATCTGGAAGATCTAGAGGGCTGATGAAATGTCGGAAGCAGTGACGATACTTGCAGATTTTGTCTGTGAACCAAACATTTGACGTCAGCCTCACGCTGCTCGTCTCACAGATGCTACTTATTCGTATCTTGTGATTTCCTTGTTGCTTTTGTGACTTCCGTGACTGAATTAATTTTGACACAAAATCTGGAAGATCTAGAGAGCTGATGAAACGTGGACTTAAGTGCCTTGGATTGTACTTACGAAATTGCAAAATTGGAACTTTTTTGACCGGCGCTTCTTGCAGAAACGTGAAAAAAATGTGTTTATCTAAAAGCTCCGTTATTCTTAATACTAAAGCTATAATAGTGCAGTAGTTCATGTCATATGTGCAGTTGGCACAAATGACAAAAATACCGGAATGATGAGTAATTTGAAGGAGTCTTTTCATAGATATTTGAATTTATATGCAAACCACCCCTACCTCGGAAATATATTTCTTACACAAAACCTGTCAGAGCTACAGAGCTGTGCTACGGAAACAGGCAGTATAATTGGATGATCTTCCCATTTTCAGAAAATGAAGCCATTTGAACATTTTTTTTCGAAAAAATTCGTAACATGACCGATTTTTTTTTATTCGGCGATAACTCTTCTGAAAATGCAGTAGGCTAAAAATCGTGAAAGGTAGGTCTGGAGAAGGTGAATTCCCATTTTATCTCAAAGTAAAAAGGCCTCCAACGAGGTGGTTTAGGAGATAGCCATCATTACATCCGTCCACACACACACACAGACACACACACGTCTCACAACTCCCGCCAAAAAGAACGCAGCAGCATAGTGTGCACGTAAGGTGTCTATGACGCAGATTTCGTTACGTCACTGTGTGCGTGAAAGTAAGTATTGTGTGGAGAAACGTCACAGTCTTGTTTTGTATCACTGAAACGTGCTGTTGCGCGTAGCAAAATCTGCCCCGTCTCATAAAGTTGTTTCTCTATAGAGAAACAACTTAAAAACTGAAGCCTTGGCACAGTGCGCGAAACTGACACACATGCGCCAGATCGCAGACGTTACGCTCGGTGTGTCTCTAACTACAAAACTGAACAAAGGCAGCAGTGCATGGTGACGTATAGGATCACGATACGACACCACCCAACGCCCATCAATCTTTGTCTTCTCTTGTCATTTTATTATCATCGTATAGTGAGGGCCAGCTAGTGGTTAGCATCACAATATACCGCTGTGCATATGCACAGCAACCATTGTGAGCACCAGATAGTGAATAGCGTCACAATATGCCCCTGTCCATAAAATTATGCACACATGTTGCTGACAGACTGTGAGTTATTAAGTTGTTTCTCTATCTAGTAGAGAAACAACTTTATGAGACGGGGCAGATTTTGCTACGCGCAACAGCAAGTTTCAGTGATACAAAACAAGACTGTGACGTTTCTCCACACAATACTTACTTTCACGCACACAGTGACGTAACGAAATCTGCGTCATAGACACCTTACGTGCACACTATGCTGCTGCGTTCTTTTTGGCGGGAGTTGTGAGACGTGTGTGTGTGTCTGTGTGTGTGTGTGTGTGGACGGATGTAATGATGGCTACCTCCTAAACCACCTCGTTGGAGGCCTTCAGTTTTACTTTGAGATAAAATGGGAATTCACCTTCTCCAGACCTACCTTTCACGATTTTTAGCCTACTGCATTTTCAGAAGAGTTATCGCCGAATAAAAAAAAATCGGTCATGTTACGAATTTTTTCGAAAAAAATGTTCAAATGGCTTCATTTTCTGAAATTGGGAAGATCATCCAATTATACTGCCTGTTTCCGTAGCACAGCTCTGTAGCTCTGACAGGTTTTGTGTAAGAAAAATATTTCCGAGGTAGGGGTGATTTGCATATAAGGCCAAATATCTATGAAAAGACTCCATCAAATTACTCATCATTCCGGTATTTTTGTCACTTGTGCCAACTGCACATATGACATGAACTACTGCACTACTATAGCTTCAGCATTAAGAATAGCAGAGCTTTTAGATAAACACATTTTTCACGTTTCTGCGAGAAGCGCCGGTCAAAAAAGTTCCAATTTTGCAATTTCGCAAGTACAATCCAAGGCACTTAAGTCCACGTTTCATCAGCTCTCTAGATCTTCCAGATTTTGTGTAAAAATTAATTCAGTCACGGAAGTCACAAAAGCAACAAGGAAATCACAAGATATGTAGAAGTATCATCTGTCAGACGAGCAGCGTGAGGCTGACGTCAAATGTTTGGTTCACAGACAAAATCTGCAAGTATCGTCACTGCTTCCGACATTTCATCAGCCCTCTAGGTCTTCCAGATTTCATGTAAAAAATAATTCAGTCGGAGAAGTCACAAAGCCAACAGGGAAATCACAAGACATGAACAAGCATCCCCAGACGATCTCAGTGCTAGAGGCTGACGTCATAAGTTTACTTCACGGAATTGACGTCATCTCTCTCTCTCTCTGTATGACGACCTGCCTTAGGCTGACGTCAAATGTTTAGTTCACGGAACTGACGTCTCTCTCTCTCTCTCTGGGGAGCCAGGGTGCCCGAATTGTAGAGCGTTGGACTTTCAATGCTTGGACCGAGAGTTCGAATCCCGGCCGCTGGGGCCAAATATTTGTGCTGGCCTTTTTGTCGTTGCGCCGTCTTTGATATCACCCTTATGTGGGGGGAAAAGGACGTTAAACTCCTAAACACCCACCCACCCACCCTCTCTCTCTGCCTCTCTCTCTCCCTTCTTCCCCACCCGGCCCCACCCCCAGTCACGTGGCTAATCGGTCGAGGTCGTAGAGGATCTAGTGTCATTGGTAGAACTTGAAGAGGGGAGAATCGGCAACAATAACAACAAAACAGACAAAATAAAATGAAGTTTGGAGAAACAACTTTGTAGGACGTGGCCGTTCCTCCTTGTTTCAATCAAGACGAGAATATTGCTTGTTTCCTGTGTTCATATAGGGCTTGTACTGAACAAGTGACACTGACTGGCACACTACTTTACTAGAGTTTTCTTATTAAAAATACGGAAAATTAATCAATTGTTTTAAAGGAAAAGTTGTTCTCCTCATTTAGGTAAATATTTCTCAAATAAAACCTGAATTTTCAGCACTTTGATTTGTCAGTTATGGAATGATTGCACCCGCTTTCTCAGTACAACCCCAAAACTGAAGCTGTTTCAGTCGGCTTCGGCCGAGGGGTGGGGGGGGGGGGGGGAGGCATTTTAAGCTTTGAGTTGCCGCTATGCCGGCTTGTGACTAGCTGTAACCTCCCGACTTTAACCCTTTTTGCCCTGAAGATGCTCGCTGGTCAAATACGTACAGGTCCACTCGCCACAATACCAATTCGCCACAGGGCAGAAATCAATTTGATTTACTCCGACTGACCTCAAACCCTTACCCACACTCTAACCCAAACCCAAACCAAGAACCTTACCCTGACCCAAACCCTGCTCATACAGCCTAACCCTAAGCCGAATTCATAATCCTTAGCGTGTGGCGACTTCTATGGCCGTGGCGCATGGCAAATTGGTTTCGTTTCCAGTTACCCCACTGGGATACACTGAGGTCAACGGTAACCTTGAAACATACACACGAACACACAAAGGTGCACACGCACACGAGGGGGTGGGGGTGGGGTGGGGGGCACGGGGAGACGTACATAGGGGGTCGGTATGTCAGTTGCCCCAGGGGTCGGGCTCTGCCCTGCGCTCGAGAGTGGGGACGGCTATCTCGGAAAACAGTGGTTCGATCGCCACCAAACTTGGTATAGGGGTGGACCAGGGTAAGAACACAAGGGTGTTGAGGAGTTGCCTCCGAGTGGGGACGGCCCATCCGGCTAGTTTTTAATAGGAAAGAAAAGGTATTCTTTTAAGCCGAAATATCACGTAAATTTCAACCGATTTCGACACATTCGAGTAATATACGCTTAAGGCGAAATGTCTAGTAACTTTGCTACGAATTCGGCTTACCCGTGTTTTTGTATACTGGTCGAAATTCGGATATGTCGACTGAACAAATTTTCTGTCCCCGAGCGATTTCGAGTAATCAGTGTTCGACTGTATGTGTGAAGATAATTGAGAAACTTATCAAAAATGGATTCCAATTCAGAAGGGTGCCAACATAACCCCCCAAATACCTTGGCATTCCTGCTATTTTGCCTACGTATATGTCTATAGGTTTGCACGCACTTTAACCTCTGTTGTCATCATGTCTCCACTATTCAGCACAAACTGAGAAAGGAACCACCACAGCTTGGTACGTCCTGATGTTGAACATTGCCTCCATGGTACTGATTTTTGGTACATGTATTAATGCAAGTCATTTTTTTTTCCAGAGGCTATTGGCGAATACTAGTGGAGAATTAGTCCAGGCGCTCCTCTCCTGTAATCGAGGGTCAGGACGTGACTTCCCCGATCACTTATGGGTTACACGAACTAGTGGAGAATAAACCAACAGTACTTTGCTACTTGTGCTTGTGTCGCAGAAGTGATTACCTTGATGAGTTTTCTGTGTTGCATTTCTCTTAATGATTTTGCTGTTGTATTGGTACTGTTGTACTGCAGTGGCTGTGGTGATTTCATTTGTTTTCATTAAAACAACTACTGAATTGCAAAGCAATTACTAGGAACAATGGGCGTGATGCAGAATAATTCAGTAAATCCCAGTATTCCCTGTGATTTGAAAATACAAGGGTCCTTGGGACCATCTCTCTATATTTTTGAGGGTCCTTTTGTAAATGTATGGGGTCCGTGGTCTTTTGGTACGAAAAGTCTGAAAGTCAAAACCATTTGTTGTTTACGAAAGCATTCAAGTAGGACATATGTATGTGAATTGTTGCGTGTCAGCCACAGCGAATCGTCAAGGCGAGGAACCCGCACGCTTACATAATTGTGCATTAGGAGAGACCAAAAACGTGCATCCCCTGTGACGTACTGTTCTCAGATTTGTGCGTCACTTTAAAAGTTTTGTACGTACAAATATGCACACCTGTGCGTAATCGGGAGCACTGAATCCTAATACTGTAATAATACCATCATCGATGGGGAATTTAATTCAACTAGTAATTAATTCAAAGTTGCAGCTGTGAACTACTTCAAAGTAAATGTACATTCACTGTGTGAAGGCTGCACCTGACTATAATAGTACTTTTACAAGCCATTGTGCTACATATGTATTTAGAATGGAGAACATTTCGACTCACTTTTTTCCTGCAAGTTATTTGAAGAGAGACAATGTAACTGAAAAGAGTGATGCCTCAGGTATGACTGTTGGGATCTGTGCTCATCTATTGTACCAAGCTGTTTTTAAAAAAAGATAAATTTTAACCATATTCCAAAACACCTCTCATGTAGTAGTTCTTACGCACTGCAATCAGTACATAGGGCGTCCTCATTGAGAAATATCTGATCTTACTTCAGCAGAAGAATATGTTGAAGACACAAATGCACACACAGAGTATAGACACAAACAAGACGATTTCTCAGGTTTTATGCACTTTACTGTGATTAGTATGCCAGTGTTCTTGTGAAGCAGAAACTGATGACGGTCATGGAAAACATGGGCATATAAGTGTGAATAACACAGTCCTTGTCTAAACAAATGTACATAAGTAGTCAAGAGTTTGCTAATCATGTTACATGTATCTATACTATTAAAAGAAACATGGTACATGTGAATGTATACAGTGTGTAATTCAATAGTGTACACACAAAAAAAAACTTGCTGAAAACTAGGGCAACTTCAGCTTATGTACTTTACTGAAGTGCATGCTAGAAGAATAGTTTGATGAACCTGGAAGGCAGTTTAGCATCAACAATTATCTCTGAATTATCAGGCTGCTTTATGAAGAAGGGGTGGGGATAAGGATGAACGAAATCATACTTTCACTATTTATTTCCTGGGGCTATGGGCATAATGCTGTATGTGTAAACCTGCTACACTCTCTCAACATCTATACATGTAGTAGCTGTTTGGTACAAACTTACACTGTGTATGCACCAAGTGGGTCCCATTAACTAAACACCCGCTTTTCATTACTTTGTAATCTCTGGTATCCCCACCCACAAGCATCCAACACACACATGTATATCATATGACCTATCGGGCGATCGGTGGTCTAGTGGTTAAGAGATTTGTCACCAATGCGAGAGGTCAGGGGTTCGAGTCCCACTCGGGGCAAAGAATTTTTCCTTCTTGTATGTGGCACCGTTCATTCGGGCCGATCGTCAGAGGTTCTCTCCGGGTACTCCGGCTTCCTCCCCCTCTGCTTTGGAAATGTTCAGCCCACAAAATTTGAAAAATACATGCAATTCTAAATTCCGAAATTTAAATAGCTGAGCTGACCCTTCGCACCACGTGATTGTAATGTGTTTATGTCCAGTGTGTGAGAGAATGCGTGTGCTTCACGTGAGCGTGCGTGTTGGGTTCAGTTCGCGGCGCTTTGAGCCGATTCAAGAAATTGGGTAAAGTGCCTATACAATGCTCATTATTATTATTATTATTATTACTTAAAATGATCTCTGAAAACTGAGCAAATACGCCCAGGTGGAAGGAGTCCAAATTTACTCCAAAAAAGTCAAGGACCACCTACAATTCTACATGTTGTATTGAAAAGGTCACATTTTGTAAATGTGTAAAGATAAATAAACCAAACTTCACAGTTGCGTTGAGAGAGGTCAGACAACGATGTGCAAGCAAAAAATTCTTGCACTTCCACTTGATAATTCAGCAAAATGCCCAAAATCTGATCCAAATTGACTGAACGAAACATGTGCAACAGCATGTTTTGAACAAAATGACGATTTGCATGTGGCAAAATGAATGTTCAGCTTTGAGGACGACTCATTTGTTTGTGTTTGGAAGCTGGCGTGGTGGCCAGGTGTGGCGTGGCAACATCATGCCTGTCAGATGCGTCATAAATTGTGCAGATTAAGGGAGAGCTTCAAAATGGCGGGGTGGGATTGGTTGTGTTCAATGAACATGCAGCGACAGCGTTTCCTGGCAACCAGAGGTGTCAAGATACTCTCCTGTTATCTGCATGATTCATGACCCATCTGACAAGCATCATGTTGCCATGCCACAATGAGCCACCATGCCAGCTTGTAAAGACACGAGTGGTCTTCAAAGCCATACATCCATTTTTCCCCATGAATACTGTCGTTTTGCTCAAAACATGCAAAGCTAATTTTGATCAAATTTTGAGCATTTTGCTGAATCATTAAACCCATGGCAAGTTGTATTGGAAAGAGAAGTGCAAGAGTTTCTGCTTTCACAGCAGCATGAGGTCTTGTCAACACAACTGAGGAGTTTGGTTTATTTATCTTTACAGGTTTACAAAATGTGATCATTTCAAAACAACATGTAGAATTGAAAGTGGTATTTGGCTTTTCTGGAGCAGAGTATTTGATGCTGCTGGTTTGGCTGTGATCTCCGAGAATGAACAGCCTGCAGCGTTTACTCCATCTGCACAGAAACTGTTTCTTTATCAGACACTGAATTCAGGTATACATACCATTTCTTTCACTTTTTTTGTTTTTTTGAGGCAAGTAACACCTCAGAATTTGTTTCACTCTTGTTTCATCTGATGGTACATGAATATGATGGTGTGCTTGTGTGCTAATTATTACATTAAATTGAAAAAATAAAAGAATAAATTGGGTTTTCTAAATAGATGGTGTTTATACACTGTACATTTACACAAATTAAAAAAGCCAGTCATTTGAACTGAAATATACCATAGCCTGAATGAGTTTTAATAAAGCTTAATCACAGCCTTTACGCGCTCACAAATGCTTTCATATAATTACCCGACTGGTATACACAGAGTAAATCTGGACATATATACCGGTAATCTGAGTGGAAATTTTACAGCAATGAAAATAATGGAAGTAAATTTATGGTAATGGACATGTGAAACAAATGTTAGAGCTTTGGAAACATCCACTACCACTGAGTGAAGTTTGATGTCTGTGGTGATCTTTCTTTTGAGAGAATGCCAATGATAAAGTTTACTGCAAAGGATTAGATCAACAAATGGGCAGATGATGATAAGCAAAAACAGGCTTAATTTTCAAAGAAGCATGAGGCAAAAAGTAATGATCTATACATGCATAAACACATTCAAAGTCAGAAAGACTGAATATTAGTAAATGTTTAACCTGATGTACAGAAACTGGAGAGGATTTGTATACACCAGAACAGCAGAAACTTGTATGACTCATGTGTAACCATGACCTAATAACGGGCAGGAGGGAAAAAAACATTTTGTCAACCTTTACCGTATTGTGCACTGTGCTTGTAACAGACATATGACAGAGGACAATAACAAAATCTCCCTCTGTTTAAACATGTGATCCCTTATTGAGATGTGAGGGGGGAAAAAAGATCACAATAAGCTGAACCAAAAGTTGATGCATCAAAGATCATTCCCTGTTCTGTCTCTAGGTACAAGTTGCAAAAAAATACAATTCTGCTGAACGTGGTGGATGCTCCAGTCTATCACTCTCTTCCTCACTTCTGTCTCTGGACACGGTTTCCATGTATAGACTTAGATCCTAGTCTGATACTTTGCAAGGTGCAGTTGATGGCGTAAACGATCAGCATCAAGTTGGCGGAAGTATGTGTCATCTTCATCTCGAAAAAGCTGGCTCTGAATGTCTACAATCTCCTTTTCCATTTTGTGGCGCAAATCTTTCTTCATTTTATCAAGCACCTGTGGTAAACAACAAGAGAAAATACTTATGTATGAACCTATGCTCCACAAGGAGTAAAGAGGAATGATGATGACGAACACACACACAAAAACGGCAGGGCCATTGGATGTATGTTGGGCTATCTAGTCCAAACCTGAAGGAACAGTCTGACCCCTCTAGTTTCATTTATTTCTACTGTCAGCAATTCTTGCACAATGAAATGACTCAAAATGGTTCTCGCCTTTTAGTGTCATTCACCTTTACACATGATGTAACAATGTGGTGGGGATACGCTATGCCCCCTGGTAAAAAGTCATGTCACAACCAGAGGCCTCCATGGCTCACTTATGGCATGGGTCAAGGTCATACAAAAGAGCATGTTTTTGGCTCACTTGTGTAACGGAGTGAGTCTATGTTGAGAGGGGGGTGGGGGGGGGGGGGCCATGGCACAACATGCAAACAGCTTCATACAAAATAATGCTTTTTGGATCACTCTTGTAACAAAGTGAGTGTGTGTGTGTGTGTGTGGGGGGGGGGGGGGCATCACTAACACAACCGCATGGAAACGGCTTCATAACTAGAAAGCCAGACGCCTCCATGGCTCACTTGTGACATGGGTCAAGGTTATTCAAAAGAGTATGTTTCTAAAGCTCTGATCACTATCATCATGCCAAGGAAGGTGTACTTAGTTCCTGGCAATATGACAATTTTCCCCAAAACAGTTTGTATTGCCTTGAACTTAAGTCAAGGTCATTCAAATGAGATCAGTTAGTAAAGATCTCATCAATATCTATCATTATGCCAAGTTTGACACCTCTAGTATATGTAGTTCCTGCAAAAATGGTATTGTTACAATTCACAACAGCTTTAATGACCTTGACCTTGAGTCAAGGTCATTCAAAAGCAAAACATTTTCACTAATTTTAGTATATTTTAGTAGGGTTAGCACTAGCAGTTTACTGTATGCCTTTACCCACTCTTCTAGCCAGTAAGGGGAGCCGGGGTGGTCGAATGGTAGAGCGCTGGACTTCTAATGCTCGGGTCGTGAGTTCGATCCCAGCTGGGGCCAAATATTTGTGCTGGCTTTTTCATCGTTGCCCCGTCTTTGATATCACCCTATGTGGTGGAAAAGGACGTTAAACCCCCAAACACCCACCCTTCTAGCCAGTAAGTAGTGGGGAAAACCAACCCCTGAGCCATCGGGGACTGAATGAGCTGAAGGGAGGTTTCACCAAGCTTAGAGCATTAACTCCCCCTTCCTGGGTATGTAAGTGGGTGCACATCATACCACCCTCAGTTTTACTTGCTGCTCGAACTCCGAGCGCGGCAGGTGGGAGGGTACTCCGGCAGTAAACTGCTAACCCTACTAAAAAATACTAAAATGAGTGAAAATTTTTTGCTATTTTTTCTCCAAGTTAGCAGTTTACTGTATGTCGAATTCCAAACAGGAGGAGGAAAGGAGTTAAGACCAGTGTCCGAAATGCCAAGTTAATGGATTAAAGAGAAGAGTTAATGCCCTAAGCAACAGAGGGGTTAGCCCCCTTTAAATGTATCTGATAAAAAAAAGACAGCCAGAAAGTAGCAGGAAGAGGGGCTAATCGGACACTGATCGGCTCTGTACACTACCGGGTACACCGCGTCTGTAGGTAGGGGGCTGTCAGGCAGGCGCAGGTAGAATCTGCCAAAGATTGTGTGCTGGCTCCAGCCGACCGCCTTTGACAGCTCGATAAGGGACATCCCTCTGTAGAACATACGAAAGGCAACCAACGCCAGGATCTCATGGGTCAGGGGCAGGGGCGGGAGCCATGGCTGTCCGAGATCCGTCACTATGACCTGCAGGGCTGGGAACAGCAGCAGGGTTGTGAACCACATGTCGGCCGGTATAGGGACATCGAGAGGACGAGGGTGGTGAGGGCGGACCTCCTGGCAGAGCGGGCGGGCCGACTCATTGGAGGGGGTGGTGGCAGGAGGAGACGTAGCTGGGAACGTCAAGGATGGACCTGCCTGATCCTGATGATGGTTCGCACACAGACCTTGATGAGGAGCTCCTCAGATAGGCCGACTGAAAGCGAAGACATCATCTTGCCAGGGGAGCAAGAAACGGGATCCAGCTGATGTCTGTGAGCAGGTGTGTTGCAAGATGAGAACTGCCAGGATGTATCCTTGGTAGGGGTAAGGATAAGAATCCAGCTACTGTCTTTGCGCCCAAGGGTACCACACGGGGCTCAGACCGAACAGGGCTTGTCCTCAGGTGTCAGCGTGAGGGTGCAGGCCTGATAATCTCACTCAATAACAATACTCAGGATGTATGCCCCGGCACAAGCGGAATGAGGCAGACTCACAGACAGACCAGTGAAAGGACAGGCCACACCGAGAGAAAGTGAACTTCACTGAAGCTGGTGGGGCAGGGAGGAGCGGAGAGACTAGAAGCGAGTACTCCACAGAATACCCCATGAGGCACTACTTCACGCAGAATGAGAGTACTGCAGTGAAGCATCCTAGGCACATTCACGGATAAGGGGGGTCCAGCTTCTGTCTAGGACCATGAGAGAACACACGGACTCTGACAGAAGGGGGAGGCGGGCAGGAGCTTGAGGGTGGAGACCTGGTATTCCGACTCTGGAGCCAGCCTTGCCTGTGATAAAGCCCATGCACAAGAGCAGCGGGACAAACCCGAAACCATTCTGCGAAGCAGACAGGTCAAGGTAAGAGCGTGTGACCTCCACTGATGCAGAATGAGTGAGTTTTTAGGGCTTAAAGCGCGCATGCTACAAGGACTAATTCGTGGCTGAGTGTGCCTGCACTACATGAAAAAAACAAAAATGTAACGTTGGACAAAGGATGCAAACTGGTCTACGGGGCAATATAAACCTAGGACATGCAGGAGACGCTGCACCTTCATGCTAATTTATCGAACTCCCGGTTACAAAAAAGCGTAGAAAACAAATAATTACAACTGGGTAAAACAAAGATAAATACTAAGCGCATATACAGCAAATATTGCAACTTATCATCTCCTAGGCGCAATAAACCAGTTCGCAGCATATGCCCAACATCACTTATTCCTAACCACTGGTACTGCAGACGTGAGTGAGAAGTTAAAAAGAAGAAATATACAGTCAGCGTCAAAATAAAGTATCCACCTGTTTCAATCAAATCTGTTGGAAAACATCATTCATGGAATTGTCCACTTCCCGCTACTTTGGTTTTACTCTCCCGCCAGTCCCATATTTTGCAGCTTAGTTTCTTCCCGCATTCTTTTGTTATATTTGTAGAGAAGTGTTTAGCAGTCTCTAGTTTGTTGCCCGACAAGTATTAATGATCACGCTCATATATTTTGAGCCGAATCTGTGTTGCCTTATTACATCTAACGATTCATATGATCCGCATGTAACTTTTATTGGAATAAGCGAACACTCTGATTTTTATTCTCTTGTCAGTTGTTTCTTTCGAGAGATAGTGTAAGTTTGATAAGTGATTGAGTGCGTAGATGTGTGTGGCACGTAGGCCCGACAGTATGATGCAATACTCTTTCGCACTTCAGTCATCCTTAAAACACGTCAGAGTAGCTCACTAAACTAAATCTGTTGCGTTCCCAACAACGACGACGACCCCACACCCGGGGCGCTACACAGTAAACTGCTAACACAGAAAAACAAAATGGTATGTGTGCATAGGTCCCATCACCGTCTATCAGCATGCCAGATTTGGTGCCTCTGCTGTTTGTTATTTCTGAGAAAATGCTAATGTTAAGGTTTCCCCAAAATAGCTTGTATGGCCTTGACTTTGACACAAGGCCTGTCATGTTCTTATCAATGTCTTTAAAACCTCTGGTGTTTGTAGATTCTGAGAAAATGCCAATGTAAAATTTCCAAACACACAGCTTTACGGATGTTGACCTTGAGTCAATGTCATTCATTTTGAAAGGTTTTGAGGTTGTCTATCAGAACGCCAAGTTTGGTGCCTCCGCTGTTTGTAGATTCAGAGAAAATGCCAATGTTAAGGTTTACTGCGGACGCACAGACAGACGCAGACACACAACGGAGGGTTATTACATAGGCTCCCTTACACAAGTGATCCCCCCCCCCCCCCCAGCTTTCCCCACCAAAGGGAAAAAAAAATGCTTTCTGGCTCCTCATAAACAATCAGAATCCTTTTAAGCTTTATACAAACCTTCTGCTGAGCATGTTCTCTGATCAGCATCTCCTCCCGGTCTTTGGTGATCCTCTCAACAAGCATCTCAAACTGGTCTTTGTAGCTACAGATGGTCAAGGAAAATTTTAGTGAACTGCTGCCTTACACTTTCCAATATCAAATGGGGTAATTTATCCAGATTGTTATTTTTATTAATGCAAACTCTCCCTCCCTTGTCAATGTGTTTTTGAAAAATGTAAATAAGAGGGGGGGGGGGGGGGTTTGGTTAAAATATGTTTTAAGTATACAATGCTCTATAAATACACAAAGGGTGCATGACTGTCTTGTTAAGAATGGGTTTATGGGTGAAATATATAAACTTAAGCTACAAACTAAAAACGATTCACCCTTGAATGTGTATATGAAGTTGCAGAAACCCTTCCCTTTTCACCAACACACACACAGACAATCAATACCATACACCTGTAAGTATGAAATGACAGAAAGCAGACAAAGTATTCCAGGTGCTTTGTTTGATGAACAGTAAACAGTGACAACTCAAGGATACAAATTCTCCAATGAGTCAATCTCATCCTGCCTCTTCTGTGCCTGTTTATCACGCTGCTCTTTTGCATAGCGACGCAAGTCCCTTATTCTCTCTTTCTGAATGGCAAGACCATCCTTGAAAAGGTTTTTGAAGATCTGGAGAAAAAGAATCATCCATTTGAAGTTTCACAAATACAGCAGAAGTCTAAGAAAGTGTCATTTCATTTTTAACTTGCATCATTATGTTGTACTTCCCATGCAGTGCTGATGTAGTGTCCCATGCCATGTCTGGTTGTACATGTACATGTATCTAACAACTGTTTACTCATGTCATGCATATGCCTCAAGACAAAAAAAAAAAAAAAGTTAAAATATGTACAGACATCAGTAATTCTGTTCACCCCTGAGTAGTTTCTGTTTCCATTATCAAGATTTTTCTTGATTTCACAGATGTTTGGGAACCCTGAAGGGATAACAGTTAACATCAACACAAGACTTGCTGGACTAGACAATATTCATCACAAGATGACACACTAAATGGTGGGCCGTAGCTTGTCATAGCAAGTGACTGTCCAGCACAAAACACTTACCATTTCTTCCCTGTTCCTGCGCTTGAGCATCTTGGAGCGTGCACGGACTTGGTACTCATTGTAGTAGCGACGAGCTCTGGCTGACTGGACACGTTTCTCATGCAGCTTGTTCTTTAACATGGCTTGCTGCTTCTTCTGGTCATGTATGTCACGCTGTGTGGAATACAAAACTGGTAAGCACTGGTATTCTAGCCACCATTTTCTTGAACCTTACCATCCACCTTATGAAGATGCTCAGTTACCCACTGGTCTGGAAAATGTTACCTCAAGGCAGTGCACGGAATGCAGACTATGCATTTCTTTTGAATCATTTGACCATGTAGTTAACCTGTTCCGTTCTTTAACTGGCAAGGGAGGTCTATTTGCTCATGACACGGGGCATGGAATTTTTCATATCCAATGTACACATGTTATGTGTACACATGAGACCTGCAAATATATTTCAGTCTGTATAAAACCAACTACATCAAACCTGTGGGTAACAAACCCATGACTCTATACCCCACCAACCCCAAAAACCATGGGGAAAAAAAACAAAACCAACCAAACCTACGATCCTGACCCTACAGAGACCAAAAGGTTGTGTAATTCAAATGTTTACACTTCAGGTTGTCCATCCCTTTCTACTACCCTCTGCACCACCATGCATGGACACCCTAACACAAAGGTGACTAAATGCAGGAATCAAAATAATGTTTGCATGCTACAAAATGATTTTACTCTGGATAACAATCATAAACTGAAAGACTGTACTTGTCTTGCTGTGTAAAGCAAATTTTCCAATCATGCGTTTGCATTTTAAATTCTGACAAACCACACAGTGGACTGGCATTGAGAGGAACCAATGACAGTAGAGATGGTCTCTAGTTTCCTGAGAGAAACCAAAGCTACTCACAGCAGAGAATAGTAGAACAAAATTAATGACACTACTGACCAAAGTACAGTGACGAAAAGAGATGACGACATGCTAAATTACATCACTGAGTTCTAAAGTCATGATGTCAATGCACCCTGAACTGTCTTGGATTCCCTAGGCTCAGCCTTTGAGTGTAATTTTTTGAGGTGATGTTAGAAATAGTCAGATATCTAAATTCTCAGCCGTTTGCCAATACAAAAGCAAATTATTTATGGTGTAGAACTGGTTTGCGTACTTGAAGAAAAAAGTCTGTAAAACTCATACTCATAGGGAAACTAGCAAGGCAGAAGTCTCCATGGCTCACTTGTGACTTGGGCCAAGGTCATTCAAAAGAGTATGTTTGTAAAGCTCTTATCACCATCCATCATCATGCCAAGTAATGTGTCTCTGGTGTTCTTAGTTCCTGGCAACATTACAATTTGCCCCAAAACAGTTTGTACGGCCTTGACCTTAATAATAATAATAATAATAATAATAAATTGCTTTTATATAGCGCAGTATCCCAGCAGATGCTGGCTCAGAGCGCTCTACAATTACACACACACACACCACTTTCATAAAATACAGCTGGGATCTTGATAAAATGAGCTGGGGCGAGGGGGGGGGGGGGGGTGTTATTTACAGATGGATAGAGTTGCGCAAGCAACAAAGACCATTTCGCAGCTAATTAACTAAGCGGGAGAGAAGGCTGACTGGAAGAAGTGGGTTTTTAGTTTGTATTTAAAAACTGTGAAAGATGGAGACTGACGGACATGTAGAGGAAGTGAATTCCAAACTCTCGGGACCTGGTACTGAAAGGACCTCGTGCCAAATGTAAGTTTCACACGGGGGATGGTGAGAAGTTTTTCTGAACTGGACCGGAGAGTTCTTGGCGGATCGTAAGCAGCCAGACAAGATGACAAGTATGCTGGCAGTGTACAATCGAAAAAGCGATAGGCAAGGGTTGCAAGTTTAAACTCTATGCGCAGTTTTACAGGAAGCTAATGCAAATGCTTCAGAAGTGGGGTAACATGAACTCTGCGTTTCTTTTGAAGGACAATCTTAGAACCATGGTTTTATATACGCTGCAGACAAGGTGTTTGCTCAGCAGTGACTCCAGCTAACAGAGAGTTGCAGTAATCCAGGCGTGTGAGAATGCGTGAGCAGGCTAACTGTGCGGAAACCTTCTCGGTCAGAAATGGTCTAATAATGCCCAGTCGACGGAGTTCAAGATATGCTGCACGGCAGACAAAGCTGATGTGCTGTGACATGGTGAGACTGGAATCGAGGATGACCCCAAGATTCTTCACCTCAGACTGAAAAGGTCAAGGTCAATGAGATCTCATCAATGTCTATCATTATGTCAACGCCTCTAGTATTTGTAATTCCTGCAAAAATGGTTAAAATTCACAGCAGACACGTATAATGACCTCGGCCTTTAGTCACCTTGACCTTGAGTCAAGGTCATTCAAAAAGATATGTCTGCATTGGTCTCACTGATGTCTATCATCAGGCTTCATTTGGCACCTCTGCTGTTTGTTGTTTCTGAGAAAATGCCAATGTTAAAGGGTACGGCAAGTCAAGAGCACTACTGGGTTTAAATGACAGATATTGAGATCCTAAGCTGTTAGATAGCAAAAGTTTTCGTGAACAAAGTACCATTTACTCAAAAATGCGCTGAAAACACCCTCTGCTTTCGGTTCCTGGGCTGCGCCATGTTGCCGCACTCTTTCGCGAATGAGGTGGGAAAGGTGCTGACGGTGACGTCACACCACCTCCACTGTCGGCAGTGCCTGCTTAGAGCGAGTTGTTCCAGAGTATTATTTTGTGTTCGAGATGCCACAGTGCAAAGCATTCGGTTGTTTCAGCAAACAGGGCACGTGTAAGAATGCAGATGGAAGCCACAAAAGCTTTTTTGAATTTCCGAATCTAAACAAATCAAAGGAAAAACGGAGGTTGTGTGCGAAATGGTTGAAGCCTTGATGAACGGCTCGCTTGCCCCGCTGCGTGCAGGAATACGCCTGGAACAATCGAGACCACAGGACCAGGTTTGTGGAGATCATTTTACCCCGGATTGTTTCACTGGCGCTTTTGCGAACGATGTTGCTGCTTCACTTGTCAAACACGCATCTCCCACAACTGATTGCACTCGTTCTCATGATCGGCTCTTCCCCATCGTCCCCACTGTTTTGACCCCTTACTCAGCTCTTCCTCAGAATATTCTGGCTCGAAATCATAGGGATAGTTCCCCAAATCTATTCTAGCTTTCAGGAAATTAGCAAAGTGTGTATACGAGCCAGAAATAGCATGCCTAAAACGTGTAGCAGGCACACCTGCACACACAGTGTCAGAATCTCGCCTGCTGCTGAGTGGTCGCGTGACGTCACTGCTAGGATCAACATGGCAGCCCCATGGCATCGCATTTCGGCTGCCGTTTGGTGTGAAATATGCTGAATGGTGTATTCGTGTGTTCAAATCTTTTGGGCTGCAGCCGTCTAGGACCTCAATATCTGTCATTTAAACCCAATAGTGCTCTTGACTTACTGTACCCTTTAAGGTTTCACCAAAATAGCTTGTAAGGCCCTGACCTTGACACAAGATCATTGAATACAGGTATGTCAGTAAAGGTTTTATCAATGTCTATCATCATGCAATGTTTGATGCCTCTGGTGTTTCTAGATTCTGAGAAAATGGCAATGTTAAATTTCCAAAGAGACAGCTTTAACGACCTTCACCATCTATCACAGTCAATCAAACTGGTATATTTTGAAAGGTCTTATGGCTGTCTATCAGCATGCCCAGTTTGGTGTCTCCACTATTTGTAGATTCTAACAAAATGCCAATATCAAAGTTTTTTGTGGAAACACACACACACACAGATGACTTAGCTGTTATTTCCCATCAAGCTGCCATATATGGAAGAGTATTTTGATCCAAGACACAAATCAACCCTGAGCTGTAGCGAAGGATTGATTGTGTCTTGGATCAGAATACAAGATGGTATTCAACAGCTTGATGGGGTGTAAATGCTTCATCATATTTTTTTGTGTGGCCAATTTATAGGATATTTTGAACGTTTAACGTTTTAAAAACTGACAGTCGAAGTGGCTGCACATAGCAGACAAACGAGTTTGTACGTTGGGAGATCATAACGCCGACAGAATAAAGTGTGCCTTTTTATGCTAGCAAGACAGTGTCAATTAACTCATGAACTCTAATCCAAACAAAAACACAAGTTCTAAACTTTGACTGAAGACACAAACATGCTAACACTTTCAAGGAAATGTAAATTTGCGATATGAATGCGAAACCAATCAAGCACAGCTCAATTGTTTTGCTCGGTTCGAGCGGGAGTCAGCCTGTCGCGATTCTTCATGAAATACAAAGCATTGTGAGTGTTTATTCTAATACTTACAGTACCTGTACACCGATTACAGTGTCCTTCCACCAACAGGTACATTTTATAACTGCATGCATAATTCAAACGATTCAAGAAGCTTCTGTTCAATCAGAGATCTAAACAAATAATCCGCTGCCATTCTCTGCACTGATAGCAGACTGCTGCAGTGACTTGATTCGATTCAGCTTTATGTCACTGGTTTTCGGTTTCACAGGGTTGAAACTTGTTTTTGATTTCAGTACGCAGTGCTTGTAAGGTAAAGTCTGCTGTCATCTTTAACTTGAGCAGCGGTATTTGCGTCCAGCTTGCCACAGTCAGCCAAGCCAGTAAAAAGCATACAATCATGTAATCGGTGAGACGCCAGCTTCGATTGAACTTTTTGAGAAGGGTTGGTTAAAACTGTCCGGAATTTGAGAAAGCAGTGTTTGTTAGGTACAGACCACTGTCATTTTGTACTTGAACGACGAGTTTATGAAGTTGGAAACACCGGCATGCCGAGTCAAAATGTCCCATCGTCAATCTTGTTGACATACGGAGCGAGTTCTCGCCAAAAAGTAGTAATTCATGTACTTGCTCATCGATGACGCTGGTTTTCTGCCAAAAAGGCTCTATCTTTGTTCTTTCTATCTGAAAGAAAGGACCTTCTGGAAAGGAACCATGCCTGATTGTCACGTGACCAAAGACCTTGGAATCAGAAAGACGCGTCACTCCTGCCCTCGTAAGAGAGACATATAGTGGGACAACGCGAAGAGTTGTCTGCCCGCATTAGCGCGCATCCTAGATCTGGCCCCTAAAGTGACAGCATGGCGGAAAGTGGAAAGCGATCACAAACGCCGGGCTTGCAATTGTGTTCTGCGCCGAACTGTTCAAATAACAGACAAATATAAACGGGGAAATCCTTCTTTTAATATTCCTGTTGAAAAACAACCATTTTTTCGCTTTCTTGTTAAAAAAAGACCTGAAGTGGTACGTGTGCATGCAGTGTAAACAAACAGTAAACACACGCAGCTGATGCAGATACAGCATGATTTTTGTTGTTTTTTTCCGGAAAACTTTACAAATCACGGTGACTTAAACTGTGCTAGCGGCTAGCTGCATATAAATTCACCACACACACACACACACACACACACACACACACACACACAGAGTTGTCACTCATACGGCGGCAGGTACGTTCATCGGCACTTTTTCCAGTTCGACATACTGTCGGGGGAAAATCTGAAGGTATGTAAAGAACTCTTTTCTTAAAAATCAAGAGGTTTGCATGCAGTGTAAACAAACAGCAGTAAACACACTGGCAGGCGCAGACATCATGTTTTGGTGTTTGTTGTTTTGTTGTTGTTGGTGGTGTTTTTTTGTGTTTTTTTCTTACTTTACAAATAACGTTGAGTTGAACTGTGCTAGCGGCAAGTTGCACTGATCCAAACACACACACACACACACACACACACACACAGAGAAAAATTTTTTCCGGCTGAACTTCATTCTAACCATTGTAAAATCATATCACAACATAGATTCTGCTGGATTATCGGTTGCAGATATGATTAATGCTGAATTAGCAAGAAGTATTCAGCGGATGCGTCCATCTTTGGATCTCTCGCACAGCTGTTCGATCTTTCTGTTTCGTACTAGTTTCACTTGAACACATCGAAGGAAATGCACTACGTGCGTACAGCAGTGAAAGCCAGACTAGATCTTTTGTTCGTTCTCCGGAACTTTGAAAATACTTCTGTTTTCCACAGGCCTAAAACACATGCGAAATGTATGGGGGAGACCACCTGTCAGTCGCTGACATCTTTGTTTTTGTTTATTTTGTTGAAATGTTTTATGGCAGCCGCGAGTGTAGGGTTGGGTCAAACAAGCAGAGACTTTTTACAAGCATGCGGATTCTATACTAAATTTATGCATGTCAGCCATACTGCCATTAGTTCCTAGATCTGCGAGATGCGCGCTAATGCGGGCAGACAACTCTTACGCGTTGTCCCTCAAAGGGAGGTAAGTAAACTATATGTTTCCAAGATCTTTGACGTGATGTTGTGTTCTGTGTCACATGATTTATCCAGTACTAGTACAATATGGACACTTATTCCACAGGAGAGATCAAAAGAAACTAGTGAGGCAGCAGCCTCCATGGCTCCCTTGTGACATGGGCTAAGGTCATTCAAAAGAGTATGTTTGTAAAAAATCTTATCAATTTCTATCATCAAGCCAAGTAAGGTGTCTCTGGTGTTTCTTAGTTCCTTGCAATATTACAGTTTTCCTCAAAACTGTTTGTAAGGCCTTGACCTTGGGTCAAGATCATTCAAATCAGATCTCATCGATGTCTATCATTATGCCAAATTTGAAGCCTCTAGTATTTGAATGAGTCAAGATCATTCAAAGTGGTATGTATGCATACGTCTTATCAATGTCTATTAGCACGCCAGGTTTGGTGCCTCTGATGTTTGTAGGATTCTGAGAAAATACCAATGCTAAGGTTTCACAAAAATAGCTTATACAGCCTTGAACTTGACAAAAGGCCATTGATTGCATGTATATCTGTAAAGTTCTTATCAATGTCTATCAGCATCAAAAGTTTAAAATCTCTGGTGTTTGTAGATTCCAAGAAAATGCCAATGGAAAATTCTCAAACAGATCGCTTTAATGATATATGTTGAAAGGTCTTATGGCTGTCTATCAGCATGCCAACTTTGGTGTCTCTGCTGTTTGTAGATTCTGAGAAAATGCCAACGTTAAGGTTTACTGCAGAAAATGCGGAAAATAGCTTGTACGGCCTTGACCTTAACAAAAGGCCATTGAATACATGTATATCTGTAAAGTTCTTATCAATGTCTATCAGCATGCAGAGTTTAAAATCTCTGGTGTTTGTAGATTCCAAGAAAATGCCAATGTAAAATTTTCAAACAGACCATTTGAGTAACCTTGACCTTCATTCACAATGATACATTTTTAAAGGTCTTATGGCTGTCCATCAGCATGCCAACTTTGGTTCCTCTGCTGTTTGTAGATTCTGAGAAAATGCCAATGTTAAGGTTTACTGCGGAAATGCGGAAAATAGCTTGTACAGCCTTGACCTTGACAAAAGGAAATTGAATACATGTATATCTGTACAGTTCTTATCAATGTCTATCAGCATGCAAAGTTTAAAATCTCTGGTTTTGTAGATTCGAAGAAAATGCCAAGGTAAGATTTTCAAACAGACCACTTTTGTGACCTTGACCTTGAGTAAAGGTCATTCAAAATGATATATTTTGAAAGGTCTTACGGTTGTCTATCAGCAAGGCAAGTTTGGTGCCTCTGCTGTTTGTAGATTCTGAGAAAATGCCAATGATTTCTATACATTTACTGCGGACCCAGACGACGGAGGATTAGAGGGTGGGTGAGTGTTTGGGGGTTTAACGTCCTTTTCCACCACACAGGGTGACATCAAAGACGGGGCAAAGATGAAAAAGTCAGCACAAATATTTGGCCCCAGCCGGGATCAAACTCACGACCCAAGCATTACAAGTCCAACGCTCTACCATTTGACCACCCCGGCTCCCCACGGACTTTGTTACACAAGGGAGCCAAAAAGGCCACTATGGATGATAAAGAGGGTTATTATTTGGCTCCCTTATTACAAAGACTCACTTTGTTACACAGGTGAGCCAAAACTAATAAATGCAAACTAATCAGACTTCAAGGCATGCTAACTGACAATTAGAGTGTCTAATACAGCAGTGCAAATTAAAACAAAACTGTAGCAAAGGCAGTGTGCATATCCTTAGTTTAGTTTAGTTTACTTTAGTCGTTTTGGCTCCTAGAGAAGCATAGGACCTCAACAGCTCTCCTCCATCTCACTCTGTTCCTGGCGCAGGTCTTGGCCTCCTCCCATGTCAGGCTGGAGTCTCGCAGCTCGCGGTGCAAGCTCCTCCTCCAGATCTGCTTGGGGCGCCCTCTCTTCCTCTTCCCTTGCGGGTTCCACTCGAGCGCCTGCCTTATGATGTTGCAGGGTTCCTTCTGCAGGGTGTGGCCGACCCATCGCCACTTTCGCCACCTGACCTGGACGTCCACTGGCTGTTGATTCGCCCTTGTCCACAGGTCAGTGTTTGGCACTCTGTTGAACCATCTCAGGTGGAGGATCTGCCGGAGACATCCGTTGATGAAGGTCTGTATCTTTGCGGTGCTGGTGTTGATGACCCGCCAAGTCTCTGACCCGTACAGTAGCACAGATTTCACGCTGGAGTTGAAGATTCTGAGCTTGGTGTTGGTGGAGATGGTGGTCGCTCTCCACACGGGTTTCAGGATGGCAAATGCTTGATGTGCTTTCTTCACCCTTGCCTTGATGTCTTCATCTGTGCCTCCTGTCTGGCTCATCTTGCTGCCCAGGTACACAAACTCGCTGACATCCTCTACTGCTTTCCCAGAGATGGTGACTGGGACCTCTTGCTGGTTGTTGGTGCGCAGTAGCTTGGTCTTCTCTTGGCTGATCTTGAAGGCAACGCACTAAGCTGTGGTTTCTAGGGTGGTGACTGTCTTGCATGTCCTGCAGGTGGTGGGCTAGCAGGGCCAGGTCATCGGCGAACTCAAGGTCTTCCAGCTTCGTCATGAGGGTCCACTGGATGCCTTTCTTCGAACTTGCGTAGGCCGTCCTTGTCACCCAGTCCAACACCACGAGGAAGAGGAGTGGAGACAGTAAGCAGCCCTGTCGGATGCCGGAGGAGATCTCAAAGTCGTCGGAGAGTCTTCCACCGTGGATGACCTGGCAGGAGAACCCCTCATAGAGTCGTCTGATGATGTCAACGAACTTTGGTGGTACGCCGTAGTGGAGAAGGATGTTCCAGATTGCTTGTCTATCCACACTGTCAAAAGCCTTCTCAAAATCAATGAAGCAGATGTAGAGAAGTGACTGCCACTCGATGGACTGCTCCACGATGACTCTGGCTATCGCAATCTTGTCAGTGCAGGAGTGTTCTTTTCTGAAGCTGGCTTGTTCATCTCTGAGTGTCTTGTCGAGGACATCTTTCATTCAATCCAGGATGACTCTGGTGAGGACTTTAATGGGGATGGACAACAGGGTGATGCCCGTCCATTTGCCGCACTGGGAGAGGTCGCCGTGCTTGGGGAGTTTCACTAGCAGGCCCTTCTTCCACTCGGTCGGCATCTCCTCTGTCGTCCAGATCAGGTTGAGCAGGTGGTGTAGCTAATCGATGATGTCATTCCCCCCTTCCTTCAAGGCCTCTGCCGGGATGTTGTCGGTGCCAGCAGCCTTCCCGTTCTTCAAGCTGCTGAGGGCCTTGCGGATCTCTGCCCTGGTGATCGCTCCGGTGTTGATGTCAAGCGGGTCACCAGGTTCCAGTTGAGGTCGTTCATCTGGTGGCGGTCAATTCAGGATCTCCTGGAAGTGTTCCTTCCACCTCGCTAGCTGGTCCTCGATGGTGGTGAGTAGCCTCCCTTCCTTGTTTCTCACGGGTCTATTTGGATTGCTGCGTCGCCCGCTGAGGAGTCTTGTGGTGGCGTACAAGGTCTTGAGATCTCCCTTGCTGGCTGCATCTTCTGCCTCGTCAGCGATGGTGTTGATGTACGCTCGCTTGTCTGCTCATAGCTTGACTTGCTTTGCGAGAGTGGAGTATCTGGGCGCTGCTCGCTGTTTCTGTTGGCGCGTCTTTGCTTGGTTCAGTTCTTGTTTGGCCAGTCTTCTCTCCTCCACTTTTTGCCAGGTCTCGTCACTGATCCATGGCTTCCTGCTGATCTGCGGTCATCCCAAAACATCTTCGCAGGCTTCCACAATGGCTTCTTTGAAGGTGGTCCATCTCTGCTCCACAGTTTCTGTCTCATCTGTCTGAAGCACTTGGAAGCGGTTGTGGAGTGAGATCTGAAACGCCTGCCTTGTGTCTTGTTTCAGTTTCCCGACATTGAACTTCCTTCTTGGGTACGGCTGGATCTTCCTTATGGACAGTCGCATCTTGATCTTTGTGACGAGGTGGTGATCTGTCCCGATGTCGGCACCGCGTCTTGCTCTCACGTCTTGTAGGGAGCTCCAGTAGCGTTGTCTCATTATGACGTGGTCAATCTGGTTCTCCGTGTGGTGGTCAGGGGAAACCAAGGTGGCTTTGTGGCATCTCTGGTGTGGGAAAAGCGTGCCTCCGATTGCAAAGTTGTTGGTAGCAGAGAAGTTGGCCAGCATCTCTCCATTCTCGTTCATTTCTCCCAGTCCATGTCTTCCCATCTCCTGCTCTGTCAGTGTTGTCAGATCCAACCTTGGCGTTCATGTCCCCCATCAGGATGAACATGTCCCATCTCGGAGTCTTGTCCACCACTGACTGGAGCTGGACGTAGAAGTTTCCTTGTCTTCCTCCTCCGCGGTGTTGGTGGGGGCGTAGCACATGACAAGAGACACCTTCTGGTCCTACTCCAGCTTCATGACGGTCTTCTTCATTCTTGCAAGAGTAGAGCAGCGTCTCTCCTGTCTGTAGCTTGGTCTCTCCGTGACCGTTCCAATGGACTTCACACATGCCCAGTGAGGTGGTATCTGTGCATCTCCCTCGCCGCTTGTGCATATCGTCTGGGTCCCCGGAAGCGTCCTCATGTTCCACGTTCCCAGTAGGACAGGTCTGCGTGATAACAGCCTCAGGGACTTCATCAAGGGTGTCTCTGGGCGAGGAGGGGTCGTCGGCTCTGCAGCTTCCTGAAGGGTTTGGCTGCAGCATGTCATAAGTCTCCTGGGCGGAGCCCCAGATCTCCCCAAAACTAAATTGGTGTGAGTTTTGCTGTTCATGGTTTCGATGACTAAGGGTTTTTTTCTGTATGAGGGTACAGTCGAACCTGCCAAGGTGGTCACCTGTATAAGCCATACCACTGTCTAACCTGGTCACCCCAGAGGATCCCCTGATATGCTAGCTGTTGACATGCCACCCTGGATAACCCGGTCACCCTGTCTAAGATGGTCAGTTTGGCCCAGTCCCTTGGGTGACCGCCTTACACAGGTTTGACTGTAGTTAACCCATCGCACAACCCCCAACCTGGAGGACCAGGGGTATCGTTTCGTCTGGCCCTACCCCGCAGACCTGGTGTGCCTGGTTGGACCTGCCAGGGGCCAAAGCCCCCACCCATATAGCTCTGGGAGTCATTGGAGCACGCAAGCCATCCCACCGCAACAAGGTGGCATATCCTTAGGGTGTAGCCGAAACCATTTGATTAACAAAGTAGCAATTTTTGCATTTTCAAGGAATAATTTTTTTTTTTCTTTTTTTACTCAGAACTCAGCTTTTACCTGTAGAAGACACATAGTACAGTGTTGCCAGATGCCCATACATGGACTACTACTTTCAAACCTACTCCTGTTAAATCTACTCATAGACTGTCAACAGGAGGAGCAACTTCAAGACTTTTCTACACAGCCAAACAATTATGCACTCTAAGCTCTGTGAAGTTAAAAGAAATGGCTTTGAGCTCTGGCTGTAAAATAAAAAAAACCTTACCATCCGTTTGTTATGTTCCAGCTGTTTCTTGACAATGCTCGCCAAAACCTCATGCTTTCTGGCTGCTTCTTCCACCTGAACAAGAAAGTGCATAGAATACTGCAAATCAAGGTCACTGAAATGAAAGACAATCAAGTGATTTAAACAAACAAAAAAATACCCCTAACAAAAACACACACACAAAACCCCAACTTAGCAAGCAGTGATTTCAGCAGTGAAAAGTATGGTTCAGAGTGGGTGGGTGGGTGTTTGGGAGTTTAACGTCCTTTTCTGCCACCTAAGGGTGATATCAAAGACAGGGCAACAGGAAGATGGCCAGTACAAATACCTGGCCCCAGCTGGTGTTTAAACTCACGACCCGAGGACAGAGAGTCCAACACTACCATTCGGTTATCCAAGCTCCCCGTATGATTCAGAAGGAATGAAATCATTAATTAGGACCCTGTAAGGGAAAGAACTTGTGTGCCTGATTGAGAAGAGTGATCACAAGACTTGGCAGATCTCAGTAAAGACTAAAGGAGAAAAAAAGTTGAGGAAGGGGGGGGGGGGGGAGGGGGCTGGTTGATATGCCTCCTCTTGGGGGGGCTTCGCCAGTTTTGCCTCCTCTTAGTTCATTTAGCTACCATGATCACTCTTCCCATACAGGTACAGTTCTCTCCCTTGCAGCACTGATAATTTCAAGCCTCTATGTTCGCAACACCGCAGAGATGGAAAACTGCTGCTTTTGAAGCTCTAAGGCTGTTGTCGGGTAGAAGGAGGTTTTATTTGACCATCGCAAACATTTTGGTGACTTTGTGGCTTTGGCTATCACACAAATACAACATTCTCTGAGCCTACGGTCCATTCCTGAACAGACTGGGACACGACAAATATTCTAAAAATAGCCACCAATCAGCACCATCTAGCTGGTCCTCAGCCAAATAACGTCTGCTCAGTACGCAGTACGCTTCTAGAACAACAAATACGCCAATTGGTCACCACAATGGTTTCAGACACTACGCTGTGACCAAAGTGACTGATTCTGACGTAAGCATATTCGATGAAAAGTTTTTCATATGCTGTTGTATGCCTGTCATATGTATTGAGACTTTCAGGTTTTAAGTATACAACACAGTAACAGAAAAGCAGGAATAAAAGAAACCACTGACTCCCAAGGCAGCCACACAACTTCTTTTCCTAGGATCCTTCAGAAAGGCTGTTGTATAAGAATCCACCCAGAAGCAGCCATGATGTGAGGGACAACTTGGGAAAGTGGGAAAGCTTGACTTCTCTATACATCTGAGTACATCCTACATGTTTTACAGAATGCCCAATGCGTTAAATCTTTTCTTGTGTCAGGTTTTATAACCAAAACACTTCAGTGTTTGGACAAAAGCACACGCACTTGTTGTTGAGCTTTGCTCTTTTTTCGTTTGCTTTCTTCATAGGCTCTGGTGAGATTTTCAATTTGGGCAATGCCGCGGCGCCACAGCTCATGCCAAGTGTGCTCTGACATATACAGATGAGGAAACTCTTCCAGCAAGATGGGCATCAGGTCATCATCATCTGCGAGTGATACTGTGAGAAACAAAAATGAAACTTTATCAGTAAACACCCACTGAACTGCAATCAATACGATGTTTCCTGAAGTCTAAAGTTTTACTAAAAACTTACACATGTATAAAACCATACACCTATGTATACACAGCCATCCTTAAAGGTCTGCAATCTCAGCAAAAAGCCGCGAACATTGCGTTTTTAAAACTGCGACTCCTTCAACTGTGCATAATCCAGGCAACTCTGTCACAGTTGCAGAGTTTTCAGCGCTTCGGGGACCGTTATAAAACCAGAGCACGAGTTTGCCATGACATTATTTGGCTTTTGGTCAGTGAGCGAGACATCGCTACAGTGTCTAGTGGGTGTTGAGTGCTGCACTATCTTTCTCGCTCAGTGTCAAAACGCAAACTGAGCTGTGAAATCAGGCTGTTCTTGGCTTTTATTGGGGTTTCAGGGACGCTGAAAACTCTGCAACTGTGACAGAGTTGACTGTGCTTGCACGGTCGACTCTGTAAAAAAAAATTTTCACACTTCCGAAAGCTTTTTGTTGGGAGCTTAGATCTTTAAAAGGGTTAATTCCATGGTTGCTGAGCCAGCTGATGTTTTAGCATGATTTCGCGAAGACTGCACCTGTATGCTTGCAACTCTTATCTTGATTATTAATACACCTGTTAATGCATATCATGTTGTTTACACTATGCAAAAGCAGTTGAATATTGAAATTCTACGACTGTTGTTCCTTAGTGGAGTGCTCAGTGTGATCGCCGCATCATCGGGTATACACCTCTAATGGCTAAGTGACAGCATTACAGATGCTGTCACCATGCAGGTGTCTAAGTGGCATGATGATAGATATCAAGAAAACAGCTCAGAACGATCTGTGAGCATAAAAATGGTAGTATTAGACCCTTTTACCATGAGGTCAAATTCTCACAGAATAAATCAGGCACAGATTCCACTGAAATTCAAATTAAAAAATACTTTAATGTCCATCATCTTTGGACTCACAGCTCAATAAAAAATAAGAATGAAAAATTAAGATTCCAAGCCAACAACATAAAATTGGCATGTGCAATAACAACAACAACAAAAAACCCCTGAAGTAATGATTAACTTGCAAACATCACATCCATCACAGCAAATCTATTCACACACACACACTCTCATATATTACAAACAATCTAACTCATACAATCAGACTGCCACATCATCACATATAATTATTCCGTACATAAATACCTACAGTAATCGCTTATATTCATCCCCCCCCCCCCCCCCCCCCCCCCCCCCCCCCCCCCCCGGGGCAAATCCATTTTATACAATCACAGTCCCCAAAACAGTTCAAATCATCACAATTCATACAATAGCATGCAGTTGGTTTTTGGGGGGGGCTAAAAAAAAAAAATTATTACTTTACTGTCCCTTTCAGGAAATTCGGGCTGCTTCACCGGTGGGAAGTGCATCGCCACAGTGCAGCGACACCCAATACCTATATTTTTTACAATCATCCCCTCTTTCTCTGCCCACCCCCACCCCTACAGCAATAGCAATTTGGCATGATAAATAATAACATCCAGTTTATAAAATATAAACATTGCAGGTCACTCACAGTATTCCATGTAACTGAGCAAGAGAGTTTTATAAAAGGAAAGAGTTTAAAACATTTACAGCTGACGGGACAAAGGATTTCTTGAAAACATTCTTGCGTGCGAGTGGATCTTTGAGTCGTCGGCCAGATAATAATAATAATAATAATAATCGCATTAATATAGGCGCTTTATCCCAAATATTTTGGCTCAAAGCGCCGCGAGCTAAACCCAACACGCACGCTCACGTGAATCACACGCATTCTCTCACACACAGGACATAAACGTATTACAATCACATGGTGCGAAGGGTCAGCTCAGCTATTTAAATTTCGGAAGTTTAGATATGCATTTATTTTTCAAACTTGGTGGGCTGAACATTTCCAAAGCAGATGGGAGGAAATGAAATGAAGGACTGAGTGGGTGGGTAGAATCTCCAACGATTTGAGCTGCTTTCCTTTTTACTGACTACAAGTAAAGATCAGACAGCTGCACCTGTCTTACCCCAACAATATTTGCCCGCCTTGTTGACGACCTGAGCCAGCCTCTCTTTATTCTTGACAGTCAAGTGTCCGTACCAAGAAACCAGGCTAAAACTCATGACACTCTCAACAATGGATCTGTACACTGTCTTCAAAAGCTTGATCTTCACTATTACTAGTTTAACAGCTGAGGGATGCTTGCTACAGTCAAACCTGTGTAAGGCGGTCACCCAAGGGACCGGATCAAACTGACCGCCTTAGACAGGTGGCCGGGTTTATCCAGGGTGGCATGTCAACAGCTAGCATGTTAGGGGATCCTCTGGGGTGACCAGGTTAGACAGTGGCATAGCTTATACAGGTGACCGCCTTGGCAGGTTCGACTGTATAAACAAAATGACCAAATGTTCACTTTTTTCTCAGAACTTACATGGTCGTTCTCTAGGTTCAGGGACTTGACCTGTGCTGGAACTGCGGCGACGCACTTTAGAGCCGACAGTTGGCTGTGGCCTCTTCACTTTCCCTGTTGATGGTAACAAGAAGCCTTGAACAAACAAACAAAAAAAAAAACAACCACGCACACACACACTAAAAAAGACAAATAGCATGTCATCGTCCCTTGTCATTGTTGTAGTTTGGTCAATGGTGTCATTAGCTTTGTTCTACTGTTCTCTCTGTCAAAGGATTTGAACTGAACACCATCTCTACTTGCATTGATTCCCCTCAATGCCACTCCACTGTCCGGATTGTTGCAAAATGTTAATGCACCTTCAAAAACTTTTTCAATAGCAAGTCAACTACAATCTTTAAGTTTATCATTATCCCTCTGTGTGTGTGTGTGTGTGTGTGTGTGTGTGTGTGTTTTATGTATGTATTTATTTAGTTATTCTTTTTTATTATTATTTATTTTATTTTATTTCTTTTACTTGGTTAACAAATGCTGGGTCATACCAACTTCAGTTTCATTGTTCACATACATACTTAGGAAGCTAGATAGGCAGAAGCCTCCATGGTTCCCTTGTGAAACAGGTCAAGGTCATTCAAAAAAGAATGTTTGTAACGCTCTTATCACTATCTATCATCATGCCAAGTAAGATGTCTCTGGTGTTCTGAGTTCCTGGCAATACTACAGTTTTCCCCCCAAACAGTTTTTATGGCCTTGACCTTGGGTCTAGGTCATTCAAATGAGATCTCATCAATGTCTATCATTATGCCAGGTTTTACGCCTGTAGTATTTGTAGTTCCTCCGAAAACAGTAATGTTAAAATTCACAACAGACAGCTTTAATGACTGTTATTCAAGGTCATTCAAAAAGGTATGTCTGCATACGTCTCATTGCTATCATCATGCTCGTTTGGTGCCTCTACTGTTTGTTGTTTCAGAGAAAATGCCAAGGTTAAAGTTTCTCAAAAACAGCTTACATGGCCTTGACCTTGATTAAAAGTCATTGAACACAGGTATGTCAGTAAGCATGTTGCCAATGTCTATCTTCTTGCACAGTTTGATGCTTCTAGTTCTTCTAAATTCTGAGAAAATGTACAATTTCAGGACTGCTTTAGTGACCTTCACCTTCTGTCACAGTCAATCAAAATGGTATGTTTCGGAAGGCCCCACTGCTGTCTATCAGCCCGCCAGGTTTGGCGCCTCTGCTGTTTGTTGTTTCTGAGAAACTGCCAATGTCAAGGTTTCACAAAAATAGCTTGTATGGCCTTGACCTTGACACAAGGCCACTGAATACATGTATATCTGGAAAGTTCTTATCAATGTCTATCATCACGCAAAGTTTAAAACCTCTGGTATTTGTAGATTCTGAGAAAATGCCAGACTTTTCAAACAGACAGCTTAAGTGACCTTGACCTTGAGTCAAGGTCATTCAAAATGATATGTTTTGAAAGGTCTTACGGTTGTCTACCAGCATGCCAAGTTTGGTGTCTCTGCTGTTTGTAGAGTCTGAGAATATGACAATGTTAAAGTTTTTCTGGACACTCACACACACACACTCCCACAGACAGACAGACACACGACAGAGGGTTATTTCACAGACTCCCTTTGTTACTCAAGAGAGTCAAAAAGTATGCTAGCATGAATGGTGTGATTTTATATGTATGCAAGGATATACATACATACATATGTATGTATGTATGTATCGCCGCCCGGAAATACAAGTGCCGTATGTCTAAAAACCCAATTTTACAGGAGACAAAAAAAACACTGATTATTTCAGTCTCCTTTGCCCAGAGTTTGTTGATTTTTCTTACTGATCATCCTTAGGAGTCGGTAAGTTGCCCTGTCATAATTTCTTTTCTAAAAATGACTGTTTTATGCATTCTAAACTTAATGTCGATTTTTTTTGTCAAAAAGTCGGAAATAATACTGCTGTAAGTCAACTTACGGTCATTGTATTGAGAAATAGGCATAAATACAACTGAGGTAAGTCGACATACGTCATTCGTATCCCGACTAAGAGGGACCTCTTTACCAGGAATCAGAGGTTACGGCAATTGTATTGCAGGTTTTAGTAATAGAAGTGTGTTATTAAAGGAGCACTAAGCAATTTACATTGTTTTACCAAGAAGAAAATTTTTCTCTGGAAAGCAATTGTGCCTCAAGTAGTTCTTAGCATGTCACAGTTTCAATGCCAAAGGCTTTTGCAGAAACTTGAAATTAAAAAAAAAAAATTAAGGAAAAGAGACATCGACTTTACCCAGAAACCCCATACAGAGGTATTTCATACGTATTGAAGTTCTATATACAAGCAAATGGTGTCTAGTAAGCTAGGAAAGTCTTGGCCGTAGCGGAGTAAGGTAGGAAAGTCTTGACCGTAGCGGAGTAAGGTAGGAAAGTCTTGACCGTAGCGGAGTAAGGTAGGAAAGTCTTGACCGTAGCGGTAGGTAGGAAAGTCTTGACCGTAGCGGTAAAGGGAGGAAAGTCTTGACTGTAGCGGAACACAAACACAACCACATTAACCGAACTACTTATTTTTCTGTCCACAGAAATGACTTCACCACAAGCATCATCCTCATCCATCAACATCATATATTCATCTTCACTCTCATCATCATCATCATCTGAGAATATTTCTTCATACACAACACCAGAACACACCCCAGCTCACACCGCAACACACACAACTACTCTCACCACAGACACAAACACAGGACACTCAATACGCACCACAACACACACCGCAGATACAAACACAGAACACGCAGCACAAACCACAACAGAATACACACTGACATCAGAGGACTTGGACATAATTAACAGAGAATTTGACAAACCCATGGACACGTACACTACAGATACCGACACAGCACTACAACACTTCTACATTGCGCACCAACTAGATCAACTCATTACTGACATCCACTCACCCAACAATAGCATCCTCCCAGCACCACTCACATATGCACCACAGCTCACACTACCCGGATCTACACTTTTTTCATGCAAAACCTTCTTACAGACATCAACCTCAGAATCAAAAGTGCTCTTCTACACCGCATAATGGACCTTCAATCATACCACCACAATCAAGCCTACTCTCTTCTTAACACCACAACACTTACAGACAACCTAATAGACAGACTCAATCACAAGATCTCACAAGAACACGCAACACACATGACATTACTTGACACATGCACTAGGAACACACCCCTGCCACCACACCTGCGCACACCCACACCTGCACCTACACCCACACCACCCTCACCTAAAGCTGTACACATACAACCCACATCAACATCTGCACCACATACACCACCCTCACACACATCTGCACCTCCTTCAACCAAACCACTAGCCTCATCCACACATACACCTGAACTAACCTCATCTGGACCTCTGCCTGCACCACCCTCATTAAACAAACCTACACCCATACCACCCTCTTCCACATCCGCATCTACACCATCCTCATCTGCACATACGCACACATCATTCACATCCACATCTACATCTGCACCCACAACATCCTCATCACACTTCAAATACCCTACACCAAAAACACGACAACCATACACAACACCCACACATGCCACACCAAACAGATCACACAGACCACTCTTACCTCCACCACACTGCAGAAAAACTCTACTTCCAAGCCCAGCCACACACCCATACAGACGCCCACGCACACCACTTTTACAAACCAACACACGCTCACACTGATAAACACTAACCAACACACATGTATACTAATACACACTACAAATCATACGTTTTAGTACATATGCACCACTCTTAACCAATCCACCCCTCTTATCCACGCATACACCTGAACTAACCTCATCTTGACCCCTGCCCGCACTACCCTCATTAAACAAACCTACACCATCTTCCACATCCGCATCTACACCGTCCTCATCTGCACATACGCACACATCATTCACATTCACATCCACATCTGCACCCACAACATCCTCATCACACTTCAAATACCCTGCACCAAAACCACGACAACCATACGCAACACCCACACATGCCACACCAAACAGATCACACAGACCACTCTTACCTCCACCACACTGCAGAAAAACTCTACTTCCAAACCCAGCCACACACCCATACAGACGCCCACACCGATAAACACTAACCAACACACATGTATACTATTACACACTACAAATCATACGTTTTAGTACATCTGCACCACTCTTAACCATACCACCACCCTTATCCACGCATACACCTGAACTAACCTCATTTTGACCCCTGCCTGCACTACCCTCATGACATCAAACAAACCTACACCCATACCACTATCTTCCACATCCGCATCTACATCATCTTCATCTACACGTACGCACACATTATTCACATTCACATCCACATCTGCACCCCCAACATCCTCATCACACTTCAAATACCCTACACCAAAACCACAACAACCATACACAACACCCACATACGCCACACTAAACAGATCACATAGACCACTCTTACCTCCACAACACTGCGGAAAAACTTTACTTCAAAACCCAGCCACAGACCCAGACTACCACGCACACCACTTCTACAGACACCAAACAAACCAACACACACTCACACTGATAAACACTAAGCAACACACACGTACACTGATACACACTACAAATCATACGTTTTAACCCAGCACTTCAAATCATCTTTCATACCCATTCTCATCTTCATCTTCATACGAGAAATACACAAAAATAAAAATACAATTCATCATACCACTATAAGTGTTCCTCTTCTCACGTGTTGGTTGGTTTGTTGGTTTAAATACTTTTATTATTCCTTTTTATTATCTTTATATATATATATATATCTATATATATCTCTGGATGGGGTTACTGGGTAAAGTCGATGTCTTGTTTCCATAAACAAACGTGAATCAGAAATGCAGCGAAACGCACTGAAAATTAAGAGAGAACTGGAATACAATCATCGTATGTGAGGAACGAAAGCCCATTTCTAGCAGTGTTTTGGTCAAAATCCGCAAGACAAAAGCCGTAAGTCGACATACAACATTTGTATTTGCGGCAAATGTGAAAAAATAACAATACAGTTAACGTACCTCAAATTACGGCATTTGTATTCCCGCAAGATACTCAGTAACTTGACTTACCGTGAAAGTATTTTGGTAATAGCTCTCCTATTTTTAGAAGGAAGTGTTTAAGACTTTGCGAGGTTATGCCCCTTGCCCTGGCGAGATGGCATGCCAAAAATCTCAAAAATGCAAAATTTGTAGTTACGGCACTTGTATTTCCAGGCGGCGGTATGTACGTATGAATGATTACATGTTTATGTTTTGCCTGTATACCTGTCTGACTACATATGTCTGTAACTGTGTATTGTGCATTTGTATAAAAACATCAAAATAGAGTAATACTTTTTTTTTAATGTAATATTTTCATTTTCTCTGGAACTAAGAACAGCAGAGGCATCTTACTTCGCATGACAACAGATTATGATAAGAGCTTTACAAGCATACACTTTGGAATGACCTTGACCCATCTCAACAGTGAGCCAAGGAGGCTTCTGCCTAGTTTGTCTTTTGTTGTTATTGTTGCCGGTTTTTTTTTTCTTTCTCTCTCTTGAAGTACGTAAGACTTACCAAAGACACTAAATCCACTACACAATAGCGGATCTAGAATCTTAGGAGAGATAGAAATGACGTCAATTCCATGAACAAATTATTTGACGTCAGCCTCACGCAGGTCATCTGAGACTGACAGAGGAAGCGTGTTCATGTCTTGTGATTTTCGTTAGTGTTGCAACCTCGACTGAATTAATGTTTACATAAAAACTGGAAGATGTATAGGGCTGGTAAATGTTGGAAGCAGTGACAATATTTACAGATTTTTGTCTGTGAACTAAACGTTTGACAGAGGCCTCATGCAGGTCATTGACAGAGGATGCTTGTTCATGTCTTGTGATTTCCCTGTTGGTGTTCATCTCAAATGCTACAATCACATATACCACGGCCGAGTGTGAACCCCACGGCAAGTGTGCGGTTTGGGGACGCTACAAGATTTATTCATTTCAGGAGTTTCGTGGTCACATATCGTAGGGGGTTCGTGGGGTGATCCTTTTAACTTGTCTGTACATAATCTGCGAGGCGGCCACATAGCCTTTGATGTAATGCCGCTCAGTTATCGCAAGGCAACCGCATGGACGCCGTGCGATTGCTTGAAAATCTCACAGCTTCCTTGCTGCTCCATCAAGGCTTCTGTCAGACGCTACAGCATCCGCGCACCCAGCAGAAAAGCTGGGGCCTGTGAGCAATTTTGGATTTAATTTTTAAAAATAAAAAGAACTCATATTCTTATTAAATTGCATGTCTCCAATCTTGTTTAATGGCAAGGACGTAACATTTTAGTTCATCGTCATCAACAATTTTGGAAAAGAAAACCCTAGATTTTGCAGAGGAGAAGCTGTAAAAAATGCCACCTAAGGGTACAGGGTGCAACCTGAAGTACGCCAGTCTCAGGCGATCAGGAGGGATCAGCGCCATCTTCTAGTGCTCTAGTCTGTTTTGATCCCTGGAAATGCCTGCTATATAAACACTCCTCAACAGATTGCCTCAAGGTACCCGCACATGACACAGCAACAGTACAGGCATAGTAGGGAAAACTTGCAATATCTGCAAGGTTACTGAAAAGTCATATGTGCATCGTGAGACATTAGTACAGTATGCAAGGTGTTTGTAAGGCAGCGTTAGGATTACCATGGCTGCCGTACGATTCTGGCAACTCTAAAAAAAAAAAAGGTTTTCGCTTAAAAATCGTATGGCGACCGTAACAATCGTACGGACACTGTGAGGTGACTGTATTGTGGCCGTGTGATGCTGGCTAAGGCGTGTCTACGGGCTACGATGTTGCGGTTTAAAAAAAAAAAAAAAAAACCTCCGCGTTATTATCTGCCGCAAGCCCGTACGGCGTGTAAAATTCCTCAAGGGTGCCTTGCAACAGTCGCCGCAACCATGCAGACACCCCAGGAATTTGGTAGTTACGGGCGCTGAAAGATCATCGTATCCTTTCTGTGACTGTAGCAAAAGTAAACAGCCCTTCAACAAGGTTGTTTAGAACATAACCACGATTACATCCGTACACACGCACACACACACGTCGCACAACTCCCACCAAAAAGAACGCAGCAGCATAGCTGTACGTAAGGTGTCTGTGATGCAGATTTCGTTACGTCACTGAGTGCGTGAAAGTATGTATTGTCTGGAGAAATGTCACAGTCTTGTTTTTATCATTGTAACTTGCTGCGTGCAGCAAAATTTGCGCCATCCCATAAAGTTGATTGAAAGAAACTCTTGATGGTGAAGTAAACATCCACTAAATTGCAATCAATAGGATGTTTCCTGAGGAGTCTAAAAGGCTTCCTGAAGAGTCTAAGAAGTAATGTTTTACTAAAAACTTACACATGTATATATGTATACACAGCCGTCCCTGAAAAGGGCTGATTCCATCTTTGCTAAGCCAGCTTATGTTTAGCACAATTTTGCTTGTGACTGCACCTCTACGCTTGCAACTCTATCTTGATTATTAATACACCTCTTAGTGCATACTTTGTTGTTTACACTATGCACAAGCGGTTGAACACTGAAATTCTATGACTGTTATTATGCTACTGCCGTACTGGAGTGCTCAGTGTGATCACCGCGTCATCGAGTACGCTTCTATTTGCTAAGTGACAGCATTACAGATGCTGTCACCATGCAGGTGTCTTTGTCGTGTGATGATAGATATCAAGAGAACAGCTCAGAACGATCTGCGAGCATAAAAATGGTAGCATTAGCCCCTTTGAGAGCAAATTCTCTCAGAATTAATCGGGCACAGGTTCAATTCAAGTTCAAAAATGCTTTATTGTCTATTATACACATTATATGTGTAACACGTATAAAATGAAAAATCATCTTTAAACTCACAGCTCAAAACAAAATAAGAATGAAAAACTGAGGTTCTAAGCAAAGTAGTGTAGTTTTATGTCAAACACCCTCACCTCTAGGTTTTGTTGCACTCTTCGCTTTCTTTGCAACAGGTCTGTTTGCTGCAGCAGCAGCTGCTGCATGTAGGAGTTTTTGGTATTCTTCATCCTACATTAAAACAAAACAAAAAAACAAAACAAAAAAAAGGATCACTTACCGCCAGATCTGGTCCAAGCACAACACTTAAAAGCCGAGCATTATTTTTGACATTCTATAACACACACACACACACACACACACACACACACACACACACACACAAATGGTAAAATTTGTCACCTACAAAAAAAGGACACAGGAAAAGTAAGTCTCACCATTCCACATGTGGCTCAAAAATGAACACATAAGCAGTGATAAAAACCTCTTTTGCAGTGTAGGGTTTATCAACTACACATAGGTTTCAGTCAAACACGCTTAAGTCAAACTTCGGTTAAGTCAAACCAAAACTTTTTCCTCAGCTAAACTTGTTCTTTGTGTGACTAAATTTTCTTTGGATTAGTCAAATACTCCAAAACCGATAAGTCAAACTTCTGTTATGTCAAACAAAATCTGCCCTTTTCACTTTGGATAAGTCAGAGTAGTCACCGGTACTGAAATATTTGTCTCCATCTGATGAGTCGGCACCAAACACGGCTTGCACGGAGATTTGACATTTTCCGTGCAGTTACAGGGTTTGATATGGTTATGTGTCCAGCGGGCCTACAGATATCAACGGCCCACAGATATCAACTAGACAGGCAGAAGCCTCCTTGGCTCACGTGTGGGATGGGTCATTCAAAAGAGTATGTTTGTAAAGTTCTTATCACTATCTTTCATCAAGCCAAGGTAGGTGTTTCTGGTGTTTGTAGTTCCTGAGAAAATGGCAATACTATGATATTCCCAGGACAGCTTGTTTTGCCTTGACCTTGAGTCAAGGTCATTCAAGTGAGATCTGTAAGTAAAGATCTTATCATTATGCACAGTTTGATGGCTCTAGTGTTTGTAGTTTCTGCAAAAATGGTAATGTAAAAATTCACGACAGCCAGCTTTAATGACCTTGACCTTGGGTCCAGGTCATCCAAAGTCTATAACCATGCAAAGTTTCATACCTCTGGTACTTCCAGATTCTGAGAAAATGGCAATGTTAAATTTCCAAAGAGACAACTTTAATAGTACATGTACCATTCAAAATGGTATGTTTTGAAAGGCCTTAATGCTGTCTATCAGCATGCCAAGTTCGGTGCCTCTGCTGTTTATTGTTTCTGAGAAATGCCTATGTTAAAGGTTTTTTTTTCAAGGTCTAAGCGAACAGCTTGTATGGCATTGACCTTGACTCAAATTCACTGAATACAGGTATGCCAGTAAAGGTGTTATCAATGTTTATCATGACACAAAGTTTGATGCCTCTGATATTTCTAGATTCTGAAAAAATGCCAATGTAAAATTTCCAAACACAGGCTTAATGACCTTGACCTTGAGTTTTAAAAGGTCTGATCATTGTCTCCGTTTGGTGCCTCTTGCAACAGTTGTTACTGAGAAAATGCCAATGTTAAGGTCTTTAAAATTTTTCCACAAACATCCTGTATAGCTTTGACCTTGTTCCTATCAATGTCTATCATGATGCAGCGTTCAAAGCCTCTGGTGTTTGTAGATTCTTAGAAAATATCAATGTTAATGTTCCAAACAGACTGCTTTAGTGACCCTGACCTTGAGCCAAGGTCATTCAAAACCTATGTCTTCAGTTCCATGGTGGGGCAAAACCCTTACATTTCGTACTCTGGTCCGCTAAGAGGGGGGATCTCATACATTGCACTGGAAACACACACACACAACAACAATGTGCACCCTGTAAGCGCTTTACCAAATTTCCTCAAAGTGAATCAAACACGCACTCTCACGAGAATCACATGTACTTTCTGACCCCATAGACATGAACACACTACAACTACGAGGTGCCGAGGGCCAGCTCCAGAGTCAGCAGTTTAGGTTTCAGAATTTTAGAATTGCATTTATTTTCAAATTCCTTGGCCTGTAACGTTTCAGGCAGAAGTGGAGGGGGAGGAAGCAGGAATACCTGGAGAGAACCCCCCGACAGTCGGTCCAAATGAACAGTGCCACATACAAGAGAGAAAAATTCTTTGCCTCAAGTGGGACTCAAAACTGACCTCTCGCATTGATGTAGTCTTAAAGGGTACGGCAAGTCAAGAGCACTATTGGGTTTAAACGACAGATATTGAGGTCCTGAGCTGTTAGACAGCAAAAGTTTTCGTAAACAAAGTACCATTTACTCAAAAATGCGCCGAAAACACCCTCTGCTTTCGGTTCCTGGCCAGCGCCATGTTGCCGCACTCTTTCGCGAATGAGACGGTGCTGACGGTAACGTCACTCCCCCACCACTGTCGGCAGTGCCCGCTTTGAGCGGGTTGTTCCAGAGTATTATTTTGTGTTCGAGATGCCACAGTGCAAAGTGTTTGGTTGTTTCCGCAAACAGGGCATGTGTAACAATGCAGATGGAAGCCACGAAAGCTTTTTTGAATTTCCAAATCTAAACAAATCAAGGGAAAAACTGAGGTTGTGTGCGAAATGGTTGGAGACCTTGAAGAACGCTCGCTTGCCCCGCCAAGTGCAGGAATACGCCTGGAACAATCGAGACCTCGTTTGTGGAGATCATTTTACCCCGGATTGTTTCACTGGCGCTTTTGCAAACGATGTTGCTGCTTCACTTGTCAAACACGCATCTCCCACAATTGCAATCTTTCTCATCAATCGGGTCTTCCCCATTGTCTCCACTGTTTTCTGCCTGACCCCTTACTGAGCTCTTCCTCAGATTATTCTGGCTTGAAGTTTTAGGGAACTATCCCCAAATCCATTCTAGCTTTCAGGAAATAAGCAAAGTGTGTATACGAGCCAGAAATAGCACACCTAAAACGTGTAGCTGGCACACCCGCACAGACAGTGTCAGAATCTCGCCTGCTGCTGAGTGGTGGAGTGACGTCACTGCTAGGATCAACATGGCAGCCTCCATGGCATCGCATTTCGGATGCCGTTTGGTGTGTAAATGCTGAATGGTGTATTCGTGTTCAAATCTTTTGGGCTGCAGCCGTCTAGGACATCACTATCTATCCCCTAAACCCAACATTGCACTTGACTTGCCTTGCCCTTTAACTACTAGACTACTGACACCATCCCCCTACTCCACCCCACCCCCCCAAAATACCAAAATAGCTATGGAGATTCAGTGACATGTCAATTTTCCGGAGTGTGATGAGTGTAAATAATTCTAGCAGTAAGCTTGTGCTGACCCGGGGAATAGTTTCTAAACTGAATCTGGGGGTGAATGGCTGCAACTCGCTTAACTTTGAAGCCTCTTCGAAAATCGATCTTATCTGTGACTACAGATAAGTCAAACTTTGGATAAGTTCAACAAAAACCGATTTCCCCAGCGAATTCGACTTAAGCGTGTTAGACTACTAACAAATGTAGATAAAAATGAAGAAAATCCTCACCATGTTTCTCAGAATGTTGTGCTCCTTATCAATCTGACTCTTCACTTCCTCTTCTACATCACCATATTCTTCTTTGTACATCTTCTTCAAAAACTGAAAAAGTACATGGATGATTATCTGTGTGCTTAGCTGCTGGGCATAACTTTTAGTCTGAAAAGCTGCATATGCCACAAGACAAGGCATAGCTTTTAAAAGATCCCTTTCTGTGTTTTTTGTTTTTTCTCTAGGGGGGTGGGGATTGGTTTGATTTTTTCTTGAAAACTCAAGCAGCAGCCTGTGGTACTGTGGTGAGCAAGGATGCCAATGGATTAGGAGACTGAGGATTGAGTACCAGCCAAATAAAGCTGGAACCTTGCATCAGATAGCTTCAGCCCAAATTCAGCTTCAGCTTCAACTCCAAAGGGTTTTGAACCAAAGTCTCCTGATCTGTTGTCGACAGTGTGAACAACTGCCCAATGGAAACACACCCTAACCTTTGCCCAATATCATGGGTGATTTTGTATCCACACTTTTATTCACACATCTGTATTGTAAGTCATTTTTCCTGCTGGATCCACCTTTGTTGCTTGCGCAGCTTTAAGCCCTAACTAACTAACTAACTACCCTGCTGGATCCACAAAACTTCATGACCTGGCCAATAAAGGTACCGGGGTAAGTGCTCACCAAAACTTGTGAGATTCTGATTGTATACAAACAAGTAAAAAAAAAAAAAAAGCAACAGACACATTGCATAATCCTCCCTGTACTTTGTGGGGTGTAAATCCACTCATGCTTCAAAGAAGAGAAAAGCCTTTTATAACCCTCCCCGTACATTTTGGGTGCAAAACCATACATACTTTTAAAGGAAACTCAAGGGTATATTCATAAATTCAGTTAGACATAATAATGGGTAAACATAAGAAAATACACAAGAAAGAGAGAGAGAAACAGAAATATCAACAGATATCTGTGTGCTGAAATGAGTGTCAACACAGAACGAAACTGTGCATATTACTGAATTAGCAGGCTGCCATGATGATGAGATCAGTTCTGGCAAAATAAGTGAACACTTGAACTGACCAAATTTCATGACTTAAATCATGATTGTGTATAAACCTGGCCTATACAGACCATCACATTAGCGTGCATTTGAGCAATTTTATCTAGTTTAGTTTTATCCTTTGAAGCAGGTGTGGTTTTACACCCACAATGTACGCCGTGCAAGTTTCCTTCTTTGAAAGCACGGATGTGTTTGCACTCACGATGTATCGCATTCAAGTTCTTAGGGGATGTATACGGTGAAGGTAAAGCCTGACCCCCATTCCCACCACCACCACCACCACAACAACAAAAACTAGAGAGCGGATGGAGGACATTCCACACACATCTTGTTTACGCTGAAAGGCCACATTTTCCGCCTCCAAATGGCGTTGTGCATCAGCCAGGCCTGCTTTTCCCATCTGATCAAGCCTCTGTGACAATTTAGCTTTGTGCTCCTTGCTGGCTGCCCAACGTCTACATACTGCTGCCATGTCATCTGTGTCACTGCCAGTGCTAAGGACATCATCAACAACCTCCCGATACCTGCAGGAAAGGGAGGAGAAAGTAAATGTTGAATGTCAATTGTACAATTTACTGATCTGAGCCACTAATATTCTGACTACATGAACACTTATTTCACCAGTTTATGTCCATATCTGTGTACATGTGTGTTGTCACCTTTGCTTAAGTTTGTGAGCATAGCTGTCACGCTCAGCCTCTGAGTCACTCCAGCATCCGCCTTCAGATTTTAACCGCTCATGCTGTCCCCTGAAAGGCAGCTGTTGTCTGGTTGGGCTATCTGAAAGGTACCTCCTGGTTTCCCATCCATATTTGGTAGTTGGCTGTGAATGAGCAAAATCTGTCTGTGCTCTTGGATAATGTACTTCAGCTGGTCCTCTATGACCAGGAGACACATTCTTCCGGTGGATACATGTGTGAGATCTGCATAAAAACAAGAATGTTAAGTTGATCAGTGCTGCAGGCATGAAAATGGATGGCGTTTGGGGGTTTAAAGTCATTTTTCACCACACACTAAAGACATCCACTGAGCAGAAAGAGAACCAACGTCATATGACAAATGCTGGAAAACGGTAAAGTTGAAATTCACAACAGACAGCTTTAATGACCTTGACCTTCAGTCAAGGTCATTCAAAATGATATGTGTTGAAAGGTCTTATGGTTGTCTATCAGCATGCCAAGTTTGGTGCCTCTGCTCTTTGTAGATTCTGAGAAAATGACAATGTTAAAGTTTTTTCACACACACACACACACACACACACACACACACACACACACACACACACAGATGACGGAGGGTTATTACATATTTGTTGCACAAGGGAGCCAAAATATTAAATAGCACGTCAGAAAACAGACTGCAATTTTAAACAGGCAGTAACACAGACCTGAAAAATGCACCTGCCAAAAACAGAAAAATAAAGAAGAACCTTGCAGGATTCCTTGCATCCTTCCTCACGGAGGGTTCAACAGTAGATCCTGATCCATCATGTGAGAATTCCACTTTCCGCTGCATTCTGCTGGCAGAGAACTGTGACAAGAAGACATTACTATAAAGTGGCATGTGAGCTAACATACCTAACAGGAAGTTGACAAAGTGCAGAATGGTTCTTAGCACAGAAAGTAAAGCGGAGGGGGAGATGGAAAGAAGGACAAATAAGCCAGCTGGCCCTATCTCCAATCCTTTCACAGTAACTCTTTACAGCTAACAGGAGAGCAAGTATCCTAAGCTGAGAGGGTCCCTTCTTGGTGCACGCAGTGCGAATTTGTGAGGCCTGCGTTCTGCGCGCAGCAAAGCAACTTTAAGCTGTCTGTGCGGGGGCCAGGCCAGCAGCAGTGTCAACAGTACACGCTCGGTGCACAAACGTGTATTATTATCCCTGCACAGATGCTGCATTCAGAACACATGTATACTAGCAAAATTCACAACAGAGACAGCAAGACAATTGCAAACTGAACATGAAACTGACAGAAATATATAATGAATACCTTTGTGTTTGCCTGATTGCAAACTGTGACTGCATAGTCTGCATAGTACCAGGCACCACTAGGCGGGCTCACTGAGTCAATCGAGGTGTTAATGAACACCAAAAGGTATGGCATATGACAGGAATGTAAAGAACACAGGACTCCACTTTTTACTAAGCAAGAGCAAGTAACTGGAAAGCTGACCACATAAAACACTTCATACATAACACATAAGACACAGACACACACATGCAAACACTATCTGTGCACCACATGAACTGCTGTTTTACATGTACGTTAGCTTGAGTACTTTTCTGTTTCTTCTCATGGTGTTGACAAAGATCTGTTGCTTTCTCTGGGAGAAATATAGAGTCTTATGTTCAGGACAGGTTCAAGATCAGGTGTTTTAGGGGGCAGAATGCTCTGAGACAGATGAGGGCATCTTAGGGGAACACCCACAAGAGCTTGCCTTTCTTTGTCTTGTGGCTTTGGAAAGCAAAAAACAAACAACTATAAATGAACCCCCACTGTGTTGTCAGAAATCAGCGTTTCATCACTTTTGGGTGATCTCCTTTTGAAACAGTTAATGCCGAACAAAACTGAACATGGTTTTCTCGTTTTCCCTCTCGTCTGTATTTGCTTTCGCAACACTCAACGCCTATTGAATAAGACGGAACGCCAGAAAGCATGAATACAGGTGTTGATTGTAATTAACTGTGGTTGGCATCCCGCATCAAGGCGGCCCCGCACAGAAACTTCTGTGAGCAGGTCGGTGCTGGCCTCGTGAAATCAAATGGTTGGGAGTGGAACCTCTCAGGGTAGGATACGTGCTCTCTGCAGTTAACAGTGCAATTAGTTTTCCAGTGTATTCAGGCAAAGCAATGTCTTTCTGGCTTGAAGAATCCCTAAACAGTTTATATGTCTGGATTTTTTTTGATTTTTTTTTGGAAAATGGGTGTTTTTGTTTTGAACAGTAATTTTGTTTTAAACAGGTGAAACAACTAGCAACTGAACATTCTGGCGAACAGCAGTGAAAATGTTAACCCATGACCATGTCAAATGCAAAGATGTCAGATCAGATGAGCTTACTGGCGAGACACCAAGTATAACAATGGGTTTTAGTCAAACTTGGCACTGCTTCAGTAAGCTCATCTGATGGTGATGTCTGAATGGAAACAGAAAGTGCCAATATACGTACACAGGACAGGAATACATGTAAAGTTTTACTTGTAAATCGCATATTCATACAATTTGAGAGTTCCCTGCCAGAACATACATTGTACTCTCTCTTTCTTTCTGTTGGTATCAATGGTACCTTCTGGCACCCTCCACATAAATTATAATATGCTTTAAACGTTAAAACAGATCAAAAACACCAAAACAGGAATTAAGCCTTTCCAGTGTCCTTACATGGTTTGCATCTCCAACAGAGTAGGGATCCTGGCAGGTTTTCCCTTCAGGACCTAGATTCAAGTCCTGGGCCAATTTCATGGCTTCTGATGGTGGCACTTGGTATCTATCTCCACTGCTGAAGAATTAAAAACATCAAGTTTTTCCACTTCAAGGCATTTAAAGTCTTTATCTTCATTTCTGATATTTAAAGTTAGGTATATGAAATTAGTAAAATGTGTGGCACTTCTCACAACTTTTAGTGTGTGTCCATATTTGTGTGGGAGTATGTGTGCATGACCTTGTTTTTCCACCCAAAATGGTGACCATGGGCATGAAACGTAATTTAACAAAAAGCAAAATTTGCAGCTGTGTATTCTTTCAAAGCATTATGCCTCATGTAAAATGTGATAGGTAAAGTACACTGGGCCAATGTAAACCAATCTCTTTTTTCTTCAAGGGAAGTTTCTGAACAGCCTTGAACCACAATAAAATCTAAAGAGTTTTACATGCAGCAGTTCCAAAGAGAGAGAGAGAGAGAAAGAGAGAGAGAGAGATACAGACAGACAGACAGAGACAGAGACAGAGACAGAGAGACAGACAGAAACAGACCTTAGATCTGTAATGTCCAGCACTGTTGAGGGGTCTCTACGCATGCGCATGGGGCTGGTGTGAAGGGCAGCACGAGTCATGACTGCTGTACGCTGAACCATCTGATGCAGATCACCGTATGATGACGACAGTCCCTTCACTGGTTCCTCACTGCAAATTAAATATGTAGTAGAAACTACAAACCTGGAATACGATTTTTTAAAAATACAGAATATGTTTAGTATGGATGTTAAAATATTAATGCGATTAAAAAACTATGCTCTAATATGTTGACAGCATTTCTCAAAACAGCAGCAGGAAAATGTCATTCTCAGTATTCTTATCACAAAACCCAAGAAAGCTGAGTGGCTCTACTACCATCTCATACCCAGAGCCGGAATTCCAGCTGGAGCCACAGAAGAAAAATGTATGGTTCATGGTTTATTTTTTTCTGAAGCTTTCATCTGAGATAGACACAAAAATAGACGGGAACAGGAACATCAGTTACGGCACTTTCATCGGCCCCTGGGACTGATGTTCAATCTGTACTGCAACTGTGCAGGGAGCTACTGAGCAAATCACAACCAGCAGGCCGCCCATCGGCATCAGTGTCAGTCAAACATGAGCGCAGACACTTCATCAGCAATCAATCATCGAACTGATACTCAGTATAACATGCACTTTTTTAATGCCTAGTATCATACTACTGAGTTTGGTGTGACACATGTTAGAGAAAATACTTATATTCAGACAAAATGTAGGTTTCTGGAACTTTTGCCCAAATTCTCTGAGCTTAAACTTGGGCAAAGGGACTTTCTGTGTGCCTGAAACAGTGAAAAACTGTCATAACTATCAATGTGTCAAGCTTCAGGTTTTGACTGTCAGTGAAATTGCCAATTACTGTCACTATTACTGCCAAGAAATTTTACTACACGTGCATGTGTGTGTGTGTGTGTGCGCGCGCGCGCGCGCGTGTGTGCGTGTGTTCCTGGTTATCCTAAATGATTCTTCTTACCTGTTGTGATATGGTTTTTCTGGTGTAAGTCTGCTGTGGTAGTGAATTGGCCCAACTGTGGCCCTTAGTTTATTGTTCATATGAGCAGATGGCCGCCTTCTGTCTCGCCCTGCAGGCAACGTGGTGGAGAAATCTGAAATGTAACAAAAACTGGTATGCCTTTACGTTTGCCATTTTACCCTTAGAAGCCACTAAGCTTTCGTCACGAAGGTTGATGTAGGAAAACCTTCAAAAATGCTAATTGTAAGAAAGAAATCTGGCTTGCCTTATGATGACAATGAATTTTTCCAGTGTGTCAGTGGACACACAAGCCCAGTGACTACCAATTGTAGACAGAGTAGTTGGAGCTTTTGTAGTTTCTGCAACTGCACTTTTCAGTTTGCATGTATCTTTTCTAGCCTGTTTTTGAGAATACTTGTAGACCCAAGACCCAGGCCATAAAAGCTGTCCTGGAAAATGGGAATATTGCCATTTACTCGGGAACTACGAGTGTGATGATAGATAGTGATGAGGATTACATACTCTTTTGAATGACCCTGACTCATCTTACAAGTAAGCCAGCGAGGCCTCTGCCTCTCTAGTTGAAATACCCCTACTCAAGCCAACAGCTAGTTTACATGCATGTGCACATCACTGGATTATATCAAAGATTCTTCCTGCAGGTTGATCAACTCCCACGGTGTGAAAAAAAGTTAGGCCTGTGGGCTTCACAAAGGCTATCTTAGAGCTCGGTAAACTTGTACGGGTGGCAGCAACCCCATGTGAACTGTACTCCCTCCCCGAATTTAGTTCTGAGTACAGCGTGGCCATTAGGATTTGTCTGCTCCACAAAACCTGGTGATGTCCCTTCAGAGGGTCACGCGGATGTGCCTGTCAACATTGGATTTCACCATGTTGTCAGTTAGTATTGCTTCTGCGTTAGCTATGCCAGTACTTCACACACGTGCTAGGCGAGAAAATCACTGCTAACAAAATTGTCAACGCATGCTACAAAGCAGGGCAAGCGCCGCAAGATTGACTGCATCCGTTTGGGTCTTTCACTGACCTGTAGCTACTATAGGTTTACAGTTGTAGGGTAATTAGGTGTCATGTGATGACCAATGACCGTATATGGCTCTATACAGCCGCACTCACCTAAACGAAACACGCTTAAGCAAAAAACTCGGATAACAGAAACCAAAACCAATTCCCCGCCAGACTCCCCTCTTTGTAAGACTATTTCTAATTCGGATAAGCCAAACTCTGTCAAGAAATAGCTAACTCAAACACGGATATCTCAAACGTGATTTTGACAGATAAGCCGAACTCTTAACACTGTCGGAGAGACTTTTTTTTTTAAATTTTTGCTTGAAAAACACGTCGGGAAGATAACTTATTAACATATTTCGTCACGGCTATAATTATCCTACGGAAACGAACACGTCACCTGTTTTTCAGTATGCGGGAAACTGATGACGCATACCACATGTTTTGCAGGCGCCATTTTTTTGGACAGAACGAGTGGTAGATCTAAGTTTGCGTGCGTGAATTAGGTGGTGGGTTCAGGGTTAGAGATGGGATGACCGAGGGAGGGGCACAGGGGAGGGGCAGGTCGAAAGGTAACCTTGGGAGATTTGCGATGGGCGTGGTTTATGGGCTAGTCGAAAGGATGTGAGCTCGGGCTTAGATTTGTGCGAGCACGATTCTTTTGGCGTGTGTAACATGCAGTCTCCCAGTGTGTGTGTGTGTGTGTGTGAGGGGGAGGGCGGTGGGGGGGGGGGGGGGGTGGAGCGTGCATTGGCTTGTGCGTATAGAAGCGCGCACATTTGTGTGTGTGTGTGTGTGTGTGTGTGTGAGGGTGGGGGCGGGATGGAGGTTTTTAGTTTTATAGTTTTTTGGTTTTTTTAAAATAAAGCCCCACTGAAGAAAGCACTTATAACTTGTCACTGTTTTGATCTTATTCATTTAAACACACACGCACGCACCACGCACAGAGAAAGAGAGAGAGAGAGAGAGAGAGAGAGAGAGAGAGAGAGAGAGAGAGTTTTGTCTGTGCTACTAGTCTCAGGAATCATTAAGCTCGACCCGTGTCTCTCTCAGACCGTTGCCATTATACATATTTGCATATACATATAGTATACATTTGCCCATAGAAAAGCAGCATACACGTCTACAAACTTTCGCAAAATTATCAATTCGATGTTTCAGTTGCAAAGGGATGCAAAGATATTCTCTTTTAAAAAAAAAAAAAAATTTTTTTTTTACAAACATGTCAAGTGATTTTACAACTTATCCTGAAAAAAACTCGGTTAAGACGAACTGCCAGGTGATTTCTCGGGAAAGGTTTGGCTTATCCGAACTCGGATATGCAGAAACTCGGATAAGCGAAACGATTTTCCATTCCCCGGGCGAGTTCGGCTTAAGCGTGTTTGACTGTACTTTGCACTGTAACGCATAGTAACCCATAGATTTGCATTTTGGCTTATATCTTAGCAATGATGGCCCGGAATGGGCTCAGATTTTGCTCACATCTAAATGACTATATTCTTGTCACCATAATAAGCTTAGGTTGATCTGTTAGCTTAAACAAGCTGCGGTATGTATCTTTAAATATAACTAAATCTGCACAGTTTTACAAGATTTAAAAATTAGAGGCAGAAGCCACCTTGGCTCACTTGTGAAAAAGGTCAGGGTCATTCAAATAGGTATGTTTGTAAATCTTCTCACTGTCGGTCTTGAAAGATCTCATCGCTATCATCAATTCAATTTTTGGTGCCCCTGCTGTTTGAAGCTTGTGTGAAAATGACAATGCTGAAGTTTTTGTGGACACATGGTGGACGATGTAAGGTTATTACATAGTCTCACTTTGTTACACATGCTAGTTTTGATTGTTCTGAAAGAACTGTATCAATGAACTTGGCTTACAGTTCTCTGCTCAGCGCTAAAATAGGATATCTTATAGAGGTACAATATAAAATTCCTTGAGTTTTACAGTTCTGTACTGGCTTCCCCTTGTTCTGACTCCAGGACAGTCTGTACAACAGTAACACTGGGCAGCTACACCAGAGCAGATTTACTGTTGTGTGTGTGTTTCTTACTGGAAGCATTTTCACTGGACGAGGGATGAGCAAGCCTGTGAAGTGGAATTGTGTCAGCATCAGTTACTGCCTTAGGCACAACACTGGACATTACAGGTGCCGTGCTGGTCAGAAAAGCTGCACACAAATAACAAGAAGCAAGTATTTTGGTGAAATGGAATCTAGAAACAATACCCACCCACCCCCCAATCCAAATGCACAAACTGACATTGTTTGTCCTGGAACTGACTGGTGCTATTGACACATAATGAAGTTTATAACTTTGATCAACAGAAAAGCAACAAAGCAAATCAATGTCACTATGATGTGAGCAGATAACAAATTGCAGAACGTGCATATGTGAAGAGAGTGCAGAATCTCATGGGTACAACAGGACAACCAATTAAAAAATTAGTAAGTTTTGTGAAAATGTGAAAGATGTCCGTCCCTTTGCAGGACCATCTGCACCTCTGTGAACACCCTAATGCAAAACTGACTATATGCAGCAATCAAAAATAAATCACATTTAAACACTACAAGACAATTTCACGCTGGATAACAATCATAAACTGAAAGATTGTCGTTGTTTTGCTATTTAAAGCAAATATTCCGACCATGTGTACACATTTTACAACAAGCCACACAGTGGACTGCCACTGAGAGGAACCAAAGCCACTGACAAAAGAGAATACAGTAGAGTCTCACTTGGGCGACCACCCATGGGACCGAGCAGAAACGGTCGGTAACAACAGTTGGTCGCCAAAGTCACAGACACTCAGAGTGGTGTCCGGAACTCTCCCCAGGAGCGCATATCAATTGTAGAGCTACAGTAGAATCTCAGCTGAGCGACTTCTTGACTGAGTGACCATCTTTCGTTCACAACCATTTTTGCCCCGCACGGACGGTTTTTTCTTCTTTAGTGCATCTTCAAATACCGACCATCTGCAGTACGCTGGCAAAACCACCCCCTGCCTCTCTTGTTGGCTACCACCCCTGTGCTTCACACCTCGCCGGCAGCCGATTTACCACTGACCGCCCACGGCACAATTCCCAACCGCTACCGCCAACAAATACAGGCCAATTATCGCATCGTTACAGCTGAAAGTCCTAGTGCCACCTAAATACAACTGCAGTTAAGCGGGCGGTGATCGCCTCATCTGGTTTAAGTGCCAGTTCCGTTGTCCCTTACACCTGTCCAATCACTGACCAATGTTTTCACAACTAAGACACCCTTTCACACACGTCAGTGTGTCAGTGTGAACATGTGTCTTTGTGTGTGTGTAAATTAATGGGGATATTTGATAGATATGATGTGGTTACTAATCCTTGTTTTTGTGTTTGACAATAGACAATATAAACTGAAGAAAATCGATGTGGAGAGCCGCAAACAAAGCCGTATCAGCACCTTTTTTGAACAAACTTGAAATGATTGTGCGTGTGTATGTGCCGGCGTGCGGTGATTGTGTCAGTGTGTGTGTGTGTGTGTGTGTGTGTGTGTGTGTGTGTGTGTGTGTGTGTGTGAGTGAGTGAGTGAGAGAGAGAAAGAGAGCGAGCGAGTGCCGGAGAGAGAGAGCTAGGAATTCACCTGGACTAAACGCAGCTCAGTGATTCGACAACACCAGGATGTCAGAGTCAGCGCACGTCGCTTGGACATGTGTGTGTGTGTGTGTGTGTGTGTGTGTGTGTGTGTGTGTGTGTGTGTGTGTGTGTGTGTGTGTGTGAGTGTAAGTGAAGTGTACTGTGTGGCCACTGCCCGCAACCGCTTTGCTATGTTTTTTGTCATGTTGAGGAATAAAGAGAAGCGATGAGAATCGTGGTTGTCAACTCATGCAAGCTGTGCGTGCGTGTGTGCATGCATGCGTGTGTGTGTTTCCCGCCATAAATACGTTACACAAGTCCACGAAACCGATGAACGAAAATGGTGAGCGCTTTGCAGACTTTTGTGCCCTGAACCAGCTAGTGATAGGAGGCAGCATCTTCCCACACAAGCGCATCCACAAGGCCACATGGAGATCGCCGGACCATGTCACGGGGAACCAGATTGATCACATCTGCAGGGGTGCCACTTTCTGAGTGACAAAAAGCCGGAAAACCTGACCCTCAAAATCTGAATGGCAAGACCTGATAGAAGACAGTGGAATGGACATCGAGACACAGTGGGAACACAGCAAGAAACTCTGGCACGAAACATGCGTAGAGGTCCTTGGCAAGAGAAAGACCCAACACAAGGAATGGATCTCCGCTGATACCATCCAGAAGCTGGAAGTTAGGAAAGAGAAGAAAACTGCACTGAACACGAGCCGCGACAAGAAGAGCTAAGGCAAAGGCACAAGAAGAATACACAGCAGCTGACAAAGAAGCGAAGAGGAGCACCAGGAAGGACAAGAGGGACTACATCGACAACCTGGCCAGTCAAGCAGAGGAAGCAGCCCGACAAGGGAATCCAAAAGACCTGTACCAGGTGACCAAGAAGCTCGCGAGCAAATTTCAGCAGACAGACAAACCAGTGAAGGACAAGAACGGGCACCCACTGACAACTGAGGAACAGCTGAAGCGATGGGCTTAACACTTCAGGAAGCTGTTAATTCGCCCCATCCCTGAAACACCACCAGACATCCCACCAGCAGAGACAGAACTACCCTTCAACTGCGACAAGCCCTCTAAGGCGGAGATCAGGAAGGCATCATGACACTGAGAAATGGGAAAGCTGCAGGGCCGGACGAGATACCAGCAGAAGCCACCAAAGCAGACACAGAGACAGCCGTCAACATGCTGCACAGCCTATTCAGCAAGATCTGGGAGAAGAGGTGCCAGCCCAGTGGAAAGAAGGGATCGTCATCAAGCTGCCAAAGAAAGGGGACCTCAGGCACTGCAGCAACTACTGAGGGATCACGCTCCTGTCAGTGCCAAGTCAGGTTCTCAACAGAATTCTACTGGAGAGGATGAGGGAGGCAGTCGACCCCATGCTCTGAGACCAGCAGGCTTGCTTTCGCAGGAACAGGTCCTGTGCTGACCAGATCGGCAGCGTACGCATCATTGTTGAGCAGTCACTGGAGTGGAACTCCCCCCTCTACATCAACTTCATAGACTATGAGAAGGCCTTCGACAGTGTAGACAGAGAGGTGCTGTGGAAGCTGCTAAGGCACTACGGAGTTCCTGGGAAGATCGTCTCCCTGATCCAGTGCACCTACCAAGACATGAGCTGCAAGATTGCCCATGCCGGCCAGTTGTCAGAAAGCTTCGAGGTGAAGACCAGAGTCCACCAGGGATGCCTGTTGTCCCCGTTCCTCTTCCTCCTGGTCATCCACTGGATCATGCAGACCACTACAGCAGGCAGGAAAAACGGGACACAGTGGACACTCTGGACGCAGCTGGATGACCTTGACTTTGCGGACGACCTGGTGCTCCTGTCTCACAGCCACAGCCAGATGCAGGACAAGACTACTTGCCTGGAAGCCACATCAGCCGGAACAGGGCTCAAGATCAACAGGAAGTAAACCCAGCTGATGAAGATCAACACCACTGCCAACACACCAGTCACAGTCGGTGGAGAGCCCATCAGGGAGGTAGAGTCTTTTGTCTACCTGGGGAGTGTGGTTGATGAACATGGAGGCACAGATCGAGACGTCACAGCCAGAATCGGCAAGGCAAAAGCAGCAATGGTCATGCTGAAGAACATCTGGGCATCCAAAGTTGTCAGCATAAGAACCAAACTTCGCATCTTCAACTCCAACGTGAAGTCAGTTCTGCTCTACGGATGCGAAACATGGAGGACAACGAAGACGATGCAACAGAAGATCCAGACGTTTCTCAACACCTGTCTGAGGCGCATCTTCAACATCCGATGGCCAGAGGAAATCCGGAACGAAGAGCTGTGGGAGCGAGCGGGGCAGGAACCAGTGGCCAAGCAGATCCTGCGCAGGAAGTGGTGCTGGATTGGACACGCCCTCAGGAAGCCAGCATCCACCACCACACGCCAAGCTCCCACATGGAACCCGCAGGGGAAAAGGAAGAGAGGCCGGCCTCGCAACAGCTGGAGGCGGGACACTGAGGCAGAGCTATATAAGCAGGGGACCAACTGGACTGGAGTGGTAAGAATAGCCCAGAACAGAGTGTGATGGCAAAGGGTTGTCGATGGCGTATGCTCCACTTGGAGCCAGGGGCCTAAGTAAGTCAGTCAGTCCACGAAACTGCACAGTGTTGCCACTACTACTTTCAAGCCAGTAACCTACTCTTGTCAAAATCCACTCACAGACTGTCAACGGGATGAGCAAACCTGAAGTTATTTTATGCATATTAACAGTGGACTGGAGTGACTGACTTCATACCATGCATGCAAAAATTCCTGGCAACTTGGCATCCATCTTAGCATGCCGCAAGGCTCAAAACATGATAGAAATAAAGTGTAATGGTAGAACTACTGATGATAACTAAAAACAGGTGTGCTGTGAGTCAACAGCAATGTAAAATTTGAAACCTATGCCACAGCAAACCTGAGCCTGACGCATCAAGACAACCTTTGTCACAATGATGGATGAGGTGATGAGTGAATGTGTAATGATGGCTACCATTGCCGCTGTTAACAGTGGAAGCATCTGATCTCAAATGTGTTGATGCTTGAGGTGTTGTTGTGTGGGCCACTGCAGCTGATGGTTGAGTCGAGGCCGGCCTCACACCAATGAAACTGAAATCCCCTGCAGGTGATTCTCTGTCTCTTTCCCCTTGCCTGGCAGCCTGAAATAAGTTCACATGTAGCAGAACATTGTAACTGTTGCACAAGTACCCTACAGAGGACCACTAGCAAATTTGAGAGTAACAAATGAAATGATGAGAAGGTCATAGGAATTATGACACATATAAATCACCAACTCACAGCACGTACCATGATGTCAGCATCTAAACCAATTCTCTGCTCTCTACTAAGGTAGGCAAGAAAACCTCTATTGCATAGGCAATGACTGTGAGCGTGGCCCTCCAAAAAATGAGGTGTGAATACGGCAATGACTCCACTTATTTCAGCACATCGCTGTGCAAATATGAAGAGAGGCTCAACTGACTGGTAGCCAAAATATTTCAAAGGGAGACAAGATAACACCCTGAAAAACCAAAAAAGTAAATTCTGCCTTTGTGTGTCCCGACTGCGACAAAATCAAAGCATTGCTGTCTCTATTGAGAGCCTTCCAGGTGCCATGGACTTTCGCCCCTGCATTATTTATTTCATCTTTTTATTTTAAAGGACTATCTTCTGATATATCTACATATATATTCACAGATCATTCTGAACTGTTTTGATGGTGTTTAATATTGCACCACTAAGACACCTGCACAGTTACATCTCACAGACTGGAACTGAGCCAACACAATGCTAAGTGTGAATAGAAAAGCGCCCATTAGTGTTGTCAGTTATTGGCCAGCAGAGCTTCAGGCGGTGCGGCCAGTACTGAGTAGACATCAGTGTACTAAACTCAGAGCTTCGCATATCACAGAGACAGACAATTTTAAGTGTACATATGTACTTACATTAAGCGCAACAGTTCCAACTCTGCTGTGAAGCCTAGACATCTTGAAATAGGTGTCAGTTGAGATTTTATCCAAGCACCATTTAACAATATGGAAAATATAACTAACAAATCTGAAGCTGTAGTAAAAACATACATAAACATGTGACAAATAACAGATGTAGTTGCCAAAGAAATACTCATGACACAGATTAACAGTTTAAGATCTAATTTCCTATCAATAATTCAACGGTAAGTGACCAACCTTGGCAACTGGTTGTGTCCTCTGGTCTAGCATTTTCTTTTCAAGTACTTCACTTTCACGAACCAGTTCGTCAACAAAACCAGGAGTTCCATCTGGAAAAACAAGCCATGTCTTAGCATGTGTGTGTGTGTGTGTGTGTGTGTGTGTGTGTGTGTGTGTGTGTGTGTGTGTGTGTGTGTGTGATGAATTAATGTAGTCTCCAGTCCAGGATCCTAAAAAAAATGGACAAACCATGTTAGTACATGTACCAGACACAGTTATGAAGAAAGGTGGGGGCCACACAATTACTGTGGGAACTGCAGTTCTCAAAAAGATGCTTTGGTCAATATTATGTGAAAATCGGGTTCTGGAAGATCCAAACTTAAATTGTTTTCACATCACCTGTGACAGTGCAGTTAGCTTCCTTGGTAAAAGATTAATTTGAAGGGTATTTAGTAAATTTTCTGCATCCACTGGGATCCAATCTGACACACACCACTGAGACTACGAGTCAAGCATATGACAATGGTTCAAGTCGCAATCCCTAGCCATGATTTCCTTCGAAGAAAAAAAAGAAGTTGTGTGGAATAATTTCAAATGCATGTGTGGTGAGAACACAAAATTGGACATGCTAGGATAACAAAAGACTGTGGGGACTGTTCAGAGCTTTGGCTAGCAGGGCTAAAATGATCTATGATTATGTGTAAATGTGTGCACCACAATCAAAATAATGACCACCACACGTTACCTAGATGGCACAAAATGACGGCCCTTGTAAGGCTCTCAGTACTGGGTGTCTGTGCGTGTAAGTAACGCGGCTAAAATCTACCTCAGCCGCAGAAAATTGTTCAGTAAACCAAAGGGAGAATCAGCAAAGATTAATTTTATTTCTGGCTGTTCATTCCAATATCTGTGTTCAGATAATACATGTAATTTCACTGACATGGTGCTCCGTGCCTTTAGGGTGCACTTTGCAACTCACAACATCTATCTTCATTCTCTTTGAAAGGATCACTCTGGACTTTCAACACTGCCATGTATAAAACTGGAAAAAAAAATATATATATGGCGCACTGTGATACAACATACTTTTTTTGTCTTAGAGGTTCATGGACAAAACAAAATGCACACTTCATGTGTGTGCAAAGCAGTATGTGTGGTATAAGACAACGAAAATAAGCCTGTAAAATTGAAAGAAAACACTGATCTGGATAGTCAAGCACTAACAACCTTTGGCATGGCTGGAAATGTCTGGATGGACTGGTAATGGGGCTTCAGTGGAATAGGTCACTGGTACTTGTCTTGTGCGGGCTGCTGCTATTGGCTGCTGCCCATTCCCTATGAACATAAATATATATGGTATGCAAGTGCACTGTACCCATGTTTATGTTTGCAAACAATATGTAGTACACATCTATCTTAAGAATGTATTTACGTTAAAGTACACTGGACAGCATTATTAATTATGAAATGAACTACCACAAATAACAAGCTTTCATTCACCAGCATGAATGAATGGCCGTTCAGTCAATCATTCATTGTCAACAGCGAATAATGTGCCTGGACAAAACTGGCGGTTCATATTCTTCTACATGTCTATTGTGAACCTCAGTTTACAAGTTTTAAATAGAAAAGGAAACGGTAATGACTGCGAAGTGGTTACAAGTTAAGCAAATAAAAGCGACATAAAAGGGACAGAAACCACTTAACTTTCACAAAGGACGACACAGGTCAACGTATCGGCTTTCGCCTTCTTCAGGACATAAACAAATGGGACATAACTTCAGCAAACAAACAAAAGGTAACTCTGCGGATGTACTGACATACACGGCGCGGAAAAAAACCAAAACAAACGGTGGGCGAGAAAAGGACCAGAAAAAATAGTAAAAATATCACAACACCCATCCTTTGGTGACAAAAGACCATGGACTGTGTGAAAAAAAAATGTGGGGCAGAAAAGAACAAAAAAGAATAGTGAAAATTAGCAATCACAACACCCATCCTTTGGTGACACAAGACCATGGACTGTGTGTGAAAAAAGTTCAGAGGGTTATGTTACGGCTTTTCGTTCAAACCACCCGGGGCCTGGCTTCCCAGGCGCTGAATAATGTGCGACTCCATATCGTGTCTGTCTGTGGCGTCCCCGTGCCGTGTATGTCAGTACGTCCGCAGAGTTACCTTTTGTTTGTTTGTTGAAGTTATGTCCCATTTGTTTATGTCCTGAAGAAGGCGAAAGCCAAAACGTTGACCTGTGCCGTCCTTTGTGAAAGTTAAATGGTTTCTGTCCCTTTTATGTCGCTTTTATTTGCTTTACAAGTTTTAAGTTTTGTCATGAATACTACATGTAGTCATCCTGTGATGTAAACGCCAAACCCATTATTTTGCAATGTCCAAAACTAAAAACTAGAATAAACAATACTGATTTCACACTGCACATACAGAGTAAACAGCAGGTTTAGAATGAGCCCAAAGTGAAGTATGAACCTTGAAAAACACTATCAGAACAGAAACACAGCGTTTGTAGAGAAATCTTTTTTTTTTATATTGCAACCTGGCCTAACTCTTTCTTTCTCAGAATTACCGGTGCCTGTATTACGTACCAAAAAATACTTTCCTTCCAGATTTTTGTACTGTTTGAAATGCACTATCTTTTCTGCTGGCAATCTGTGTGCAGAAATACATATTTTCTGTAAGTTTATTGGACAAAGCGCATTTTATCTGTTGAGAGTTAAGCATATGGTGGATTTTTACTTTCCCTATGATTACATCTCACAACACCCACAAGTGGCAGCTTTGCTCAGTGCTCCCTGCTTTGGTCCCCTGGGGGCAGCTGGTGACTGACCTACCCTGCTAGCCACAGAGGATGTCTTACCACTTCTGAAACAACACAGAAATACATAATAAAGCATACTTTCGTGTATATATAGCTATAACAATTTGGCTGTGCAATCTCATTGTAGGTTTCAGTTAATAACCTAGTTTTCACTTTTAGTATCATTATATAAAGCTCAGACGTTCTGTAATTGACCAGGAAACAAAAACTGGCTGTGCAGTGTGTCTGCAAGACAGATGATAGACAACTGACAGACAGCTGGCAGAGGACAATAACATACTCACCCTGTCATACATGTGAGCAGGACACCCCCACCCCCACCACCAAAACAACAACAACAACAAAACAAGGAGGAATGGCCCCATCCCATAAAGTTGTTTCTCCAAATGTCATGCTATTTTATCTGTTTTGTTGTTTGCTGTTGTTGTCAGTTGCTTTTCTTTCTCTTTTCAAGTGTGTAAGACCTACCAAAGACACTAGACCCACTACGCAAAAGCGGATCTAGAATCTTAGGGGGGAGAGAGAGAGAGAGATGATATCCACTCTGTGAACCAAACATTTGACGCTAGCCTCACGCAGGTTGTCTGACAGAAGATGTTTGATCATGTCTTATGGCTTCCCTGTTGCTGTTGTGACTTCCCTGGCTGAATTAATTTTAACAAAAAAACCTGGAAAAATCTAGAGGGCTGCTGAAACGTGGACTTGAATACCTTGGATTGTACTTACGAAATCACAAAATTGGAACTCTTTAGTCCTGCACTTCTCGCAGAAACTTTAAAAAAAAAAAGGTTCAGCTAAAATCACTGTTATTCTTAATATTCAAGATAAAACCGTGCAGTTATTCCTGTCCTATGTGCATTTGTCACACTTGACAACAACGCCGGGATGATGAGTAATTTGAGTCTTTTCATAGATAGTTGGCCTTACATGCAAACCACCCCTTCATCAGAAATATTTTTTTCACACAAAATCTTTAAGAGCTACAGAGCTGTGCTACAAACCAATTCAGTATAACTGGATGAACTTCAAAAGTCAACAAAATAAAGGCATTTGGACAACTTTTTCATCAAAATACATAACATGACAGATTTCTTTAAATGGGCGATAACTCTTCTGAAAGTGCGCCAAGGGAAAAATTGTGCAATATTGGCCTGGAAATTGTGTCTTCCTATACCATCTCTAAGTATAAAGCCCTTCAACGAGGTTTATTAGGACACAGATACAATTACATCCATACACACACGCACAGCAGCACATCAGTGTTCCCGATTCCGCCAACTCTTAAACTGACGCAAAAATTTGAGAACAGCGCGTCAAAGGGGACGCACGTTTTTTGTCTCGCCGTGACTAACACTATTTTTCCAACACTTTCCCGGAAGACCGATGAACAAAAAGCAATCTGTAACTAGCAGCGAACACTTGCAGCATCGCATTTCCGCTGAGCCACTGTGCGTAATAGTCAGATTCTTATGCATGGACCCTCCAAATTTACAAAAGGACCCTCAAAAGTATGGAGAGAGGGTCGCAAAGACCCCTGTATTTTCGAATCACAGGCAACACTGTGCATGTAAGGTGTCTGTGACGCAGATTTCATTACATGTACTTCACTGTGTGCTTGAAAGTATGTATTGTGTGGACTTTGGAGAAACCTCACAGTCTTGTTTTTTATCACTGAAACTTGCTGCTGCTGCACGCAGCAAAATTTGCCCCATCCCATAAGTTGTTTCTCTGTAGAGAAACAACTTAAAAAAACAACCAAACATCCCCAGAACACACAAAACAAAAATGTTCCTGGTACCATAATCACCTGCACTTTTCGACTGTCCTTACTTTTCAACCACAGTGTAAAATCTGGGAAAGTTAGGTAAAAAAAAACAACAACCTCCTTACTTTTCGATCAGGCACCAAAAATCTGTCCATAAGTTTTCAACCAGACCAGTAAAACTGTGAAACAACCTGAAGATAATGCCAAATGTCCAGAAAAAATGAAACAAATTGATAAAACTTTGCTGATTTGCCAGTGTGGCATTCGATCACTTTGTTGATGCCGCCACTGTGAGGCTGGAAGTACAGATATTAGTCTCCCTTCACTACTTCCATTTTCAGCCATCTTGCAAGTTTCAGTTTGTTTCGGTGGTCCGTTTTGAAGTTTAGATGGTAAAAAATGCTCATGTGCAATTAACAAGACAAGGAGGATATGGTACGTGAGTACAGTATTATGTACAGTTTACAACAGTTTTTGAGTATTTCAAGGCCCTCTAATGCAAGAAACTATTTCAAGCAACACTGTTACTAGCCCCATTGGCAAACATGGTGTTGAGTGAGGATGACTGGACATTGAAACTAAAACTAATTTTTTTTTGCTCCTTGGTTTTCGACCAGACCTACAAATTTAAGATTTTTCAGTGTAAAAAGCAGTTGAAAAGCTAAGGTTTTCAAGGTTTTTTTTTGTGGTGAACTGTTGATCTGAAGTCAGGCATATCCACTCCCAAGTTCGTTCTGGTTTTTCCTTGCCACACATTTTCAACACTTTCATACAAGACAACAGTTACCTTGTTCTCATCCAGTCACCCCTTTCTTTCTCCAGGGTGCGAGAGACAGGGTCTGGGGACAGAGTGTCTAGATCATCTGCATTGTCCTGTTGTTCTACTGATCTGTAATCATCTGTGAAACAACCTTATTTCAGAAATCAGAAGTCCAACAGGTAAAGTGACATGCAATGTTATAAACACATGAACATTCCTTTTCACTTCTAGGAGCCCAGATTTTCTTTGATTATTACAGTAAAGACTTGTCAGCATGGTCGCCTAAATAGCCCCCCGCACCCCCAGCCCCCCTTTAAAAAAAAAAAGGCTAGAAGTACAAAAGGACTTCAGTCAGCTAGTCAGATCAGTGTCTGGGCATTTTTGAATATTATACGTGTATGTCTTTCACAATGAACATTTTCAGGTTCCTATTCCACTTTGTGTGTGTGGCATATACTGTGTGCAGTTTGAAATACTGGCAAACAAATCGTGTGATGTGACACATGAAGCCTACTAAGATCTGAGCTAACCACAGGGATTCCTGCTATCACTTACTTACATTTCAAGCTTATTTCAGCCATCAAACTCAAAGTTTGACTTCAATTGCAAAAATAACAACAGCAACAATAAACAACCAAGCAAGTTTGATCCAACTGATATTTTTAACTTTTTATGCAGCGAAAAGCAACTACTCCTGCTTCACTCTTACCCATACAGAAATGCAAAGGCTCATTTGATGTGATAAATGTACAGTACATTATTGTAGGTAACAAAATAATTGATCAAAGATTCACTTACCCTCAGTATCTGATGGTACATCACTTTCAATCTGTTTGATGACGTACTCAAATAGGAAGGTGAAGATATCAATGAGATTGCTTATTGCCTGCACTTTGCCATCAACAATGTCCAGCCCTCTGATGTGTGACAGATTATCTTTGATCACATCCACTGACAAAATGTCAATGACAGTCTGACAATTATGGATCTCATCTTCCCGGGTTACAGGCTGACGAATTATTCCTGAAAAGAGACATTTGAAACTGAGCTTTCCTCAAAATGATATACAGTACTTTCATACGTTAGTTTTCTGCTGGTACAACTATATCACAGATTTGAGTCAAGGTCATTCAAAATGATATGTTTTGAAAGGTCTTATGACTGTCTATCAGCACGCCAAGTTTGGCGCCTCTGCTGTTTGTTGATTCTGAGAAAATGACGATGTTAAAGTTTTCTGCACACACACACACACAGACGGACAGACAGACGATGGAGGGTTATAACATAGACTCCCATTGTTACACAAGGGAGCCAAAAAATACTTTACACACATGCAAAGGATATGACCTATGTCAACACTTATGACTGAGTACTGCATTCTCCATGAGTAAACTTTAAAACTAAATGGTTAAGGTCACTACATGCAGCTGTCTCACCTGAAAGACGGTCACTGAAGAGACTTTCGTACAAGACAACAAACAGCGAAGCTGTGATGTCACTGATGCTAGTCACCTGGGTAGGCAGGTTGAACTGATTCAACAAGTTGTTGGTCTTGGTAATGACATCTGTTCAGTAAAAGAAAACATCAGATGATCTCTGTCAGTATCCTTTCCAAACTCTTCACCACCATCCTATATCAACCAAATGGGCACAATACACCATACAAAGTAAACTTACAGACCTAAGTGAAGAAAACTCAGGCATTTTTTAAAACACTGACCGCAGTGAATCATGCAACACAGTGATCTGCTTCAAACAAACACTTTTACCAACTCAGGGTAATTTGTAAAATATTACTTCTGGCATCTTGGTCAGGCGCATTGTAGAATTCTCTGCATGTGAAACTGTGGTATGTCTCACGTTACTGTTTCTTTCTTTCTATTTGAGATTCTATTATTACTTCTGGCATCTTGGTCAGGCGCATTGTAGAATTCTCTGTATGTGAAACTGTAGTATGTCTCCTGTTACTGTTTCTTTCTTTTTGTGATATTAATATCTCATCAAAAGCTTTAGTGTTTTAATCGGTTTTAGCAAGTATGAAAACGCACTTCACAAATAAAATAATTACATACATGTACATGTATTATTATTATCCTTTGTACAGTCATAAGATGAAGAAAGAATAAGAAGTGTACCTGCCCCAGACAGCTCTTGCTTCAGTTCAATTACATTCAAAGTACTTTATTGTCTGTTTAAGACAGAATCTAAACCAGAAAATTTTCTTTGGCCTCACATCACTTCTTGTCAGTGCAAACAAATAGGAGCCAGCAATGATGGGCAAGGACAGTTTAGCCCATTAGGTGTGAAGATGGCGGGAGCTAACAACTGGGTGACTGCATTTCCAGTGACACAGAACACAATCGTGGAGAGGTTCATGTCCGATGACAAAGCAAAGGACATCAAATATGCTGACGCAGAACACGTCATTTCAGTTGCCTGGGCCCACAGATACGAAGAGCGTTATGACCAAAGTGGGAGATAAGCTCGACTAGACTGAGACTAAACAATTAGTATGAGATACAGTAAGGAAGACCAAAGCGAGTTCAGGACTGATTCAGGGACTAAATGTTGATGACAGTCCCAGTGTAATCAGTTTGAGACTAGAGCTAAGTCTCAGACTAGTGTGCGTTTTGTTTCATGCATCTGGCTCAACCGGATGATAACTGTGGTGATATATATATCAGAACGCTGTTTGAGTTGGGCTAATGCATAGTGGATTGGATAGACACCTAGGCCCTTTTACCATATGATGGCTCAAACTTGACAGCGATGTTGTACGCTGTCCGAGTCATATGGTACAAGGGCCTACGCGTCACTGATTGGATTAACACCTAGACCCTTTAAGCATATGATGGTGAAGGTTACGAGCACGATTTCACTATTTACAAGTGAATCAGTAGCCAATCAGAATTTCTCCTAATTTTGCCATACCAGTATACATGTATAGGGCAGATAATATGCAAGAAAACATCAGGGAATCTGGGGTGACCACCATGGCCAGGTGACCACCTTATGGAGGTGACCACCATGGCTGGTTTTCATAAAACTATAAAATTCAAAATCATCTTACCTTCATCTGTAATCGATTCTTGATCGTACTCGAGACCACTGAAATCATCCATCTGAAAATACATGTCAATTATTGTTTTACTACATGTATATTATCACTCAGCACTGTTCTGAAGCAATCCACACACACACATACGGGGCAGTAAGTAAAGCTGAGAGTGCTACTTAAATCTATAAAGGTGAGGACACTCCCTAGATCTAGGAGATGTGTGCATTGTACGTCACAGGACAAGTCTGCCTACAAAGTACAAGCCACAGGTGACAGTGTGTGTTGGGGGGGGGGGGGATGGGAGCCTATCATCCTACCCCTGAAACATTTAATAAAATTAATTGTTCCAAGGGTATCTAACCATTTACGAGACCCCCATTCCCCTCCCACATGGAGGAAAATGGTCAGTACAACCTAGGCCATGTGAACAGATTTTGGCCACTCCCATGGTTTTGTGTCAATGGGATCCTCATCAGGTGCGCATGCGACAATACCCAAGAGGGATGCAGGGTCAATCCAGCACTGAAAGGCTCCCCAGCATATTCTGTTTATTTACATACCGTTTACTCCATTGTGGCTTGTAGTCAATGCAGGGCAAGGCAGACTTGTCCAGTAGTTAACATACGAAGGACACATCTAGACCTAGGTAGCATACTCAGCTTTACTTACTTCCCTTCCTTTAAAACTGACCTGATTGAATGCATGTTACTGGCAGTTGCAACACCTCTGTTACTATTCTAAATTAAAAGGAATTACTATCTATACATATATGTGTACATACAGTTCTACATACTCCCCGCCTATCTCCCGATACATTTGATCGAGGCTCAAAGACTGTTCTGATTTGTTTTGGTGGTGTCTACTTGTACTGCGTACTAGTAATATTACATCACTTGAACTCTTAGTAATTACTTATAAAGACACCTGCAGCTGGTGTTAGTACTGTTACAGCATCTCACAAGCTGGCACAGAGCTAATCAGACTGCTGAAGGCAGAGTGAAAACTAAGGCACCCATTAGTGCATTTATACAGATTATATACCATTAATGATTATATATTACCGGCCCCCGTAGTGTAGTGGTTAGCACTTTGGACTATGGACCGGGAGACCCAGGTTCGAGTCCCAGCCGAGGCAAGCGGGATTTTTCCTACCTAGGTCGGCTCCTACCCAGAGCGGGTGTGCTATGGGCCCAATGGGGAGGCTGTTATCACACAGCCGAGATTCACCCACTTCACGGGTGCGACTTTGGGGGTGCTTCCCTTGGTATGACACGTCTTATGGCGTGGATGATTACACGGCCGGCACCGCAGGTGCCGAAGTTCCCGGGCCTGGTTAATGCCGGGATATTTATGACAGGAAGCGTGGAATGCGGCCCTGTCCCGCAGTCCCAAACCACACGGACCTCCATAGGATCATCTTACCATCATCCTCATCTCCATCATCATGCATAGTAAAAATTGTCCCAGCTTCCGAGCCCTCCGTGGGTTCCACCCATTACCCGGGAGGAACACCACTGGAGCGGGCAAAAGAGTTGGGGCAGCCCAAAAAAAAAAAAAATTGATTATATATATTATACAGATCTATATATGTATACCATTGGCTGGCAGAGGTTCAGTTGCTTTCATTTCAACTCTGTGTGGCCAGTGGAATTCAGTGTATTGCATTTACAGTTTTATATAGCACTAAGAGCAAGACAAGACGAGCAGATGGGCTACGTTGTAAACTGTAAAGTATAACATTTATGCACGCATTCACAGTCTTGCAATAGGTTTACCAGGTAAGGCAACTAATAAACAAATGCAGGGGATAGTGAGAAGGAAATAATGTCAATGTAATTGGCTCAGGCACTATTAAAATGTAGCCTACAGGCCTCTGATTCTCATCATGTCCATGGCAGCCCATCTGGCTTCTTTCTGCCATGCAATGGCATAACATAGTAAGTCTATGACTTCATTTGATGGGAACACGGGTGATTTTAAAATAAAAAACATTGACATTATGGTCTTTTTCCACAAAATGACATCATGGATTCACTGTGTTTTGCCATTAAATAGCAGCCCTGTCAAGAAAATCAAGGGTTCCCTAACTGCCATTGATACAGATAGAAAAGATGTTCTGGCAGGGAACTGCGACAGACAACCCACACATCTGATACCAATGGACTTTGGAGCCTGAGCTAGCTAATATCTGAATATATTCTCTAAACTTCCACTAAAAGAAATTCAACTAGGTTTTCTTGGCTTTTTTTTTAAGCAAGCACAACTTTGATGATCCCACACAAAACAGTGCTGCACAGAAACAAAACCACTTTGCAACAAGGTACGTAAAAGATTATAGGATTTTACATGTAAATTGGATGACAAAGAGAAGAAGCGCACTTGCAACTTCAAAAAGGGATACTAACACCAGCAATCTGAGGGCATCCACTAAGAAACCCAGAACTGGGCGAAGAACAGTAAAAAGTCTGAAAGCTATTGATTTCTTATTCTACAAAAACGGGTGGTTGGTTTTCCCGTGTTCAATGTGTTCTGCAAACAGGCATTAAGTGAGGTAAATGCTGAAACGCAAATTTATATCTAATAATACAAAAGAGATAAGAATAATGAAAATAAAAAAGACCCATACATTTCTAACCTGTTGCCCGCATACAACTTAGCCAGTACCTATCGTTCCAAAAGATGTGTCCGAACATGTATGTTGGCAGTCCACACACTAGACGTTTGTTATAACACATTAATACAAACAACCTTATACCTTTGTCTGAATTTCACTTGGTCACTGTGATGCGAATACGACTGAGATTCTCGTTATATCATGAGATACGGAAAATCTGGGCAAGTCAGGTTTGGTTAACGATTTCATACTTCGCTGCAGCAACTTGTGTACGATCTCCCTGTTGATGAACTCTGTTGTAAAGTGTCAAGCCATTGGAGCAAAGAAATTTCGCGACCAATCGCAGACGGTTACATATTGGTGCCCGTTGTCGGATAGACTGCTCTCCCCTATATCCTTTTCCGGCAACTCGGCCCATTTCAAACTCGGTCCGGCAGGACCCCGGCCCGGCCTACAGCCGGGTCGGCCCAATACTATGGATAGGTCGGCCCACAACCAAGATCAGGCCGTCCCAAACCCAGCACCAACTCGGCCCAGTCTTTGAAGCTCTGTTGGCGTGACAGTTGTCAGCTTCAACGAACTGACTGAAAAAAGGCAGCTTCAACAGCCTCAGTGGCCGCGACTGAAGCAGTTGATGAGAACTTGACACACTGACACGGCCGGGCTCGGACTGTGACATCCTGCCAATCAGTCGCTTCTCAGTAAAGACTGAACATGAGCGGCCACTGCAAGCTGCTGAGAAATCGCCGGCCGGCCACCTCAGTTTGTACCTCAGTCGAAGGCCGGTTTGCCAAGGCGCCTTACTAATTACTCACAGTGACACACGTCGCAGCACGGTCGGACTCGAAAGCCGCCGGACGTGACCAGCCGCAAGTCAGTCACCCGGCTCAGGTCCAGTAGTCGTACCGCTGGAAATGTGGCAAACTGTCACTGACTTGAGTGTGGACACACGCATAGTACACGATGGGGTCCCGGGGTCTGGCCACGCCATGGCGCAGATCAATCGTCGCCGGAAACTGAACACTGAGATTAGCTATTGAATCAGCAAACAACCTCACCCCACCCTGAAAGGTGTCAGCACTGAGGAAGTGCGACACGTGCCTATGTTTCTTATGATGTTGTTCACTAATCAGTGTTGTTCACTAAGTTATGGTTTTCTATTTTGACCTACGTAACCACAAACGCACCTTCTCAGTGTTTCATTATTTCAGTTATTTGTAGTTTGAAATTGTCCCCGCACGTACGGTGTACGTCAGTGAATGGCGGAGAGACTGCGCCTCGGTGAGAGCCCGGCTGCTGAGAGAGAGAGAGAGAACTTGTCTCCACTGACTGAGCAGGCACTGGAAAACTTCAGGGTATCCGGCTGCGACCGGCTATACATGAAGTGAACGGCGAAATCCACTGATCATTAATTCCCGCGCGTATTATCGTGTGCCGGATTGGCACTGAGATTCAGTCAGTCAAGTTTTCCGGCACTGACTGACTGAATCGCAAACCGGCTTGAATTTTCCGTGAATTTGTTTCAGTTCTTCGAAAACTGAAACTTGCATGAATTGACTTCAAGTGCAGGTCAGTTCAGTTTCAGTTGCCGCGGACTGAAAAAAATGACTTGAAGCACCGCCGCTACTCAGTAGTAATCGTACGCGTACGCGACTGCGACGGTTTCGTCCCGCCGGCGTCCACGTCCGCCCCCCCCCCTCCCCACTCTTTTTAACCCGCACTGAGTCAGTTCGGACAGCCAGTCGCACCTGAGACACTAGGACTACCGACGGAGTAATCATCCCCCCCCCCCCCATCGGCCCCCGCCGGCGACCCGGCGACAGTGAGTTGTGACTACTGATCTCGCTTTCTCTCTCTCTCTCTCCGCTCCGAGCTGGTCATGTCACTGAACAGGTTCGGACTTAGAAACTGACAGTGGGTCGAGCTGAAAACGGGACACTTTGACACTGAATATGGTCGACCAGTTATGATATCGGACCGACCTGACTTTAGGCAGGGCCGAGCTGCTGGTGGGCGACTTAGCAGCAGGCCGAATTGACTAGTAACATTTTTCCGTCATGGCTGCGGTTCAAGTGCTATGTCCAAATGGTCGGAGACAGAATGTGAAAGTTAACCCGAACACAAAACTTTTGCAGGTACATGTACACACTCCCATAATTTGCTACAAATTACTATGCCTATGTTGATGTTGCTATTTGCCGAAAACACAGACAGGCATTGTTTACTTGTGACTCAGTGATACCAGCACTGTCTTCTATCAGTCTAGGTTAAGGTTTGATAATTTGAATTTCTTGTGTGTGTTTGTGAGTAAAACAGAAACCGAAAAGCCCAACGAAACACTTGCCGTAAACCTTAGTCATTTAACCTCTAACTGATGAATTACGTGTGAATGGGTCTTTTCAGCTCACAAGTTCAAGGATGCATACTGGGAGATCTAATAGTATACTCTCTCTTATCCTCGAACGGCTAAGAAACGTGCCCGCCGGGAAGTAACAAAACTGTCTAAAAAACAAAGAAACCATTACATGGTCGCCGTATACACAGTCAAAAACCACCTGTTCACCCATATATTCAGATTGATTGCAACAACCGCTGTGTTCGTGCATACGTTTTCTGTTTGAAACACCCGTTCCAGGAATGATTGAGAAATGATAAGCCTATTCTTGAACAGCGAAAAAACATTCAGTATTTACAAAGACTATGGATAAGTCTTGACATATCAGATATTCCATGCAGTCTTGCAAGTGAAACAGCACAACTAAAAAGCACAACTGTCTGTACAAAATTTTGCGAAAATGATCACAGCTTCACCCAAAAATGGTCACAAAGTGAGTGGGTGTCACTACGTCCAATTCAGTGAATGTGTAGCATTTGTTTTGAAATAGCCGACTTCGAAAAATATTTTTAAAACTGGAAAATATTTTCTGACAGATTTATTTGCCTACCTAAGTGCTGTGACACATTTTTTATGGTGGAATTTTGATACCAGCGTTACTGGAGGTGGAGTGTTTGAAATGCCTTTTCCTGCCAGCTGATATGAAAACCCAGTAGATTTGCTACTCAACAGAAAAAGAATCTGTACGTTGTCAAAACCTGATGCAAAATCATATGGAACTGAGGATGGGGTGAACTGAATGGGATGAGCAGTGGTCTAATAGCTAGCGCATCGGATTTAGCCGCTGCGCTACTGAACGGCCTGGTGATGAAGCGTGGGTTCAAGCCCAGGTGGAGCTTGTGATATGTGATACTGGTTTTTCCTGGCTGCAGGGCTGCTCATCGTGGGTTTCTCTCCGGGTTATCCGGCTTACCTCCCCCAGCAAAATTGTAAAAAATATAGGATAGGTATTGGGTGGCGCTGCACCACGGCGATGCGCTTCCCCCGGGGGAGGCAGCCTGAATTTCCTGAAAGGGATAATAAAGTAGTAAAAAAAAAAAAATTTTAAAGCCCCCCTCCCCCCCCCCCCCCCCCCCCAACTGCATGCTATCATATGAATTGTGATGATTTGAACTGTTTTGGGGACGGTGATTGTATAAAATGGATTTGCGTGGGGGGGGGGGGGGGGGGGAATATAAGCGATTACTGTAGGTATTTATGTATGGAATATATGTGATGATGTGGCAGTCTGATTGTATGAGTCAGATTGTTTGTAATATATATATATATATGAGTGTGTGTGAATAGATTTGCTGTGATGGATGTAATGTTTTCAATCATTACTTCAGGTGTTTTTTTTTGTTATTGCTGCCCTTGCCTTTCCGATTCTGGCTGTGACGTCTCAGTCTGTGCATCCCTGTCCATCAACCACACTCCCAGGTAGACAAAGGACTCTACCTCCCTGATGGGCTCTCCACCGACTGACTGGTGTGTTGGCAGTGGTGTTGATCTTCATCAGCTGGGTTTACTTCCTGTTGATCTTGAGCCCTGTTCCCGCTGATGTGGCTTCCAGGCAAGTAGTCTTGTCCTGCATCTGGCTGTGGCTGTGAGACAGGAGCGCCAGGTCCAGGAGCGCAAAGTCAAGGTCATTCAGCTGCATCCAGAGTGTCCACTGTATCCCATTTTTCCTGCTTGTTGTTGTGGTCTTCATGATCCAGTGGATGACCAGGAGGAAGAGGAACGGGGACAACAGGCATCCCTTGCGGACTCCGGTCTTCACCTTGAAGCTTTCTGACAACTGGCCGGCATGGGCAATCCTGCAGCTCATGTCTTGGTAGGTGCACCGGATCAGGGAGATGATCTACCCGGGAACTCCATAGTGCCGTAGCAGCTTCTACAGCACCTCTCTGTCTACACTGTCGAAAGCCTTCTCATAGTCTATGAAGTTGATGTAGAGAGGGGAGTTCCACTCCAGTGACTGCTCAACAATGATGCGTAGGCTGGCAATCTGGTCAGCGCAGGACCTGTCCCTGCGAAAGCCCGCCTGCTGGTCTCGGAGCATGTGGTCGACTGCCTCCCTCATCCTCTCCAATAAAATTCTGTTGAGAACCTGACCTGGCACTGACAGGAGCATGATCCCTCGGTAGTTGCTGCAGTGCCTGAAGTCCCCTTTCTTTGGCAGCTTGATGACGATCCCTTCTTTCCACTGGGCTGGCACATCTTCCTTCTCCCAGATCTTGCTGAATAGGCTGTGCAGCATGTTGACGGCTGTCTCTGTGTCTGCTTTGATGGCTTCTGCTGGTATCTCATCCGGCCCTGTAGCTTTCCCATTTCTCAGTGTCATGATGGCTTTGCTGATCTCCGCCTTCAAGGGCTTGTCGCAGTTGATGGGTAGTTCTGTCTCAGCTGCTGGGATGTCTGGTGGTATTTCAAGGATGGGGCAGTTTAACAGCTCCCTGAAGTGTTCTGCCCATCGCTTCAGCTGTTCCTCAGTTGTTGTCAGTGGATGCCCGTTCTTGTCCTTCACTGGTTTGTCTGTCTGCTGAAATTTTCCCACGAGCTTCTTGGTCACCTGGTACAGGTCTTTTGGATTCCCTTGTCGGGCTGCTTCCTCTGCTTGACTGGCCATGTTGTTGATGTAGTCCCTCTTGTCCTTCCTGGTGCTCCTCTTCACTTCTCTGTCAGCTGCTTTATACTCTTCTTGTGCCTTTGCCTTAGCTTTTCTTGTTCGGCTCGTGTTTAGTGCAGTTTTCTTCTCTTTCCTAACTTCCAGCTTATGGATGGTATCAGTGGAGATCCATTCCTTGTGTTGGGTCTTTCTCTTGCCAAGGACCTCTTCGCATGTGTCGTGCCAGAGTTTCTTGCTGTGTTCCCACTGTGTCTCGATCAGTCGATGTCCATTCCACTGTCTTCTATCAGGTCTTGCAGTGGCTGGAACCTGTTGGAAAGGCTGATCCGGAATGCTGCTTGTGTGTATGTGCTCCTGAGTAGTTCAACGTTGTACCTGGTCCGTGTGTTGTTGGCGTTGGTGTGCCTCTTAAGCAGAAGTCTCAATGTTGTTGCAAGAAGGTGGTGGTCTGATGATACATCGGCACCCCTCCTCACGCGCCCATCTCGCCACGATCTCCTGAACTTCCGGCTGATGCAGATGTGATCAATCTGGTTCTCCGTGACATGGTCCGGTGATCTTGTGGATGCGCTTGTGTGGGAAGATGCTGCCTCCTATCACTAGCTGGTTCGGGGCACAAAAGTCTGCAAAGCGCTCACCATTTTTGTTCATCTGTCCCAGTCCATGTGTTCCCATGGTGTCCTTGTAGCCTGTGTTGTCTGATCCAATCTTGGTGTTGAAGTCTCCCATCAATTTGGTCATGTCCTTGGCGCCTCCTCTATCTATCACTGTCTGCAGTTGTTGGTAGAAGTCATCTTTTTTCTCCTCTTCCGCATCATTGGTGGGAGCGTAGCACTGGATGATGTTCAGCTTGATGTCTTTTTTCTTGGTGATGAATTTGGCTGTGATGATGCAGGAGTTGACAGGTTCCCAGCTGATGAGTGCCCGCTGTGCCTCCGGTGCCAGCATCAGGGCCACACCCTCAGTGTAGGGGGCTCCATCCTCTGTGTGTCTGGAGTACAGCAATTGCTCTCCCGATGAAAATCTCAGCTGTCCTGTCTGTATAGCCACCTTGTCTCACTCAGTCCCAGTACTCCTATCTTGTAGTTCTTCATCTCTCTTGCTACTTGTATGGTCCTTCCTACTTCATACATGATTGTCCTGATGTTCCATGTGGTTACTCTCGTTGTTGTCCTGGGTGTTAGAAGGGGAGTCGGCCTTGCAGCTTCCTTTCAGCTTTCACTGCACTGCGTCATAGGTCTCATGGAGACCCTTCCTCTCCCAGGTGAATGTCTTGGTTTGTTGCAATAACTTGATGTTTTTACGGGTAGGACTGTTAATCCGACGCAAACCCGTTTAGCCTCTCGGAGAGGTGGTCCACGTTCATCTGACCTCTACAGCTTGGGTGGCCCTGCCAGGAGCATGTGCTCCAGCTGGCATAGCTCTATGGGTCATTGAGGTGCACAAACTACTACCCCACGACAAGGGGTGGACCGTGTAGGGGTCACGAGCCCTAACCCTTGGGAATTTTTTAATTGAAGAGCGTTGCCAATTATTCAAAAACAGAAGTTGTCTGTGCAGCCGAATAATGTGCACATTAAACTAAGAAAAACTGTGGAACATTGTGTAACCGGGCGCAGGCAAGGGACGCAACGCAGAGGTCGCTTTGACTTGTGTTGGTTTATTGTGACACTCAGGAAAACAAAACAAAAACACAAAAACCCCAAAGGAAAAAACAGTGCCTGGAAAGACAAAACAAAAATAATAAGTAACATCATCAACGATCATAAAAAGCAATCATCAATAATAATAAATAATAATAATAATAATAATCGCATTAATAAGGCGCTTTATCCCAAATATTTTGGCTCAAAGCGCCGCGAGCTAAACCCAATACACACGCTCACGTGAATCACACGCATTCTCTCACACACAGGACATAAACGTATTACAATCACGTGGTGCGAAGGGTCAGCTCAGCTATTTAAATTTCGGAATTTAGATATGCATTTATTTTTCAAACTTAGTGGGCTGAACATTTCCAAAGCAGAGGGGGAGGAAGCCGGAGTACCCGGAGAGAACCCCCGACGAATGAATGGTGCCACATACGAGAAGGAAAAATTCTTTGCCCCGAGTGGGGCTCGAACCCCTGACCTCTCGCATTGGTGACAAGTCTCTTAACCACTAGACCACCGACCACCGACCATCAACTGACTGACAATGACATAACAGCAGAAACTATATAACTAAAGCAGCACACGACGTATAGGGGAGAGAGAGAGAGAGCTGTCCATTAACTGTTACCTTCAAGAGACTAAATGGCCAACTAAAAACATCTGCTTATGATCAATGGATGAATGGGTATGACAATTTAGTCAACTACCGTTAGAGTGCCGGCAGAATACAAACGATTAACCGGACACTACGTCACTCAAAAGGTGAACAAAGCAGCGGACAGGATATAACTAAGATGGCGGGACTAAATCGGGGCTAGGGTTATTTTACTATGAACTTATAAACAGCTCTACCGGACAGGGTTTTGACGGTGACAAACCACAAAATCGCTATTTACACTGCTTCAAACCAAACATCTGCCACAAAACTAAACATACCTAAACAGATTTAACTTCGCTGGTTCCACTGGACTATTCAGCTTAACGATCAGTTAATGCTACGGTGAGATATTTAACCCAAAAGTCCGAGCAGAAACACAACTAATTTTGGCTGCTGTGAGACATCATCAGGAACGACAATCGCTGTGGAGTCTCAAGTTATGGTTCCTAGTCAAGGCACTGATAGCTAGCGGGTAAAGGGGTGACAAGGGTAGCTAGCGGGAAGGCGGGACGAAAATAAAGGAAGGGAAAAAAAAACTAATCCGGGAAAACATCAATGGGTAGGGGCCGAGTATACCCGGTCTCAATTGAATAGAGGGTGCAGGTACATTTAAGAAGCTCTAAGGCTGTACGCCACAGGAGATGATACTCCTTTTGGCTCCCTTGTGTAACAAAGGGAGTCTATGTACTAACCCTCTGTCGTGTGTGTGTGTGCGCGCGCCCACAGTAAATGTGTAGAAAACCTTAACATTGGCATTTTCTCAGAATCTGTAAATAGCAGACGCTCTTTGCATGCTGATAGACAGCCATAAGACCTTTCAAAATTTAGTTTGAATGACCTTGACTCAAGGTCAAGGTCACTAATGCAGCCTGTTTGAAAGTTGGCATTTTCTTGGAATCTACAAACACCGGAGATTTTAAACTTTGCATGATGATAGACATTGATAAGAACTTTACAGATATATACATGTATTCAATGGCCTTTTGTCAAGGTCAAGGCCGTACAAGATATTTTTGCGAAACCTTAACTTTGGCATTTTCTCAGAATCTACAAACATCTGGCGTGCTAATAGACATTGATAAGAACTATGCATACATACCACTTTGAATGACCTTGACTCAAGGTCGGCCCCATGGGCTCGCCTTCTCGCGGCGGGGCTGATTTCGCCAAGCTTGCCCACCCCTTTTGCTCTTTCTTTACTCTTATTTCTGCCTCACTCGGTCCATTCACCTGTCTTTTGTTCTCTTAAAATCTCCTCCGGGGGGAGGTCAGTAAGCGGGTGTCTGCTGACCCTTGGTCCAGTGAGACATCTGAGGGTCGTTTCTGAAGGCCGACTTCACTGGATTCCCCTCACCTGGTCTTCAGCCTGGTGGGCTTTGTTCGCAGCGCCCTGCTGGTGCTGCTGAACACCTGTCATGTTGAAGACCTTCACAACGCACCCCTCTCTGGTACGTTTTCCCAAACCGCCTCACGGCGGGGAGGTTCCATGTTGGAGCAGTCTGTTCTCCAACTGCCTCCCAGGCATGTTGTCTTCATTGGCAACTAAGGAATTTTCCTTCCTACCTCTCTGTCTATCCCTCACCAGCCCGTTCACCTGTATCTTTCTCTTTTAAAACCTCCCGAATTTAGCCGCTCTGTCCTTCCTCTCATCTCTCAGCTGATTTCTAAGTTGGGCCCTTTCATCTATATTTCTTCTTTTTAACCTCTCACTCACGTCTGCACTACCAGTGGTTAGGAATAAGTAATGTTGGGCATATGCTGCGAACTGGTTTATTGCGCCTAGGAGATGATAAGTTCCAATATTTGCTGTATATGCGCTTAGTATTTATCTTTGTTTTACCCAGTTGTAATTGTTATTTGTTTTCTACGCTTTTTTTTGTAACCGGGAGTTCGAGAAATTAGCATGAAGGTGCAGCGTCTCCTGCATGTCCTAGGTTTATGTTGCCCCGTAGACCAGTTTTCATCCTTAGTCCGTTACATTTTTGGGTTTTTTTTTTCATGTAGTGCAGGCACACTCAGCCGTGAATTAGTCTTTGTGGCTTGCGCGGCTTTAAGCCCTAAAAACTCACTCACTCACTCACCCTTGACTCAAGGTCAAGGTCATTAAAGCTGTCTGTTGTGAATTTCAGTATACCGTTTTTGGAGAAACTACAAATACTAGATGCGTCAAACTTAGCATAGTGATAGACATTGATGAGATCTCATTTGAATGACCTTGACCCAAGGTCAAGGCCATACAAACCGTTTTGGGGAAATCTGTAATTTTGCCAGGACCTAAGAAACACCAGAGACACGTTAGTTGTCTTGATGATAGATATTGATAAGATTTTTTACAAACATACTCTTTTGAATGACCTTGACCCATGTCACAAGGGAGCCATGGAGGCTGCTGCCTCTCTAGTTGGCATTGGAACTGTCTTCTTAACATTGTGACTTCTAACATTAGAGAAATACAGCTTTCTTCAAGCCTATGGTAGAAAACCCATTTGAGTTTCCTGCATGGAGCAACAAATTGCATGCAAATAAACCAGCCATCCTGACCTTTTGTGTCTATCTGATTATGCCAAGTTGAGTCTCCACGATGATCTGTATTCATGACACAAGTATTTTGAGGACATGGAACCTACTTGATGAATAGGTGTTCCGTAATTTTGTTGTGTGGCTGACACTATCCTTAAAGCTTTCCGCACTGTCTTTTTTTATTTCGTATTTTTGTCAGTAATGTCATTTATTTATTTATTTTGCACTGTAAAGCACACTATTTAACCTTTGAGGTGATTTTCATGAAAAAAAAAATGGCTCTTTTTTTTCAGATTTTGGAAGAGGTGTGTATGAAACAAAAGTTTTTTCCCGTCGACGAATTTGTTTTGTTGTGAGTATTACTTCTTTCATGTAACCCTTTCATTTTATTTTCTGTCTTTAGACACACTCCCCCCCCCCCCCCCCCCCCATGACAATTAAATTTCTATGCCATCAAGTGATCAACTGTGCTTTCCACTCATTCAGTGGGATTGGGGGAGGTACCGGGTTCTTAATTCAAGTTGTTACAAATACAGTTAGTTAGTGATTTAGGGCTTAACACTGCGCAAGCAACAAAGGCTAATTCATGGCTGGCAAAAGTCCTTTTCTGCCAGGTCCTTTAAAACATAAAAATTTCCACGTTAAAACATATATATATATATTTAATATTGAATAGGAGGACATGTCCACTGGCATACAAAGCACACATCTCCTAGATCTAGGGAGCGCTCTCAGCTTTACTTACTTCCCCTACTTTCAAATTGACCTGATTGAGCGCATGTTTTCGGATTTAGCGATGCCTTTGTTCCTATTCAATATTAAATGTAATTACATGACATTACACCTAGGCGATTGATCCTTCTAAATTATTTAGTCTTTTACCGCTGAAACCTCTTGCAGAACTTTAGGGTAGTGATGTCTGCTAGTACTGGAGACGCACCAGATTATTCTGGGGCAGCCTTTTAGTGCTGGTTGGACGCTGCAACCCTCGTGGGTATCGCCGCATGCTCACCTGATGAGGGTCCCATTGACCCGAAACCATGGTCGTGAGCGGCTAAAATCACCAATTCATATGGCCTTGGTTGTACCGACCATTTTCCTCCCGGTGGGATGGGAATGGGGGCTCTATGAATGGTGAGATACCTTTAGATCTGTTAGACGTTTCAGCGGTAGGATGGTAGGTCCCCCCCCCCCCTCCAATGTGGCTTGTAGCCAATATAGGGCAAGGCGGACTTGTCCACTGGCATACAAAGCACACATCTCCTAGATCTAGGGAGCGCTCTCAGCTTTACTTACTTCCCCTATATATATAAAAATCTATTGGGTTTAAATGAGAGGTATCAGTTCAAGACTTAAAAACTGGGCAAACGAGGTCAATGTAAGTCATATTTAAACCAGATTATATTTTGTAGAAAAGGTTGACCTCTTTCAGAAAATTGAAGATGTTGTCAGGGGGGATATCCCTGAACAACACCTTCAATGAATCTACAGAATAGTGTTTTTTGCGGATCTCGGCGAGATCCCAACAAGAGATTAAAAAAAATGACTGACAGTGAATGGCTTATCACACGGGACACACCAGGGGGGATCTTCCCCTTTCAGCAGATGGGATTACAAATACAGTGTAAAACTTCCCTCAAACCATATTTTGATTCCTGTAAGAAAGTTGTCTAGCGACACACCATCCTCCCTCATTTACCTTTGACAGTCACATACAGGGGCTGTCAGCTTTCCTTTGGCAGGGCTTAAAATCTTCCACCTTTCAGCAGATTTCCAGCTTTGGCTACAAATTTTTCAACCCCCGGAAAGTGTGTTTCCTCCTCTGAAGCACATAATATCATGCCAAAATGTACCAAATTGCACAGATTTTGGTCTAATTCTAAAAACTTTCCTCCATACAAAAATTTGTCCTCCTCTGAAGCACTGAAAATCATGCTATTTCACAGATTTTAGTCTAATTTTTTTTTTAAATCCAGGAGAGCGTACTTGCGGACACCGCTAGCATCCCGCGTCTGCAACACTCACTAAATGCTACACACTTTTCCTCCTTTTGGATCATGGACCATTTTAAGCCCTGTTTGGATATTTTCAGTTGATAAAATTCAAATAAATGTTAGTCTAAATTCCAAAACTTAGATAACTGAGTGGACCCTTCGCACCACATGTTGATGTTGTGCCTGAGAGAATGTGTGTGATTCAAGTGAGCTTGTGTGTTGGGTTCAGCTCTTTTGGGCTAAGCAACTGGGGAAAGAGCCTACAGTTTCATTACCATTCACACATTATTATTTAGTATGCAAAGTTACATAGCTTCATTGTTTTTAGACATGGGCGTTCACCTGTTGACCTGTCCTTGGCCTTCCGCTTTTCCAATCTTCCAAACAATGCGAAGTTGGAACTGGTGAGAGCTCCACACTCACGATCCCAAACACAGGAGGAGGTAACCATTGCACTTCAGCTTGAGAGTGGAGAGCGCATGCAACATACGTTTTGCCCAACCACCTCACTTTGGGATATAATCCAACACTGGAAACCTCCAGGTGATCGGTGAGTCAAAATGCTGTCCTTTAGGTTAAGTGTAGAGCGTAGACACCCTAGAGGGATTAGGTCTTGTGCCTGCAAATCTCTAGCACCAGCATTTGTGGAGAAACAAAGAATTTGTGATTTTTTGGTCACTTCTTTGTGTTGCTGCTGTTTGTTTCTTTGTTTTTCTTATGTTTGGTTTAGTTTAGTTTTTTTTTTTTAATGAAAATTTGTGCCCAGCTTTTCCTCAAAGGGCTTCATCTCATTTGAGCGTGTGACAAAAGGTCATCTGACACACCATATGTGTCTTTATGAAAGAAATAAAACTTGTCTACAAATGACTGTGTACTTTTGTGTTGGCTATATTTCTCTAAAGATATGACAGAGAGATACATGTACTATGTCTATGAACTAGCATCTGAATGTGCCCAAAAGGCACCATGAAAGTGGAAAAAGCGATACATTTTTGTTTATCCCGCATAATGCACATCCTTGGCTAGTTTGTCAATAAACTCAACATCACTGCAACAAATACCAACAAAGTACATGTACATATATGCATGATTGAAAAACTGCACTGATATCATCATCTCTGTCAAACTTATCTCTCATTTTTTGTAATTATAAGAAAATGAAAAGAACTTGACGGTTGTTATGCTGCAGTCCATTTCAGTGACTCCTAGTTTTCTCATTTTGTGTGCGCAGTTTCTTTCCTCACCCGACTTTTTTACATCTTGCGATTTGAAAACAACTGTGGAAGTGATAAACAAGATGGTCACCAGCCCAATATGTTGTTTCCATTCAGTGACCTGCTGTCATCACGTTCGTGTCATGTTTGCTTCGTACGCGCAAACATACACAAGTGCTCTCTCTCTCTCTCTCTCCATTTTGTTTAGATCGGAGGTGTTCAGCAGAGGTGAAACAATGACATCAAAAAAGTACTGGAAACGGTTTCCGTGCCTCTTTGCGTACGCAAGACCTCAAATTACGTCATGTTCTTAGCATCCTAGCTTGTTGACATTATTAACTTTTTGACATATGCGATGTTGTACATGGGTACAATCAGTTTGGTTGGAACAAGTGTAATAAAGTCGTTCCCCTTACAGCTACTTCCCACAGGCCTCATTAGTGAGACTTAGCGCGCCTTCCTCACTGAGGAGAGTATGCAAATTCAGCCTCTGACGTCATCACATCCTGCGTGCTTTGGGGTCACCCGCCAGAGGCTTCCTCTCCGAAACCATTTTCCCTCTGCGAACTTCGTGAGAATCGCCCATTCTACGAAGCCATTTTCGTACGTCTTTTTAGGTACTCAAACTTGTAGAATGTGTTGTTTGCGCATTACTTATAGGTCTACTGATGTTTCATTTTATGAAATTCGCAGTCAGCAGTGGGTGGAAAAGATCCTAAATATTTTATTTTTCGATTTTACTGGGACACCCCACGAGCGCTGTCCTGCCTGCCAAATCCAATATGGCGGCCACAAAGGTGCGCCTCGCTTGAGATTTTTACAAACATTTTACCAATCGGTTAAATCATAGAGAGGTCCAAGACTACAAGATTAGGGGATCGATTTCATTAAAAAATGCGATGTGAGTACATTTTGTGTTCAGCGAAGCCAGATTAATGTAATCAGTGAACGGCTTGTGTTGACAAGTAACCACGCTGGCTTTCGTCTGATGAGAGACTCGCATCCTGACTGGAGTTGTCTCCCTTGTCTCCTTACTCTGCGAAATTCGGTGGCACGCTAAACGGGTGGCCACTACGAAACCCCGGGTAGTGCGCTGTGATGACGTCAGAGGCTGAATTTGCATACTCTCCTCAGTGAGGAAGGCGCGCTAAGTCTCTCTATTAACAGATGTAGCGGCTACGCATTGGATCATGAATATTCAGAAAGCTACTGGGCTTGCTTACTGACATCGGGGAAGAAGAGATACACCCACTCTCTCTGTCTCTCTCTGTCTGACTCTCTCTCTTGGATGAGTGTTTGTGTGCAATTTATGTGTGTGCGCGCGCTCACACTCACGCACGCACACACACACACTGTCTCTCTCTCCCTCTCGGGGAGCCGCGGTGGTCGAATGGTAGAGCGTTGGACTTCTTTCTTTTTTTTTCTGCCACAACGCTTTGCCGGCTCCAGTGGTGTTCCTCCCTGGTAAGGGGTGGAATCCACGGAGGGCTCAGAAGTTGGGGAAATTTTTATTATGCATGATGATGGAGATGAGGATGATGATAAGATGATGCTATGGAGGTCCGTGTGGTTTGGGACTGCGGGACAGGGCCACATTCCACGCTTCCTGTCATAAAATCCCGGCATTAACCAGGCTTGGGAACTACGGCACCTGCGGTGCCGGCCGTGTAATCATCCACATCATAAGACGTGTCATACCAAGGGAAGCACCCCCAAAGTCGCACCCATGAAGTGGGTGAAACTCGGCTGTGTGGCAACAGCCTCCCCATTGGGCCCATAGCACACCTGCTCTGGGTAGGAGCCGACCTAGAAAATCCCACTTGCCTCGGCTGGGACTCGAACCTGGGTCTGCCGGTCCATAGTCCGAAGTGCTATCCACTACACTATGGTCGTGAGTTCGTATCCCGGCTTTGGCCAAATATTTGTGCTGGCTTGTTCATCGTTGCCCCGTGTTTGATATCACCCGTATGTGGTGGAATAGGACGTTAAACCCCCAAACACCCACCCCACCCTCTCTCTTTCTCTCTCTCTCTCTGTGGGTGCATTCGTGAGTTCCCCTAGGAACGCCAGCATAGCGTCAATCAAATATGGTGGCAAAATGACGCTCATGCTTTGTGCAACTGTGTGTGCTTTCTTTGATCTTTGTTAGGCATATGGTTTGTGGGGGAAATGTGCTCGGAGCACAAACTTACAACTGATGATGACAGCTGCATTGAATTTTTATAAATTTTTTATGTTGTTTCCATTGTACATGTAATGGAAACAGCATTATAAGACGGGCTAGATTTTCCACATTCAAAGGCAAGTGTTTGTGGTCCAAACACTCGTCACTGCCTTTCTCAGCAGTTACATTGACGCAAGTCTAACACTGACAATGACGTAAGGAAACAGACGTCATTGATACTGACACATATAGTGCACCAGAACGCATTCTCAGCCAGAAGTGATTGCCATCTGTGTAGGTGTGTGTGTGTGTGTGTGTGTGTGTGTGTGTGTGTGTGTGTGTGTGTGTGTACAGGTGTACAGTCCTGTATCTCCGGAAGTTCTCAGTCAAGTGGCTTGAAACTTGGGGAATCCTAATGCTTCAAGATTTTAGGAGCGAGCCCCCGAGCAGAAAGCGATTGCAACAGTACTTTTGGAGTTATTGTCCTTTAGGAAAAGTTAATCGTCTGGCATTTTCAGCTGTAAAATTTGCTTAAATTGTTGTTGGCAGCATGAATACGGATTCTGAACAGATTAAATTTTGGAAGCGGTCACTGTCGTACTTTTGACGTAAACCGAACTGCATTCGACAGCGCAGGTGAACCCATTTTAGATCTCAAGACCTCTATTACTGTATGTAGATGTGTCTCTGAGGTCATAAAAAATATTTTTAAAAAAGGAAAAAATTCACCCCAGCTGTTATCGTCAGTTGAAATTTTGTACCCCAAGCACATTTCCTCCACAGACCACTCGCCTGACAAAGATTGAAGAAATAAAGCATGCGCAGTTACGTAAAATATGAGTGTCATTTTGCTGGGAATGTCTCGCCACTTTTTCCGTATTTTTGGAGAAACAGGGCTGGACACACGTACACACACACACACACACACACACACACACACACACACACACATGTTCACACAGACAGCACTCACTGGGTTCAGTTCCACCATGCCGGTCAGTAGCAATGACGTCATGGTCAGAGTTAGACACATTCTGTGCGGAGAATGCAAGCGACGTGTGTTTGTGCCATAAAACTTGCCTTAGAACGTGGAGATTTTATCCTGTCCCATGATGTTGATTACTATGGAAACAACATTTTAAGGAGGAATGGCCCCATCCCATAAAGTTTTCTCCAAATGTCATGCCATTTCTTCTGTTTTGTTGTTTGTTGTTGTTTTCAGTTGTTTTTCTTTCTCTCTTCATGTGTATAAGACCTACCAAAGACCTGCTGCGCTATAGTGGATCTAGAATCTTAGGGGAGAGAGAGAGCTATGACTTCAGTTCCTTGAACTACCCATCTGACGTGGGCCTCACTGACGCAGGTCGTCTGGCACTGTGCCAGAGGATGCTTGTTTATGTCTTGTGGTTTCCCTCTTAGTGTTGTGACTTCCCAGACCGAACTAATTTTTACATCAAACCTGGACGATCTAGAGGGATGGTAAAATGTCGGAGACAGTGACGATATTTACAGAATTTGTCTGTGAACCAAACATTTGATGCCAGCCTCACGCAGGTCGTATGCTTGTTCATGTCTTGTGGTTTCCCTCCTGTTGTTGTGACTTCCCTGGCTGAATTAATTTTTACAAAAATCTGGAAAATCTAGAGGGCTGGTGAAACGTGAACTTGAATACCTTGGAATGTACTTACGAAATCGCAAAATTTAAATTCTTTGTACCAGTGCTTCTCGCAGAAACTAATATGTTTAGCTAAAACCCCTGTTATTCTTAATATTCAAGATATAACAGTGCAGTAATTCTTGTCATATGTGCAGTTGTCACACTTGACAACAACACCAGGATGATGCTGCACTATCAAAGCTGACCTATCTATTTATTAATCTTCCAGACCCACCTAAACAGTTTTTAAAACAACTTGAAGCTGAACTTTTTCAATTCTTATGGAACGGAAAACCAAGTAGGATTAAAAAATCAGTTGTACTTCAGACAAATGACAACTTGGGTTTAAACATGTGCGACATCTCTTCCTTCTTGGCCACACTGAAGATAAGCTGGCTGAAGCGCCTTCAGACTAAGTCAAGCTTTTCAGATGTTGCCCTTGGACTGTATCCGCTCTTAGAAAAACTGAACGTCCGTGGAGGGGAGTTTGCCAACGTGTTCATGCGTAAACTGCCAAACCCCTTTTGGGTAGATGTATTGAAGCATTATAAACTCTTTTGTGAAAAGTGTTGTCCACAGAATGTGAATGAATTTTTATCCGAGTACATCCACTACACAATGTCAACATAACTAGAGATAATAGAGTAGTCAATGTGAAGGATTGGATTGATGTTGGTATATTGAAAGTTAACCATTTAATGGATTATGATGGAAAGTTCTTGTCCTTCAGTGACTTTATGAAAAAGCATGTTACACTAAAAGCAACAAACTTTCTGTTGTATGAAGGTATTATTAGAGCCATTAGAAAGTACCAAGATAAGTTTAGTTTTATGTCAACAGTACAGCCTGTGTCAGATGTTGATAACAAAGCGTGGCAGTACATCCTGAAGGGCAGTCGAGCAATAAAATCTGTCTTTCTAAAATCTAAAACCATTCCAGCAGCAGTAGGTAAATGGAATGCACTCTTCGGTACATTAGACTGGAAAACCATATTTGCTAAGTTTGCTTATACAACCACTGATACACAGTTAAAATGGCTCCAAGCTAGGCTGTTAAACCATATCCTACCTACAGAAAAATATTTACAAATGTGTAAAATTGTGAATTTTCCTTTGTGTAAACTATGTAAGCAAGATCCTGAATCTGTTCAGCATCTTTTCTGGGAATGTAATGTTGTGCAGCTGTTTTGGGGCGAGGTACTATCACTGTTGCAGAACAAATGTTTGCATTGTACCGGACTGCCTCTGTCAGAGCAGCTCATCCTTTTTGGTAGTACAGAATGTGAAAACAGATAAGATATTGGACTTCATTTTACTCTTTGCTAAATTCTTTATTAACAAATGTAAATTCAACGACTCTACACCCAGAATAGACAATTTTACCAGACTCGTAAAGGCAAGATTTATCCAGGAAAAGTATTTGTCTCTGATCCAAGAGAAACTCAAACAGTTCAGCTCGACTTGGCTCCCATACAGCCCGCTGGTTTCCTGAAATGCTAAGTACATGGAGTCAGTCATTGAGTTACTGTTCAGCAAAACTCATGTTACATGAAAATTGCTCACAGGCTTACTGCTACCATGACCACATATCTCAGCCCACCCCCCCCCCCCACCCCCACTCACACACACACACTCTTTCTTTTTTTCTTTTCTTTTTTTCTTTTTCTCTCTCTGTTTGTTTCCTCCTGTTCATCCTTTCTTTTTAATTTTATTTTATTATATTATTATTATTATTTTTTTTTAAACTCAATTGTTCTTTTTCTTTCTTGTGGTTGTTGTACTGTGTACCTGTACTGCTAGCTTGTTACGTTATGTCTATACATGTACTAGTCTTCCATGTCAGTAAGTCTGCTTGTCTCGATATCTCTGTATTATTAGTCTACCATGTCACTATGCTCCTGTTCTCGTACCATGAAAAAAACGCAACAAGATAATTTTAAAAAAAATGAAAAACACCAGGATGATGAGTAATTTGAAGGAGTCTTTTCAAAGACGGTCGGCCTTATATATATGCAAACTACCCTTACATCAGAAATTTTTTTCCCACACATTCCGTCAGAGCTACAGAGCTGTGCTATGAACCCATTCAGTATAATTCGATGAACTTCTAAATTCTAGAAAATGGAGGCATTTCAACAACTTTTTCGTCAAAATGCGTAACATGACTGATTACTTTAAATGGCGATGACTCTTCTAAAAATGCGGCAAGAGAACATCGTGAAACAAGGTACATCTGGAGAATGTGACATGCCCATTTCATATCAGACTGAAAAGCCCCCCAACGAGGTGGTTTACGAAATAGTCATGATTACATCCGTCCACCGCGCACGCTTACGCTTACACAGACACACACACACACACACACGTCGCACAACTCCGGCCAAAAAGAACGCAGCAGCATAGTGTACACGTTATGTGTCTATGACGCTGATTTTGTTACGTCACTGTGTGCGTGAAAGTACAGTATGTATTGTCTGGAGAAACGTCAGTCTTGTTTTGTATCACTGAAACTTGCTGCTACGCACAGCAAAATCTGCCCCATCCCATAAAGTTGTTTCTCTATAGATGTAATTCTGGTGTTCATCACCCTGTCCAAGACACCGGCATAATGGAGAATGTGGAACGTAACTATTTAGACTTTCAGATGTCAATACATAACCATCAGTTTCCCTAATTCTCTTCAGTTTGACGTGTTCGGCCCAATTTTTGTTTTGTACAAAACTTGGACGTCACAGATGTTGCCAGGTCTACAGTTTTCTCTTCAAACGTGGATGGTTGTAGACGTGAAGGTTTAAGATTGTTTTGTGTCCACTTCGTGGGAATCACCAGATAACGTAACAACCATCATCGGTCGTGCGTTTGGGGTTGCAGTAGCCACTAATTTTTGGCGATGCCTATATTTGGGGCCACTTTAGTATGTGTATCGCTGAGGAAACGTTTTTCCAGGACTTGCCCACGTAATAAATTTAAAATGATCAGCGATTTCTGTTTTATCTAGACATAAGTGAAATGAGCAAACATTGACATTTCCACTTGCTTTTTCTCCCTGGAAATATAAACAAATACATGTATGTAAAAGAAAATGCAAAAGAAACTCTCCCAACTTGTCTTTTGTTTCTCAACATTCATGTTGCTGTCACCAACAGTAGCTTACAAGTCATAAAGAACTACCAATAACCATAAAAAATATCCGCTGAACTATCTCTTCAGGCATTGTTGCAGGTCTCTAAAACACAATTCTTTGAGTGTGTGCAATCTTTTCAAATAAGGCCTGTTTTGAAAAGTTCTTAGTTGTTTTCTGTCTGTTTGTGGATGACCTTTTGCCAGAAGCTCACAGGCCCCATGGGCTTGCCTTCACGCGGCGGGGCTGATTTCGCCAAGCTTGCCCACCCCTTTTGCACTTTCTTTACTCTTATTTCTGCCTCCCTCAGTCCATTCACCTGTCTTTTGCTCTCTTAAAATCTCCTCCGGGGGGAGGTCAGTAAGCGGGTGTCTGCCGACCCTTGGTCCAGTGAGACATCTGAGGGTCATTTCTGAAGGCCGACTTCACTGGATTCCCCCCACCTGGTCTTCAGCCTGTCGGGCTTTGTTTGCAGCGCCCTGCTGGTGCTGCTGAACACCTGTCACGTTGAAGACCTTCACAACGCACCCCTCTCTGGTGCGTTGTGTTCCCAAACCGCCTCACGGCGGGGAGGTTCCGTGTTGAAGCGGTCTATTCTCCAACTGCCTCCCAGGCATGTTGTCTTCATTGGCAACTAAGGAATTTTCCTACCTACCTCTCTGTCTATCCCTCACCAGCCCATTCGCCTGTCTCTTTCTCTTTAAAACCTCACGAATTTAGCCGCTCTGTCCTTCCTCATCTCATCTCTCAGCTGATTTCTAAGTTGGGCCCTTTCATCTATATTTCTTCTTTTTAACCTCTCACTCACGTCTGCACTACCAGTGGTTAGGAATAAGTGATGTTGGGCATATGCTGCGAACTGGTTTATTGCGCCTAGGAGATGATAAGTTGCAATATTTCAGGGGTGGCAGATTTCCGATTCAGATCGGATTTCAAATTTCAAATTTCACATAAACTCAGATTTCCAATTTGGCAGAAAATCGTACGTTTTTTTTGGGGGGGGGGGGGGGGAGATTCCGATTTGTCGTTAGGTGGAACTTTCGCGAGACCGTCTTTGGCGGAGTAGAAGTTGCAATGGCCTCCCCTTCAACTAGAAACACTTTTAACCACAAAATCGCGAAAAAGAAAGAGGTGGCGCGTGCAGGCGGCAAGGTCTCGTGCTATGTAGTTTCGTAGTTTGCGGTAGCTAGATTTGCTTGTTGCGTGCCGAGTTTCAAAACATGCATGGCTGACGAAAACAACAGTGTCTTTTAACAGTGCTTTTTAATTTTTTCTGGCTTTCCTTCCATTCAGATTTTCAGGCTTTTTGTCTCAGAGAAAGCAGCCCTGTACATGTATCTTGCCTGTAAAAACTGGCAGTGTTGTGGCTTTTCAGATTTGGCAAAACATCTTGAAGTGGTTTCAGATTTGTAGGTCCCGTGTTGCTAGCACCCCTAAATATTTGCTGTATATGCGCATAGTATTTATCTTTGTTTTACCCAGTTGTAATTGTTATTTGTTTTCTACGCTTTTTTTGTAACCGGGAGTTCGATAAATTAGCATGAAGGTGCAGCATCTCCTGCATGTCCTAGGTTTATATTGCCCTGTAGACCAGTTTGCATCCTTTGTCCAACATTACATTTTTGTTTTTTTCATGTAGTGCAGGCACACTCAGCCACGAATTAGTCTTTGTGGCTTGCGCGGCTTTAAGCCTTAAAAACTCACTCACTCACTCACTCACTCGTCAGAAGCTCACATGTATATTGTTCCCATAGGGTGTGTGCGCGCGTGTGTGTGTGCGCGCGCACGCATACACCTGTGCACATATGTACAGGAACTTACAGCTACAGTGTACTTACAGTACAATGGTACTGTGGTCAGACACGATATAATTTCTCACTTAACTTTCTCTTTCTTCACTCTGTATCATTTCAGAGCTCAAAGAGAGCAGCCAGTTTCTGTGGGTAACAGTGACGTCCCTTCGCTTCATCCTGTTTGTATTTATATGAGAGAAGAGGTACATATATATGCATATTTTCACTTCTTCTGTTGAGGTGTCTGTAGCATGATGAAGACAATCAGAGGGTTGGGGTGGGATTCTGGTGGGGGTGGGGGTAATGATGGCCAAAGCACCAGATGCCCCTTCATGTCGCCCTGTTTGTATTTATACAATCTACCAGAAAAGTCAAGGACCCCTTGGAAAACTGCTTTCAGCATTAAAACTCCTCAATAGTATAAATTGTAATTTCAGTATATTTTGTGTAACCATTTTTCTTTGATCTCTCTCAGTTTTGAGGGATGTGTTTTTGATAAAGTTTTTAATTCATGATGTGCCATTTTAAGTGTCACAGGATTTCTTCACACCGTTTCTTGGTGCTGAATTACTGCCAAATTAAGACAGTTTTTCATAGCCGATTTTTTAAGTAATCTGCGTCAACGCTTCTGATTCATGTCAGACAAATAAGAAAATTGTTTTTAAGAGAAATTCCTCATGTCACATGCAGCATTTGAGGAGGAGGTGTATTCTAGATTTTAAAAAATTCCGTTTTACAAAAAGGCATTTTTACTTTCAACAGAAACAAAGTTATGATACAGATAAACTCAGATGTGATATTTCATGTGTTCCTTGGGCTCATGCATTTATTTCCACATCATATGATGCCAGTGTTCTCCTGGACTATGTGCCATTTGGATGGTCCATCTACTTATCAGCTGGAGAACCAAAAATGTACAATTGTAGATAACGCAAACAACATGGAATGGGAAGAACGATAGTGCTAAAACTGAACACAACCTACCACTGAGTTCTTTTTCGCTTTCCTGTGGTAGAATTTGTCAAAAAGAAAAAAGAAGAAGAAAAAAAGAGGTAAAATTTGAGGTTGATTGTGGACAGGTACTTCTGTAAATCAAGTGCACTTTCTGTGGGTTGAAATTTTGTCTGGAAGCAGTAATTGTGTTCTAAAAATGCTGCCTGTAGTGTTTGGACACGTTCACTTTGAGGCTATTTTAATGCCTTTTCTAAAGCCCAGTTTAAGTTTTGCCAGAGACACACCCTGTTGAACTCCATTCTCTGACAAAATGGTGGCCAAAACTGAATGCGTCAGCTTTTATGTGAATATTGCAGTTTGAGGCCACACGTACTGCTTCATGTCAAATTTGTTGATTTTATCTGCTCATTCTGGTCATTTAGCGCTGAACCAAAAGTCATTGTGCAAGCTGATTTTGGTTAATTTGGTATGGGCGTATAGGGGTTTAGGTCGTGATTTTAACTTGAAAATGAACTAGGGAATGAATGTGTACAGTGACTGCCAGAATGAGTGTACACGTACCAGCTTATGAATGTGATGTTAAAATGCCTGTATGTGATAGTGTGTTATACTTATATTCTTGATTATAAGTAATTTTACTGGTTGTACTCAATTTTTATGTATATATTTGTTGTCTTATTTATGAATGTGTTTGTTTCTCATGCGGGACAGTAAAGCAGTTTCCCTTTTTTGGGATTGATAAATTATTCTGTATTCTGTATTCAAGTCATTGGATCTTTCAAAAAAACCAGGAGGAATGGCCCCATCCCATAAAGTTGTTTCTCCCACTTTCGTGCTATTTTGTTGCTATTGTTGCCGATGTTTTTTGGTTTTTTTTTAACACCCCCCCCCCCCCCCCAAATCTGTGAGACCTAACAAAGACACTAGATCTGCTACACCATAGCGGATCCAGACTCTTAGGCAAGAGAGAGAGAGAGAGAAAACGTCAGTTCTGTGTACTAAGCAGCGATCCTCAAATGTGTCAGGACCATGGTAGCCATTCGGACTACCGCCCTGAACAAAACTGGTAGCCCAAAAAAAATTCTGGAAGCCCGAATCGCAAATATAGGTTTTAGTACAGTAGTCTGTATGAAAGAGTCATTCCACACACACACACACACACACACACACACACACACACACACGCACAGGGGTGGCTGCTAGGTTCTGATTCAGCTCAGAATTCCTGCTCGCCATTCGGGCTACCGCTACCGGAGCTTTCACTCGCCCGACGATAAATTTGGTAGCGAAAGCGAGCGGGCGAGCGCATTTGACGATCGCTGCTAAGCATTTGACGTCAGCCTCACGCAGGTCGTCATACAGAGAGAGAGAGAGAGATATGACGTCAGTTTGGTGAACTTAACATTAATTTGACGTCGGCTTCATGCAGGTCGTCTGACAAAAGATGTTTGTTCATGTCTTGTGATTTCTCTGTTGGTGTTGTGGCTTCCCCGACTGAATTAATTTTTACACGAAATCTGGAAGATGCAGAGGGCCGGTGAAATGTCGGAGGCGGTGACGATATTTACAGATTTCATCTGTAAACTAAACATTTGACGTCAGCCTCACACTGCTTGCCTGATAGAGGATGTTTGTTCATGTCTTGTGATTTCCTGTTGCTTTTGCGACTTCCCTCACCGAATTAATTTTTGGCTCCCTTGTGTAACAATGGGAGTCTATGTAATAGCCCTCCGTCGTCTGTCTGTGTGTGTGTGTGTGTGTGTGTGTGTGTGTGTGTATGTGTGTGTGTGTGTCCAGAAAACTTTAACGTTGTCGTTTTCTCAGAAACTACAAACAGCAGAGACACCAAACTTGGCATGCTGATAGACAACCATAAGACCTTTCAAAACATATCATTTTGAATGACCTTGACTTAAGGTCAAGGTCACTAACACTCTGAAAATTTTACATTGGCATTTTCACGGAATCTACAAAGACCAGAGGTTTGAAACTTTGCATGATGATAGACATTGATCAGAACTTTACAGATATACATGTATGCAATGGCCTTGTGTCAAGGTCAAGGCCATACAAGCTATTTTTGTGAAACCTTAACATTGGCATTTTCTCAGAAATAACAAACAGCAGAGGCGCCAAACTTGGCGTGCTGATAGACAGTGATAAGACCTATGCACACATACCATTTTAAATGACCTTGACCCAAGGTCAAGGTCATTAAAGCAGTCTGTTTGGAAATTTTTACATTTGCATTTTTTTCGGAATCTAGAAGAACCAGAAGTATCAAACTTTGCATGATGATAGACATTGGCAACACCTTCACTGACATACCTGTGTTCAGTGACTTTTAGTCAAGGTCAAGGCCATGCAAGCTGTTTTGGGGAAGCTTTAACCTTGGCATTTTTTCTGAAACAACAAACAGTTGAGGCACCAAATAGGGCATGATGATAGACTGCAATGAGACCTACCTTTTTGAATGACCTTGACTGAAGGTCAAGGTCATTAACGCTGTCTGTTGTGAATTTTAACATTACCGTTTTCGGAGGAACTACAAATACTAGAGGCGTCAAACTTGGCATAATAATAGACATTGATGTGATCTCATTTTAATGACCTTGACCCAAGGTCAAGGCCATGCAAACTGTTTGAGGGGAAAATTGTAATATTGCCAGGAACTTGGAACACCAGAGACACTTTACTTGCCATGATGATAGTGATAAGAGCTTTACAAACATACACTTGTGAAATACCTTGACCCTTGTCACAAGGGAGCCATGGAGGCTTTTGCCTCTCTAGTTACATAAAATCTGGAGGGTCTAGGCTGGTGAAACGTGGACTTGAATTGTGCTTACGAAATCGCAAAATTGGACATCTTTTGACCAGTGCTTCTTGTAGAAACTTGAAAAATTTATGTGTATCTAAAAGCTGTGTTATTCTTAATACTAAAGCTATAATAGTGTAGTAGTTCCTGTCATATGTGCAGTTGTCACAAGTGACAAAATGCCGGGATAAATAATTTGAAGGAGTCTTTTCATAGATATTTGACCCGATATGCAAACCACCCTTACCTGGGCAATATTTTTTTTACACAAAATCTGTCAGAGCTACAGAGCTGTGCTACGAATACAGTCAGTATAATTGGATGAATCTCCAAATCTAGAAAATGAAGGCATTTGAACAACTTTTTCGTAAAAATACGTAACATGACCGATTTTTTTTACATGGGCGATAACTCTTCCAAGAATTTGGAAGGTGTAAAATCGTGAAACTTACCTCTGGAGCCTATGACTGCCTATTTCTCAAAGTAAAAAGCCCGTCTCCACACACACACACACACACACACACACACACACACACACACACACACGTCTCACAACTCCCGCCAAAAAGAACGCAGCAGCATAGTGTGCACATAAGGTGTCGATGCCGTAGATTTTGTTACGTCGCTGTGTGCGTGAAAGTATGTATTGTCTGGAGAAACGTCACAGTCTTGTTTAGTATCACTGGTACTTGCTGCTGTGCGCAGCAAAATCTGCCCAATCCCAAAAGTTGTTTTTCTATAAAGAAAAGAAAAAAGATCAGTCACACTTATTCAAGCAACGGGTGCAATCAGGAGCAAGATTTAGCTTAAATCAATGATTGTAGTGTACAAGTGAGTGGTAAACTGTACATTCATAAAGTTATAATAGTAGTGTAGACAACATTTTCTGCTGATTTTCTGAATAACAGGCTGACAACTGTCCTTTCAAAACCTCCTAAACAAACACACTCATTGCTGAGTCTGAGGTGATTTTCTGCAGAGGCACAGCACCCTAATTAATTTCAACACATCTGTGTTTACATATTGTCAGAGGCAGAGAAGGCCCTAAAGGCTTGTTCCTGGTGGCCAGCTAAATCTCAGCATTATTAATTGTGCTTGTTTTTTTTACAGGGAATTCGCTGTAACCCTGAATCTCTTTTTATTTGTTTGTTCTCAGGTGGTAGGCGAAACAGCGCTCAAACATGTCACTTTAAAAAGACTTGCCTTGACATCTGGAAAAGCTGTCATCAGGTAAGCAGATTAACAGTATCTTCTTTGTGTCTGGTTACAACGGGGGGCCTGGTGGATGGTGTCACATGCATCACGCGGCCTCACGTATGCGCACGCTGGTATCACCCACTCAGACACAAAGCAGGCAGGCATACACAAAGTCACACAACAGCAAAAGATTCTTACACTATTTATAGAGAAATTTTCACATCATGCACACACACTCACTCCTTAATTACCCCCCTCCCCCCAAAGCAGCTACCCAATCACCCTTCCCCAAAACCCACTACAGTGGACGCCGGATATAAGCAACTCGGATATAAGAAAACTCGGTTATTGCCAACGATTTTTTTCCCCCCGGCCAAACTCTTCTTTATTATGTATTACAAAAACTCGGATACAAGAAACTCGCTTATAAGAAAACTCGGTTTTAGGAAAGCAAATTTCTTGTCCCGCTTGATACAAAAACTCGGATATAAGAAACCGAAAGTACATTTCCAAGAAAATTTCACTCATTGTAAGAAACCGAAAGTACATTTCCAAGAAAAGTTCACTCATTCTAAGAAAACGGGTCAGGTCTGACGTCACTTAGGACAGGCACATGATTGCGCATGATTTTCTTTTCTTGAATTGGATCTTTACCATTGTATTCCGTACAAAATTGAATGTTGGCAACAAGAAAAAATACGAGATGCATTTTTGTTGTTCTATTGTTATATGTTGTTTTGATTATTATTTTGTTTTTTGGCCTGATTGGGAGCTCGCTCTCTCTCTCTCTCTCTCGCTCTGTATGTCTGTCTCTGTCTACAGGGCTCGCGTTAAGGAGAATAAAACTATCAGTATTAGACTAACTGTTGATCAATTCCTTTCTTTGACAATATACGTGATCCATCTTTCCTCCATCCCCCTTCCCCCTCCCAACAGAAAAAAGCTAATTTGCAGCTTTTTTCAGCCAAATTAGACACGGAAAGCATCGCATATCATATTCTAATGGGAAGAGTTTTTTTAATAGATCAAAAGTTGATACATAATGCACTTTTAATATATCCTATAAATACAAGGCAATTCTCTCTCTCTCTCTCTCTCTCTCTCTCTCTCTCTCTCCTTAGCTCTTTTTTGTTTGGTTGGCTGGTTGGTTGGTTGGTTTGGTTGGTTTTTTTCTTTTTGTTTTTTTTTCTTTACATGACCGCCAGCGCTACAGTTGGGAAGCAAAAACAGTATTTTCATGTTCAAACAAAAAAATCTGACATTGAAGGACACAAGCGCACTAGTGTATATTAACTCTACACATATATATTCTGTGCAGGTCTTTAAGAGAAACCAGATAATTCTTAATTTAATGCAAAACATACACGAACTGAGAAAAAAGAAATGTTTTAAGCCTTTTTTTCACTGAACTCGGTTATAAGAAATATTTTTCAAAATACTTTCTTATATCCGACTTTCAGATATAAGAAAACTCGGATATAAGAAACCAAAAAATTGCCCCCCCTCGAGTTTCTTATAACCGGCGTATACTGTAACTAGGCACAACCCGCCCCAACCCTCTTGAGAAAGAACAGCTTAATAATAGTCTAACAGTGCATCCACTAGATGAGGAAAAGCCTCTGCCACACTAACTATGGGGGATGGTTATAAGGGACGAGCCGCCACAGACGCCATAACAGTACGAAGGTGGGAGAGCGTTACTGCCCTAGACTGGTGGTCTTGGAGCTGTTCCCACTGGCGGCTGGTGGACTTGAGCACGTCCAGCGATGCTCGGCCAGACTCTTCCCGCTGGCACTGGTAAACTGGAGGACATCCGGCAATGCACAGTCAGTCTCCTCCCGCTGGCGGCTGGTGAACCTGACTCCGGGGACTCTGCCAGTTGCAGGGTTCACGTCCTGAAGCCCTTCTTGTCCTCCTGCTGCTTGATCAAAAATGAATTGCAAATAGCGATGATGACTGTGAATTACTATAAGATGCAATCACCAAAATTAGTCAGCGTGATATATTACAGTGTCTCATGTTGGTACACATGTAAGTTAAATGTGTTTGAAATTCCTTACTGTTTGTTAGGTGTTTTTTGTTGTCTTTTTTGTTCGTGTCTGTAGGTTGGTACATAGACCTGTAGACAGCAGTACCATAGCTGAAATCAATAACAGGATTGAGCAAGAGAAGGCCAGGCAGGCAAAGTTTGCAGTTAATGAGCAGTTCCAGCAGTTGTCAGCACAGGCCTCATGTTCTAGTCATGGTGAGCAGCTCAGTCCAGGGGAATGTTCAGTGGAGGATTCCAAACCAACGGGGTCAAACACACCATCCCAGGATGTTTCAATGTTGGATGACCACAGACAAGGACCAGAGCATGAGCAAGACACGGAAGGCCAAAATGAAGAATGCATGGGGACGTCACATGAAGATGATCATTCTGTTCCATTCCACACCAAGGAGAGCTCTGATCAAGAAAAGACAAACTCTTCAGCACAGCGTGGTGCAGAGCTGAGTGCAGTTGAACGCCTGCAAATGATGAACATACCTGGAGTTGAGATTTTCACACCAGATGATTTCAGCAGTTTGTCTCCACAACAGCAGCAGGTAAGAATTAGCAGTTACAGAAAGGTGTGTCTTGTCAGCGTTGAATAAATTCCTAGAACTGCTTGAAGCGGCTTCTGCAAAGCCTTGTAGGCACCCAAATGCATTGTCAAATCACACACACCCCAAAAATGCTGTTAATTTATTTAGTACATGTACCTGTATTGTTTAAATAAAACCAAAAAAACCCCAGCAACAACAGAAAATATCTATTAAAAAAGAGAATCATTCAGTGATTCATATATTTTGAGGTGTATTCTTTCATGTCCTTTAATAATGATTGAAAATAGTAACAGATTGGTGAGAGGAAAGAAATTGTTCGTACTCTGTTATGTTGTTGGGTTTTTTATCCCTAATGTTCACAACTATTGGCTGTGGCTGTCCACTTTCTTGGATCGGCAACTTATGTTTTCTCCCTGATGTGGCCACACAGGTTATATCAGTGGGAACAACTCTCAGCATAGAGGAGTTAAGTGGCACCAGAACCAAGGGTTTAGCCTCTCATTGTAGACACAGATCTTGGTGTCTAAACTTCTGTGTGTGTGTGTGTGTGTGTGTGTGTGTGTGTGTGTGTGTGTGTGTGTGTGTGTGTGCGCGTGTGTGTGTGTGTTAACAGACAGCACAGTTGTTGGCTGGACAGTTCTTCCAAGGACTCTTTGGAGGTCAGCAGCAAGCTGAAATGGCAACCGAAGATACTGCGACACCAAAGAAAATGAAATCTGCAGGAAAAACGGGTCCATTCACAGAATTTAAAGTAAGCAGCTTTACTAAGACAAATGAGAACAGGCAGAGAACTGAAATATACAAAAACAGACCTAAATGTAAATGGATACATGTTACTATGTATAGACGATTTTCACCATGTGTAACTATCAGTAGTGCCAGATGTACGTGAAATGATGTCTGTAGAAAGGTATATTTCAACAAAAGTGATTATAATGTGAATTAATTTAGATGTTTCACATAGTTGTTTGGCTGAATTCACTAGGAGCCCAGTAGGCACGCTTATGTGCTTCAAGGCTATTCATATATGGCCAAGGCTCAGAAAAGGTGTTGAGCAAACCTGACATCAAAGTCAACAAATAAATTATTACAGTCGAACCTGCCAAGGCGGTCACCTGTATAAGCCATGCCACTGTCTAACCTGGTCACCCCAGAGGATCCCCTGACATGCTAGCTGTTGACATGCCACCCTGGATAACCCGGTCACCTGTCTAAGGCGGCCAGTTTGGCCCAGTCCCTTGGGTGACCGCCTTACACAGGTTTGACTGTACCTTCATTTTCGTGTTTGGTGGATAAGGAAGCTGCTACAGTTCCTACACCTTACCATGACTTCCATTTTCGGATACATTAGCAGGTTTTGAAGTTATTACTGAAAAACAAATTTTGCATCACAGCCGGTGTGTGTCACATAACACCAAACTGATATCCTAAAACACTGTTAATGTACCAAAGGATACATTCCCCTTCCATCTCATTCTTAGGTTGATGAAACTACTTAGGAAGGACTTTACTCGTGAACTTTCTGATCTTTATGGTTAATTGTGATTCCCTCTGGTGAACAGTTTGCGTGTACATCATCCTAACACCAAAGTTTTCAATTTTATACTAATAAAGTACTTTTCTTAAATCTTAAGATGACCTAATTTGACCTTGATGTGTTTATTTGCACATGATGGAGTTTTCCAGAAGAAAAGAGTATTACCTGCCTGTAAAGAGTGGAGTTGTGAAGCGTTTTCCTGAACAGTGATTAAAAATTGCGAACTTGGTTTTCAAAACACAACATTTTGGATGTAATACACTACAAAAATCTCTGCAGGATTCGTAATGTGGTAGAAATGCTTACATTGCACAGATGTGACAAAGAAATGAATTGAAAAAAGTTATGCTTGTACCTAAAGTGTGGAGTTTTTTCTCCTTCACACAAGATAAACTCAGGTGTGTGTGTCATCTAACACCAAAACAAGGGGAAAATCCTCAATATCAAAGGTAAAACAGGCAGGCAGAAACCACAAAGCAGCAGACTGACAAGAAAAGATGAACAACATGGTGTTTATTGATCATTCTCCTCCTTTGCAACTGTATGTTACTCTTATCAACCAATATTTCTATCTCTAAGCACCCTGTGTAAGTCACATAACACCAAATAACATGAAAAATGGATTTTTAATCACACACAACCAGTGCAAAGTGGGAAAAAACAGACATTTACCACAGGACAAGTGTTTTCATGGCAAAGCTATGAATTCTGGCCTGAAAATAATAGTAGATGGAACTAAAAGCATCAAACTACAATGTAGTGCGTGTCATCTAACACGAAAGACTTGACACTTTTTTGTGCTGATCAGACCCTAATTGCCCAATATCACAAAAACAGATATGTAACTTGTTTGAGAATGCCTTATCATTTCAAGCGCATACCCTCTAAAGAAATGTAAAGCATTCTGATTGTCACTTACTAATCTATGAGGAAGTGCATCACGGAACACCAAATAGTCCAGAGTCAGTTTGGTGTTGTTTGATGCACATATTACCAACAAAAAATATGTGATCAGATGTATCAGTTTTACATGTATGGCTACATGAATCGCCATCATTTCACAGCTCTCTTTGGTTATTTTTGTGTGTGTGTGTGAATTTCTCATTCTTTGAAAAAAACTCTTCACATTCCTACTTGTGCGTCACGAAACACGACAAAGACGTATGCATCCTTTGTGTTCAGTGATGAACTCGACCACGTGTACGAACTGAAGATTTTAGGCTACAAGTGTTTCTTTTGGAAGGAAGCATATGCCCCGTTTTGCAATATTCAGAATTACACGGGTCACTTCTTTTAGTTTACATAGTATTCTTTGAAAAGTTCGCTGAGTACGTCATCGTGTTACATTTTTTCCCCGTAAATGATGTACCCAGTCCAAATCATGGTCTCAAATCAAAATCTATTTTCAATCGCTCAGGTCGTGAAGGCGGGCCATTTGATCGTTATTTTGTTTTATCATGCAAGCCGGCAACAACTAAATGTGCTACTTTTATGAAAATCTTTCTTGTTTGTCAGCAAACACTGATGCGGAGACAGGTGTGTGTAAAACAATGGCCCACAAAGTTACACGGTGCATGTCAAATTTCGTGCGGTAAGTCCGATGTCTCCATAGGATGACACGCTATCACAAAGGCAGAAATTTAGACAGATAACACGAAAGTAAATTCCCGATAATTGAAAATTGATGGCTAAAATTTGTACGTCAAAAAAGTATGGACCAAACACGAAAAATTTACCTGGTGATATATGACAATCGGTTGCCATTTTCCCACGATGCGCGTCCGACAATAGGAAGTGACCAAGTGCGGTTTCAAACTAAGCATGGAAGTGGGTCACAGCTGATCGCGTTGTCTAGCGAGACCGCGCGATTCGAACCTGTACGTTATCGTATCAGAACACCAATTTTAGAAAACGCAAATTGAGTCTGTCTGTTTTCATAGTTATGCAAACTTTTTTCTTTCTTTTTTTGGCATCCTACCTTGCACGTTTTTGTGCCAATGCAGTCGGTTTGCTAAAGACGTTTTCGTGCGAGAACCGGAAGTGGAAATCCGAAGTCATTATCGATCGATTTTCTAACCCAAACTTTTGACGTACAATGCAGCCGCGATCTTTGGTTTAATGCTGCAAAAAAATAAACTCTTCAGCAATCAAAGAACGCACTGACTGCTTCTTTGATATGTTCTCCTCCGATCTCATGCAAGTTTGCGAAAACTGGCCGACGTTTTGGTTTTGATAACTGCTCCGGCAATGAGGTACTGTATCGCGTGTCCGCTTTTCCGGACACGAAAAACGCCGCCGACGGCGCAGAAAAACCGCGATAAAACTCACAAAACCCCCAACGGTAAGTGACAAAACCTTTTTTGGGTGAACTTTATTATCATGTTTGTGATTGGTGCATGTAAAGGCTGAAACAGTTCTGCCGTTACGAAGAAAAACGAGCAGAACGGGATAGGGGGTGCATGTCAGGGTCGCTCAACGCCTTTTCTGAGCCTGGGCCATATATATATATACAACCCTGATATCCACACTTTACATTCACATTGTGCAATCAGTCACCTCATTTATTCATGTTTTGGAAATTAGAATCAAATTTACCCTTCTTGGTTTTTAGCTCCCTTGTGTAACAGTGGGAGTCTATGTAATAACCCTCCATCATCTGTGTGTGTGCAGTTTGTGTGTGTGTGTGTGTGTGTGTGTGTGTGTGTGTGTGTGTGTGTGTGTGTGTGTGTGTGTGTGTGAAAAAACTTTCACATTGAACTTTGCATGGTGATAGTCATTGGCAACACCTTTACAAACATACCTGTGTTCAATGACTTTTAATCAAGGTCAAGGCCATGCAAGCTGTTTTGGGAAACTTTAATGTTGGCATTTTCTCCGAAACAACAAACGGTAGAGGCACCAAAGGAGGCATGATGATAGCAATGAGACCTACCTTTATGAATGACCCTGACTTTGTCACAAGGGAGCCATGGTGGCTTCTGCCTCTTTAGTTTTGGTTATTGCATTGTATGAACACTTGCACAGCTCTCAGCTTTCGAAGCATTGTGTTTTAGGTGAAAAACTTGAATCGAACGCTGATCTCTCACATTGGTGGTTGAGTTGTTACCACTACTCCATTTACCACTGCCAACAGTTTGTCTTGTGATGTCACAAGCCTCGGTCTCCTCAGCTGGAGTCATACAATGTGTAAATTTGATTAGTCATACTTGACAAAAGAGCTGCTACAAGATTATGAATGTGGAAGATATGAATGTTGCCAGTACCCTGGTAGTTTCTAGTGCAGATTACTCTGAGGATGAAATTTGAGTGTGTGTGTGTTTCAGTTTCCAGAAGAAACAAAGGGACAAGATCTCTATAACAACGAACTAAGGTACCGTATCTCATGTATCAGAGTTTTATGCTGGTGTTTTCTGTACATCACGCATTTTAGTTGTGGAGATATTTCGTGATTTCATTTGGTATAAGTATAGTATTGTTATCCAAGCCCCTAAATTCTGAACAGGAAATGACTCCACTTTCATGAATGATGTAGGTAGGAATGTAATGTTCAGTTTGTGGATCCTTTTTTTGCATGCTTCCACTATCAGTGTCTTTGATGAAAGCAGCCGCATGTAATAGTCTGGGAGCAAAGGCCCCTAACCTTGTTTTTGTGAGTAGCCTGACTTGTTTTGTGGATTTTGTGTGATTTGGGGTTTCTGAATTTGAATCACAGTGATACCACCCTGTAAATGTTGAGCGTTTTTTTGTTGTTGTTTTTGTCTTTTGGCCTTAGCTTAATCCAGTATGCGCATTAGAAAAGCATTGTAAAAGCACTGAAAAGCCATTGGTGTAGAATGGAGAAGTCGGAGCTTGTCAGAAGCCAATAAGGGTTGTTTTTTTATGGACTTCAGCAACTGTGGGAATCAGTATAGTATTCTCTGTTGTCCCTCTGTTTCTGTGATGTCTGTGTCTTTGTCTCTGTGCCCATGTCTCTGTGCCCATGTGCCTGTGCTGAGGTACTGAACTGACCACGTGGCATTCGAAAGACAAGATTAGGATAGTCTGTGGCTCAGTCCTCATCTCAGACCTATTATGTCAGGAGTATTATCAGCGTGTATCACCGTTGTAAACATGCCTTAGTCTTCATTTTGCAACTCTAACTAATCTTTGAGTGTCAGCTTAGTCAAGCTAGTCTTGGACTTGCGCCATAATCTCTCTCAAGAACATCAGACCATTTGGTTACCTCAGATTGTGTGTGGAGTACAGCGTCTGCACATCAGTTGCAGTATGAAGTTCTAAATAAGGAAAAACTGTGATTACTAAAAAAAAAAAAACAACCCTTGTTTTGAATGCAGATGAGACTGACACCAAGTTGTGTCACACTGTGATGTTCTTTTTCTGCATTCCTAGAACCATGACACACAAGAGCCAAAGGTCAGGAGCATATGCCTGACAAAGTGCAAAAGGTCAGGTGCATGCTTGATGAAGGGGAATCCTCAAGCCTCCAGATAAACAGGCGTTACATATCCACCCAAGCTTTAAACAAGCTATATAGAAAAATGCTGAAGGTTCTGAGAGTCGCATCATTGCAAAACACAATCATAAGGTGTTGATTTACTATTATCAAAATTTAAAATCCAGGCTACCCAAAAAAGCAAGGTTCAGCATGGTCACTACTGAGCTGCTCCCAGAATATATTTGTGCCTTAAGAGGAAAAGTGCTAACAAGAATAAGCATTTTATGATGGTGTGTAAGCAAGAATAAACAGGTGTGAATTTGAAATTACGATATATTTTGAAAGTGTATGGTAAAAAAATTACCAGGTCATGTCAAATCTGATAAAAGCTTCAGGTACATGTGTTTTTTTGAATCATGTTGGATGTACTGGTACATTGAAAGTACAAGTAAACAATCATCATCCAATTCTGCAATTTGCAAGACAGCAAAAGGGAGGAAAATAGTCCTCAGGCTGTCCACTTCACTCGAAGTTAAATGAAAACAATGCTTGTAGTTCACATTCTGAGCATTCATCTTTCTGAACATCAATTAAGGGTACTGTTTTGTTTTGTTTCAGTGATGTCAAACCTGAGGAGTTTAAGGTAAAGGTTTTAATGCAAATGAAACTGTGGCAAACACTTGGTCGCAGAGCACAATGGACCACATTGTACACAATGTAATGTACAGATGACTACTAATTACTAAGGCATTATCTTAAATTGTGGGTGTTTTGTTCTTTCTATTGTGTATAAGGCTGTTTGTAAAACAATCCTGCCATATCTGTACTGCAGTCACTGGGAAAATAACTGAAGGGAGGTGCTCTTTGGTACATGCACAGTTGTGTTGGAAGGCCCATTCTCAGTTTCAGTGTTAACCATAAAACATGAATAGATGTGTTCACCAACACCATGATAACCATAAGCATGTACAGTCAGTAGTGATCCACACAGCAAAGTGAGCTGAATCACTTGTTTGAGCTTGCCTTCTTCACCAGTGGATTTACCAAACATGAGTGAGGGAAATGTTTGTTTTGGTTGGAATAGAAACTTAATTTTTTGGTGAGTTTGACTTTCATTTCCAGCCATGTGACAGGGAGGAATTGGTGTATGACAGCAACGAACAGGGTTCTTCTGGTGCTGTAAAAGAAGGTGAATTTATGATTTTCTCTGTAAAATCTACTCACCTCCCTACGTCTGGAGTCTTGTTTATCTTGTGTGTAAATACATGTATTAGCCTTCCTGTCGTTCTCTCATATACATGTATATATTAACTCTTTAAGCTTTATAGGCTTTTGGCTTTTTCTTTTGACACACCTGCCAACTTCCACAGCTTGTAAAACACACAGACACACCTTCACTGCCATCACATTGCACATCATATTGAAAAAAAGAAATTAAGGTCCTTCAGATTAGGAAAAAAAAGAAAAAGCAAAAGAAAGGTTTTCATCAGTGACCCACAAAAGTGATTAGAATTTGTGGAAAAGTAGATAAATTTCTGAATGAGCTTGGAAACCAAACCATGGATAGAAATGTCATCTGTAATGGCAGAATCATCATTGCGTTAGTATTACTACCAAAAGTACACATGTGGTACCATAACAACAGCATTTTTAGGTCAGCAGCTATCTCTATACATACTTCACTCTAGTCATTTGCCCTTACATTGTATATAAACTCGCAGGCAAAAGAAACGCAAAAAGTTTTATCGCTGTGAACAAACAGTAAACGGGAAAATGTTATCAGCTCCCGCAACACACATTTAATGTTATTGGCTCCCGCAACGCACAATTTTCTTGTCCACAAGCCAGGTCAGTGCCGAGTTGAGAGTGAACTGGGTCATGCATGAGCAGTTCTGTAAGTGGGTTATGGCCTGCTGTGTCGGGCATATGCTGCATGTACAAAAACTGGACATGTCATGAGTATTGTTCTGTGCACTCAGTCAGGTTATAAACTGGCCACAGTCGGGCCAAAACTTGCACAGCTCTTGCCTAGTCACAATGCCAAGATTGTTGGATGCCCAGCGCCAACAAGTTGTTGGTTGTCTGGATGCTGGTGAGACAGTGCAGCAAGTTGCCTTGACTTTTGGTGTGAATGTTACAACAATCTATTGCCTTCAACACCGTTTTTTGCCACCAACAGTAGTGCGGCACCAGCACTACCAGAACAACCGTGAAACCGCCACTAACACAGCCAGAAACACCATAGGTGTGCATGGGAGGCCAGTCAGTGATCGAACCGTGCGCCTGTGTCTGGCTGCTGCACACCCGGAAAACCATGTTCCTGCAAGACGTCCTGCCCTCACAGTTCAGCATCACCGCCACCGTCTGGCATGGGCCCAGCAGCATGTTAATTGGCGTCTTTGGGAGTGGAGGAGGGTCCTATTCTCAGACGAGAAGCGTTTTTGTGTGGATCACTCAGATGGCCGTATGAAGATCTGGAAAGGTGCCGAGAGCGGTTTGCTGAGGCCAACATCATGCAACACAACAGTTGGGGAGGTGTAAGCGTCATGGTTTAGGGCGCAATCGGCCTGAATCAGCAAGTTGGCCCAGTGTTCTCCCAGAATATGGGTCCTGGGAATGGAGTCAGTGCTGACCACTATATTGCCCAAGTCCTCCAGACCCAAATGGTGCCATTTTTCCATAGGCACCGTAACTTCCTGTTTCAGCAGGATAATGTCCGCCCCCACACAGCACATGTTACCCAGGACTTCCTGCATTGCAGCAACATCAGTCTCTTGCCCCATCCTGCCCTGACCCTGGATCTTAACCCAATAGAGCATTTTTGGGATGCCCTTCAGAGAAAGCTCAATGCTGTCGTTCCCAGGCCTCATATGGCAGCTGAGTTGCATGCATCCATTGCACAGGTGTGGGCCCAGGTTCCCCAGCAGCAAACCAACACTCTGGTGTGCTCCATGTACCGAAGGTGCAGGGCGGTGATTGCACGACCTGAACCAAAAGGGTTGAAAGCCACTGACTTGCGCATATTGTTTTCAGAACTCTAAAAGACAAATTTCGTATCAGATGAATTTGTTTCGTTTTCATTTTTGCGGAAAAAACATGAAATCATTTTCAAGAATTTACCACATGGAAGTCTCAGTTGTGCTTTTGCGTTTCTTTTGCCTGTGAGTTTAGTTATACTGTACCTCATTTGGCCCACTGTCATTTACTGTTGCGAATTTTGCAGATGTTGGGGAAGACTTCTTTGAACTGACTGAGACAGACATCCGCAGCTTGATGAAAGATCTTCAAAGACAGGCGTAAGATTGAAGATGTCATATGATCTTTTGAGCCAGAGTTCTGAAGGCACTGACAACCTAAGCTCTGTATGAACGAAGGCATAAACCCCCTGTAATGGCCGTGGACCTGATTGCAGTCTGCAGCCCGTACAGGACTGCTGACAGCGATAAACGTGACCATCCCCTTGCCTCTCCCCTCTCCTGCATGTAGTGTGCCCCGCAGTAACAGCACAGCCTATTTTCAGGATCAGCCGTTTTCAGTAGAGTGGTGGTAAGCAATATCTACGTCCAGGCTGGAACCAGTAGAGAGGGGTGGTGGCAATAACTTGATTCCTTCGGTCATTGACGTACTCTCACATTTCTGCCCGCCAGCCCCCAACCAGTTTTTGTCCACAGTAGTGTGCATCTTCAACTTTGCAAGTTTGGCAAAAGACATGTTTTTCAGGTATTTACCTTTACATTGTGTATAATATTCACTTGGCAATGTGGTCCGGTGGAGATGGGTTTGCGAGTTGTTTTGTTTGAATATCTCCTATGGATATTACCAGATGACATGATGCTACAGGAGACCACCTTTTTACCCTCATGACTTCAGTCAGAAAGCATACCCTTTTACTTCGAAACAAGGGCGATTACTTGGGATAATCTTGTATGCCCTGTGTGAGCTCACCCCTGGGTCACCTGACTGACCCTTGTCCCAGCCCCACCTGTCTTCTGACCGACAGCACGTGTCATGCACTGTACCCTCATACTGACTCAGGCCAGCACACTGTGTGAAGTCAAGGAGCTCTTTCCTTCTGCGGTGGTTCTCTACGCACTGTCCTTTTGTTTTATTTTTTGCACAAGCCACTGAAGCATGGTAAGGTAGAGAGTGTTGGCCTTACGGCTGGTAACTTTGCTGGGTGGCCAGTGTTTTTCATGTTCCAGCTGTGGCGGTCCAAAGGTGCCACACAACACACACTCATATTGCGTTGCATGGATGGGCTGTAGTAAAGACATGCCCTGTTCCAAATGCAATGGTAACAGTGTTGTTTTTTGTTGTTTTTTTTGTTGGGTGATCTAGTTATATCAACAGGAACAACATTCAGTGCCCTATTTTCATGAGCAATGAGCACTTTGAGCTCTCTTTTATGTGCAGGGCGTAGCTGGCTGCTCGCAGTCCCTGTGTTTTCTTGCACTTGACACCACGCCACAGGCATGCCAGATTACCAGGGTTGATGCCGCCGTCATCAGAGGTGGACAAATCAACAGTGGGCCGCAGTGATATTTTCGGATGTTGTGCTGCATGCTGGAGCTTCAAGATGGCAGAGCACGTGTCTGGTGTTGTCATTGTGAGCGCTATCAGCCTCCTGCGATGGTTCCGCACAACAGTCATGGACGTGGGAGTGTGATGGAGTGGGCACGGATCACTATGAATGGCAGGACCGACTTTCACAACTACCAGGGCAACATGACAGCCCTCTGTTACCGTGACAGTATCATCATGCCTATCATGGTGCCATTTCCTTGGGGCCAGGCGCCTGCTTTCATCTTCCAGCATGACAGTGCACATCCTCACTGTGCTCATGTGGTCATGTGGATCGCCTTCAGAGGTGGCTGATGCAGATGTGGTGGCTAGCGTTGTCCTCTTGACCTGTCTTGTATTGAACCTTTGTGGGACGTCCTTGGCACACGAGTCCAGGAACGTCCAACCCTTCCCCAGACCCTTCAGCAGCTGGCTGACGCCCTTCAGCGGGTTTGGCCAAGAATTCCCCAGGACAGCATCAGAAGGCTGATTTGCAGTATTCATTGCTCTGCATGTCTGGCAGCAAGTTGGGAACCTTCACAATACTAGGGGACCTTTAACATGTTGTGAAAATGGACTACTCACCCCTCTTAGTTTCCAAATGGAATGTGCCTCCAGTGGGGCGATCACGCCACAGTACTCCAACACAGCAGGGATTGTTCTCCTCCTTTTTTTTTTTTGTTGGCTGCCCCAACTCTTTACCGGCTTCAGTGGTGTTCCTCCGAGATCCATGGAGGGCTCGGAAGCTGGGGAAATTTTTATTTTGCATGATGATGGAGACGAGGATGATGGTAAGATGATGCTATGGAGATCTATGTGGTTTGGGGCTGCGGGACAGGGACATATTCCACGCTTCCTGTCATAAATATTCTGGCGTTAACCAGGCCAGGGAACTACGGTACCTGTGGTGCCGGCTGTGTAATCGTCTCAGTGCTCGGGTCGTGAGTTCGAATCCTGGCTGGGGCCAAATATTTGTGCTGGCCTTTTCCTCGTTGTCCCGTCTTTGATATCACCCTTATGTGGTGGAAAAGGACGTTAAACTCCCAAACACCCACCCACCCTCTTTGTTCTTAAGAAAGTTGAAGGCACTTCCACGGACACCGAATTTTAAAAAAAATATCTCTGGAACTAAACATGCTAGAACCTCATTTCTTTTTGTGCTGTGCTCATAATGATTAGTTCTACGAAAATACACCACTTTCCGTGGTCGTTTTTCTATTTTTTTTTTTTGGCCGCTGGTACCTAGTGGCGGCCATCTTTAAAAGGCGGCCATTTTGGATTATTTTCACACAGCTGTATATCGGAAAATATTCGGCACAATATATGAGATATCCATTAAGTATAAGTTATGGCGTATGAAAAACGTCTGCGTATCAAATTTCACATTCCTAGCCCCATTTGCGTGTCAAAATCGTGGAAATTGACTACAAGGGTATCTCTGGCGGCCATTTCGGAGTCGCAGCCATTTTGAAGCACGTACATGATAAATTGTAAACATCTAGATTGTGTTCATCTAGATTGACTTGAACACAAATTTTAGGAGATTTCTGTCGATTTTGGGTGGGTGTCCCTTATACAGTCAAGGTACTGACGGCCATCTTGAAGTGGCGGCCATCTTTGAAAGATATTACACTGATGTACATCAGGTTTTATTAATGACTTCAAGATGTGCCAGTGTGCCAATTTTCAGGTCTGTAAGACAATTACAAAGTTTCATGGAATGTTTCGCTATTTGTTTGTTACAATGCTAGTCTGTTTTCTGAATTGAATTGCATTGGATATTTTTGCATGCTGCTGATGACACACATGCTAATTAATCGTTTTAAGCCTTGAACTACTTCATTTTATTCTTTTTCGTAACCTTTTCCTAATTTGTTAAAAATGCCAGCAAACGTTTGGAAGTAAACATCATGAATAATGTTTTCAGTGGTTTTAAAGGGCAGCGTGTCACATTTTGGCTACTTTTTTATAAGTAAAAACCCAGAAACGGGAATCTACATATAAGAACTTGAACATTTTTATAAGACGTCAACTCCTTTGTGTGTGTATCTGCTTGCGCGGCGTAAAGCCCTAAATATACAATGTGACACAGTTGTCGTGAAACAGTCTGCCATGTTTGTGCGATTGTTCATATTTTTTACCTCAAAAAGCATGATTTATAAGTTTACAAAAACGCCATTTTGAATATTTGCTGGCTGAGTATTTCATAGACTAATGCACGCACTTTCATTTCCCACATGTCTGTGGTCCTCCAAGTACTTGTTAGTACGGAGCATTATTATTGAATGCGTGTGTCCATGAGATGATCTGTAGGAGACCGCTGAAAACCCGTTTTCTTAAGATCGTTTCATGTGCCTCACTTGCAGTGAACTTTAAAACTGCGTATCTCTGGAACCAAGAATGCTAGAACCTTAATTCTTTTTGCATTATGACCAGAACAGTTAGTTCTACAAGGCTTCATTAATATCCAAGATCGCTCCTTTGTAATTAATTTTGGCTGCCGATACCTATCTTTAGTGTGGCATAACTTCCATGTACATGTACTTCACTTTCTCAACTTTATTTAAGTCTACCACAAGTTCATAGCGACCAACAGTTACTTGTCATCTGTTACATACCTTCGTGTTTTTCTGATCGTGTTGGCACCTTTCTCCACCAACATAACTAGTGTACATTCAGTAGAATGAACATTTTCCCTCAATAATTCTCCCGTCATCTTTCGCCTCTTTACGATCAGAATGAAGTGTCCTCAGCAACAGCAGCTGCTGACCTTGGAGTTGTTTTGTGTTGACAGTAGTTTGAGGTGGTTGCATGCATGGAACAGACCGGCCTTAAACAGCTTTATTATGGAGAGGAGCGACAATATAAATATTTTAATATATATACAGCCGCACTCACCTAAATGAAACACGCTTAAGCAAAAAACTCGGATAACAGAAACCAAAACCGATTCCCCGCCAGACCCCCCTCTTTGTAAGACTATTTCTAATTTGGATAAGCCAAACTCTGTCAAAAAATAGCTAACTCAAACACGGGGGTATATACAAACGTGATTTTGACAGATAAGCCAAACTCTAAACACTGTCGGAGAGTCTTTTTTAAAAAATTTTTTGCTTGAAAAACACGTCGGGAAGATAACTTATGAACATATTTCGTCACGGCTATAATTATCCTACGGAAACGAACACGTCACCTGTTTTTCGGTATGCGGGAAACTGATGACGCGTGCCACATGTTTTGCAGGCGCCATTGTTTGGACAGAACGAGTGGTAGATCTAAGTTTGCGTGCGTGAAATAGGTGGTGGGTTCAGGGTTAGAGATGGGATGACCGAGGGAGGGGCACAGGGGAGGGGCAGGTCGAAAGGTAACCTTGGGAGATTTGCAATGGGCGTGGTGTATGGGCTAGTCGAAAGGATGTGAGCTCGGGCTTAGATTTGTGCGTGCACGATTGTTTCTTTTGGCGTGTGTAGGGGAGGGAGTGTGTAACATGCAGTCTCCCAGTGTGTGTGTGTGTGTGTGTAAATGCTTGTGTGTGTGTGTGTGTGAGGGGGAGGGGGGGGGGATGGAGCGTGCATTGGCTTGTGCGTATAGAAGTGCGCACGTGTGTGTGTGAGGGTGGAGGTGGGGGGGGGGGGAGTGCAGGAACGGAGTGGAGCGTACATTGTGCGTATAGTAATGCGACCGCATTTGTGTGTGTGTCTGTGTATGTGTGTGTGTGTGTGTGTTTTCACCATTTAGTTTTATAGTTTTTTTTTTAATAAAGCCCCACCGAAGAAAGCACTTATAACTTGTCACTGTTTTGATCTTATTCATTTAAACACACACACACACACACAAAGTGAGAAAGTTTTGTCTGTGTTACTAGTCTCAGGAATCAATAAGCTCGACCCGTGTCTCTCTCAGACCGTTGCCATTATACACATTTGCATATACATATAGTATACATTTGCCCATAGAAAAGCAGCATACACGTCTACAAACTTTCGCAAAATTATCAAATCGATGTTTCAGTTGCAAAGGGAAGCAAAGATATTCTCTTTTAAAAAAAAAAATTAAAAAAAACTTTTTACAAACATTCCAAGTGATTTTACAACTTATCCTGAAAAAAACTCGGTTAAGCCGAACTGCAGGGTGATTTCTCAGGAAAGGTTTGGCTTATCCGAACTCGTATATGCAGAAACTCGGATAAGCGAAACGATTTTCCATTCCCCGGGCGAGTTCGGCTTAAGCGTGTTTGACTGTATATATATATATATATATATATATTTGGTGTTCTCACAACATTCTAAGTTCTAAATGGTTGTGGTTTCATGTGATGACGTGAAAGGGAGACTCGAACCTTCCAAGCATACAGTTTGGACATATAAATGATTAGAAAATGTCTCACACAGTATGAGAAAAGTATTACTATTAGTTTAAGAAAGTTGAGAGTAGATTTTAGTGGTTTTGTTTTTGGTAGATGCTGTATTGCAAAAGTTGACAGTAGATTTTAGTGGTTTTGTCTTTGGTAGAGACGGTATTGCAGATCCCTCATAGTATCAAGTTCCATACACACATATTTCTGAAAGAATCATGAGGTGTATCTGTTCAAGATTTTTTTTTGGCTCCCATGTGTAACAAAGGGGTTCTGTGTAATAACCCTCCGTCATCTGTCTGTCTGCGTGTCTGTGTGTCCACATTTCCGCAGTAAACCTTAATGTTGGCATTTTCTCAGAATCTACAAAAAGCAGAGGCACCAAACTTGGCATGCTGATACACAGCCATAAGACCTTCAAAATTTATTATTTTGAATGACCTTGACTCAAGGTCAATGTCACTAAAGCTGTCTGTTTGAAAATTTTACATTGCCATTTTCTTGGAATCTACAAACACCATAGGTTTTAAACTTTGCTTGATAATAGACATTGATAAGAACTTTACAGATAATACATGTATTCAATGGCCTTGTGTCAAGTTCAAGGCTGTACAAGCTATTTTTGTGAAACCTTAACATTGGCATTTTCTCAGAAACAACAAACAGCAGAGGCGCCAAACCTGGCATGCTTATAGACATTGATAAGACGTATGCATACATACATTTTAAATGACCTGGACTCAGCATCAAGGTCATTAACCTTCCTTGTCTTAGAGCGCCTAGCACTCAAGCAGCTCCTTAATTAGCATACGAAGGGAAGTAACTCCGCCACTTCTGGTGGGTGACCATTTGAAAAAATTTATAAAAAAATACAAAACTCATGTTTTCCAAATTGTTTTTAATTTCTTGTACAAGTAGATAGAACAAGCATTACTTTTCAGTAACTTGCATTTCCTAGTAAGTGTTTGCAATATCACACCAAAAAAAAAAAAAAAAAAAAAATCATATTTGGGTCTTTCACCCATCACAGCTCTTCACTATTCCATCTTGGCCGCTCTCTCAAAGCACTTGACAAAAAAAAAAAATTGTTTTTCTTGAAAAATTGTGTCACAACTTGCAAGCATGTGTTGTTAAGGAACCGAAGCCTTTTCAGATCACGGAAATACAAGTTCTCACGAGACTTGCTCTGAGCGATACTACTGTCACTTTTAGTCAAGGTCAAGGCCATGCAAGCTGTTTAGGGGAAAGTTTAATGTTTGCATTTTCTCCTAAACAACAAACAATAGATTTAAGGCATGATGATAAACAGCAATGAGACCTATGTAGACATAACTTTTTGAAGATCATTAAAGCTGTCTGTTGTATATTTCAACATTGCCGTTTTCAGAGAAACTACAAATACTAGAGGCATCAAACTTGGCATAATAATAGACATTGATGAGATCTCATTTGAATGACCTTGACCCAAGGTCAAGGCCATACAAACAGTTTTAGGGAAAACTGTAATATTGCTAGGAACTAAGAACAGCAGAGTCACCTTACTTGGCTTGATAGATAGTGATAAGATTTCTACAGACATACTCTTTTGAATGACCTTTGACCCATGTCGCAAGGGAGCCATGGAGGCTTTTGCCTCTCTAGTTGTTTTATCAAAGCACCGTTAGGGAGTTTGTATTAGCTTGTATTAGCTCTTATTACTATAACATGAAACATTAGATTTGCTGATCTTTTTTGATCAGATCAAAAGCATTGGAAGAATTCACCCGTACTGCTGATGTTGCAGTTCCAGTGAGCGTCCCCTAATGACTGAGGCAATGCGTATGGCCAAGATGGAAGAGCAACATCAGTACTATGACTTTGTGGTACTTCGTGTCCAGTTTCCTGATGGTCTTGTACTTCAAGGATGTTTTCGTCCTCGTGAAACAGGTTTAAACGTGCTGTGAATCAGCATTTTATGCTTTTTGTACCTCTTTACCACTGGTGGAGAGGGCATTTTTGTTTTGTTACAGTGTTTACATCTGGACGTGCCCATTCATAAACAGTAAATGGCACCTGCGTATGTGCTGATCTTGGCTAAAATCACTGTGGATTTTAACAATTACATTACATGTATTAATCATTCACGCCACATTGTTACCGTGTATATTGAACTCCAAAAGAAACGCGAAAATTATTTTCAGTTTTTGTTTATCCAAAATTGCCCTTAGTTGCAAAGATTGGTTCTTTTGCACACCATGAGTTGAATTGATTACTTCAGTGAAACGACTCTCGTGATTGTTACAACACTGGTGCAGTCCCTTTGCATGGTGTGCGCAGATTTTTGAGACTGCCAGATCTTACACCCTCAGCTGAGAGATCAGCTTCAGACTGCCAACGAGACCGCTAGAAACACCATCTGAAAACCACATGTTGTCAGAACATGCAGCATCGACCTGCCGTGCAAAACCTGCAAAACTGTTGTCCAGCTTGAAGACCTGTCCAGACTCAAAGACACCTTGTAGCATGCCTGCAGTGGGCATGACATCACTGCCAAACAAAGCCACGGAGCCCTTGGACTTCCACCAGCACCAGAACATCCGTACTCGCCCATAGTTTAGATTTAAATTGCCCATAGTCCATATTTAAACCGATTCAAGCATTTGGGATCATTTCTATAGTGAGCTCATCCAGACCCACCAGGGACCAGTGAAAGCTGATAAAACATCAGGCCATCATCCAGACCTGGCGCGACCTCCCCAGAGTGGAAGTGCCCTGTCGGGTCCATTCTTGTACAACACAGGAAGCAGGCCGTTTTCGACATGAATGGGGGTCATATGCCATATTGATCTTGTAAAGACATTTGCTTTTTTTGTTTGAAGAAAAAAAAAATGTCAGACTGCAGAATTGTGTTTGGACCGAGCATTCCAAAATTTTCGGTCTGTTCTGTTCGTAACTTTGTCAGCAAATACTTTTTCTATAATTTGATCAAACTTAAAAACAAAGCAAAATCACATTTCTTTTGGAGTTTAGTATACATGTTGTGTGATAGTTAACTTATAACAATTGACACACATCTGCTGACTTTAGTCAAAAGCATTGCTGGTTAAAATTTTCATTGCTTTTGTTGCATACTTGTGTTCATTTTATTTAACAGGGTGTGTCCCATAATGAAAACTGTCTGCATGGTTATGCTTTCAAATGATCCATATACCTCACGCAAAGGCTTTGGTCATTGTTGACTCAGGCCAGAACAGTTAGACTGCAGTAAAATGTTCTTATTGCTAGTATTGTTATGAGGGGATTATATTCAGCCATGGTGAGCCCCTTGAATAACAGCCATTACTGTCTGGAAACAGATTAAAGTCCTCCAGATATCAGAGCATGGCTGCCCACATGGCAAGGCAATGGAAAACAGGTCACACATGTAATACTCTCATCAAGGAGCATGACCCTTTCAGTTTACAGCTCAGGAATGCCAGCAGCAGCAGCAACAACAAATGATGTCTCATGATGTGCTCAACATGCTTGACATACATTTGAAAGTCAAACTTCGTTTGTGCATTATTCTTGTTTCAGTGTTCGCCCTGTACAGATTTGTAAGGGAGCATCTAGAGAACAAAGAGCAAGAGTTCTACCTGTGTAAGTGTTAGAAGCCTTTTTCTCATGCGTATCTTGGTGTCAAAAGAACAATAGATCATAAACTATATAAATTCAGAGGAAAAAATCTAGATTATCTTTTGGTCCAGTCTTGTGCACACACAATAAATTGCAGGATCTTCAAAAGTTTAGAAAAATTAAGCTGTCAGATTAGATCACTATGAATTTGATGACCTTTTGGCACTAAGACGAATGGTGCTTGTTCTGTTTGTCAGCATGCATGCTTTATTCCTACGCTGTTTCTGAGACTTGTCTGTGTGGAGCACAAACTTCAACTGACAATAACAGCTGCGAGGACTTCTTAAAATTTTTTGGCACATGTGTGCTTCCCCCCATTTTGTGTGATTGTGAGCAACAATCAGCTGTATAATCACAATTCTATGTACATGTACCATTAGCAGGTTTTGTGTTATTATTTATTTCCCCATTCTGCCTTGCATTTGTTTCCTTTTGGTCTTGTTTGGTCCTGGTTATTACTGGTCTGGTGCATGGTTATATTGTGGGCAGTGGCTGTTAAGTTTGATATGACATAAGTCTTTCTTTTCATACAGATATTAGCCCCCCTCGGCAGATATTGTCAGACACTGCGAAGACTTTGGTGCAGGTATATGCAGACTTTTGTTCTTTTAAACTTATTGGCATACTGGCCTACCCAGCTCTAGTCATCAATCAAATTATAATTTTTCAAAAGAGAAGTTGCCGTCTTTGAAGCATAGCAATATATTGTATTTAGCCAAGTCACTTTCTGTTTCAAGCTTCAAAAATGCTACTTTGGAAGTCAAATATGCATGGCATTCAAGATATCATCACAAAATTTGTGATTCAACGACATATATATAGGAGCAGGTGTGAAATGCCCAGACTTGCTCTCCACCTTGCCAAGATCATCCTTCTGGGAAGACATTATCTCATTTGGAACTTGAAGAAGCTTTCACTGATATGTACCCAGATTTTTTTCAGGGTCCAGCATGAATGAGGACTACTGCTGCATGTCATACTGCTAAAATATAATAATAATAATAATAATTATGGGTACTTAAAGTCCAGCTGTCAAGCCCCCAAAAAGGTCAAAATACATCAAAAACGACCATCTCATCAGTTTCAGCAGTGTCTCAGCTTTCAGAAAATACCTATGTTTACGGGCAAAAGTGTGCCATTATTTTTTTAAAATTAATTTCTTGTTGCAAGGTGCTCCTTGCTTCAGTCCCTCGGTTTTTAGTAGAAACAAAACCATCCCATCCGGGGTATTTCCTTTATCCCATCCGGGGATTTGGGGGAATATCATCTATATGTTCTTCCAGCTTGGCTTTTCGGTATCGAGGGAATCCCTTTAGTGCCGTTCTCTGTGATTGTGATCAGCACGCCCTGCCATGTTGCACATGCGATTTCGGATGTAAAACTGACACAAGACCAAGGAAAATAACTCAGAAAGTTTGTGAATATCCCCGAACTTAGACTGAATTGGTGGAGAACCTGTAAGAAATCTACAGACTTCAAGAAGACTGGTGGCAAACCGCCGGCGAATGGACGGTCACACGATACTCCCATCTGCCACTAGCTCCATATCTCTACGCGAAGAATGCAAAAGCTGAAGCCATTTCATCAGTGGTATGTACGTTATCTTCTGTTGATTTAGAAAAGAAGGAAAGACTAAACTCTTGCTTGAGATGGAATATTTATGTATTGTGAAAAACGCTTCAAGTCAGTGGTTAACCTGTTCTGTTGACATGTTTTCTGAGTCTTACCAAAGACCTTGAAAACTACATACGATGTTTCGTTTCACGGCCTGACTGTAGACGCTAGCAGAATCTAGAGTAATTATTTCCCACTTGCAAAAACTGTCTCCCTTTGTGTTTGTGACGTGTATAGTGACCCGTTTATTGCGTCACGCATTAGACGGACTCACACCAGCCGTTTTCTTGACGTGAACTATTATTAGTATTAATGTTTCAAGATCATCGCAAACTTGTCATGTCTTCCGCGTTGAGCAGATCTGTGTAAGTTCGACAAGACACTCACACTCTCATCTGGCCAGCGTGAAGTGCTGATACTAAAACCAAAGAAGGTATTTGCAGTGTTTCATGGAAAACGTGATTTACAGAGAGAAATTTATATGAATCTGAATCTTCCGTTGAACTTGTTAAACAGTATTGAAAAGATCATCTCAGCCTAGCAGTTGATCCCATGAGACGTCGGTCCACAGTCCAGAAGGCCATAATGTGTCGAAATATTGTCAGTGTGCTCAGCGCACAGAGTTAACAAAATTTATGTGGACTGTGTACAGCATGCAATACTGAGAGTATCAGACCTGTTCACACACATGAAATAAAGTCTGTTCATTTTCTGTACCCTATCTTATCCTACATTGCAGTGTCATCATAACTTTGGGCTCTACAACTACAAGCAGGACAGTTGCTCAGGATTCAGACCTAACTCTTAGAGAAAATCTAGGTAAGCCGTATCCTTACAGCAGTATGATATATGAGTCAAGATCAATAAATACTACTTCTGTTTCCATCATACCGGTTTTGAGGGTTTTTTTGGGGTTGGTTTTTTTTTAAATTCAAGTAATAGCACATTAGAAAATAATAAGACCGATTTTGAAAAAGAATTCCAGAGGAAAAATCAGCATGGGGCACCCTTGTACAGAGCACTAGGAGTGAACGGGACCATTAACGCCAACTGTGCCCTCCAGGGGTGCATTGGGAGGGAACGGGACGATGGATTTTATAGGTAAACATAGGACTTGATTATTAAAAATTGTTTTAGTCACGATGTGAGAGGATGAGAGCGTCACCTACAGGGTGGGATAGAGAGGACGAAAGAAGGGCAAACACATCAACACTTAGGAGGAAAGACAGAGAGGTCCGCAATGGAAGGCCAACAAATAAAAAATAATAGACTTATTTACACACACATAGATTTATTTACAATGGACATAGCCCAGTAGTCACATCCACTCACACTCTCGCACATCACCCTGTCCCTTCCCGCACGTCTTGCCCACCGTCGCTGAGAGCCCCACTACACCAACCTCTAACCATAGGCTTGGCTCACGCCCATTGGTGACGGCCTCGTATGGAGTCGTGGCCTAGGTGGTAAGTAGCAGCAATGTGAGAAGAACGTCAGGGAACACAGGGGCTCTCTATACCCCATGGGCTGAGCGATGCTAGTGGAGCTTGCAGACTGTTCAGGGCAGGAGCGACCCACAGGTGGCTTGTGGTTGCAGCTCAGCCGCAGCTTGTCCCCGGCGAAACTGCAGACGGAACAGAAGACAGGAAAATGAAGAAAAAAACCTGGAAACACATTTCTCAGTTGTAGCACAATGCGAACTGTGTTGCTTGCATTGGGAACTACGAGTCAAGCCCGTTTACTGGTCGGTTTTATTTCCCCAACCATTCTACCACAATAACACTAACACATGGAACACCACAACACATACAGCACCGACTGTTTTCCCCGTTCGGCCCGTAGTTGACCCCTGACTACACCAAGCTTTCTAGCATTATCCTAACCACTAATTCCAGCAATAGTTTACTGCCATACTATTCCGGCTTGACATTAGTAGATCCGTTACAGCTAACGAATGGATTTTGAACAACTCATTATCGATAGCTCCAAGCTTTTAGCGCGACAGTGAATTACTCATTCGCTAACATCGCTCTATAGCGAGAACGTACACGAAGGCGGAAACAATGACAGCAATGGCAGAATTCACCACTACATGGCAATATGAAAGGGACATGAAATACAGTTCACTACTTTACGCAGCTCTACTTGACCTTAGTGTCTATCCTACGATAGAACAGGCCCTGTCCACGACAGCGACGACAGCCCAAGCTGGCAGGGGCAACGGTCAGCGGCCAACAACAGGCACCCCTCCACACTCACAGAGTTACAGCTTGACTATCAGGCCAACTGAATGGCTAATGCTAATTAGCAGCTCTCCTCGGCAGCAAAAGGGGAAAAGAGCGAACTTATCACACACAACATTTTTGTGCTAGCTTGGCGGAACCACGCGGTTTTTGCAAGGGATTTCGGTTAACTTGAAAACAGGTGCTGAAAACATTTAAATCTCATTGGCTGACAATGTTATTTTGCTCATAACAAGCTCGCAAAACTGAATAACCTCACAATGGAGTGGGACGCACGTGTGCACGGGAGACACGCCGGGCACGGGTCAATGGCCAAAACTGGACAATGGCCGGGTACAATGGGCCTTTCAACTAGCTATGACGGGGTATACTAGACAGTCCCGTAGACCGATTTTGGTATTCCCGATGGTCCGGTTGACCGATTTCTGGCCGTGACTGAGAGTATGCACTTGTTCCGAGAAAGCATATGCATAACAGACCAAATATCCCTTCATACCTCCCTCCCATTTTCAAAACCACTGTGTGTAATGTGCATCTGCATGCTCTGCTCTTGAAATCAAACTGTGTAGCATATGAAAGCAAACAGAAATAACAGAAAACAAGACAACAATATGAAACAAACTGCTACCAAAGACACAATGAAACAAGTTTAACAAATAATCATGTACAACAGGTATGACGATGTTTACCAAAGCTCTTTTATTTCAAAGATATCCAAGTAACACAAAACACATAGCTCTTGTTACACAAATACTGAAACATAGCTGACCACATGCCCATTTGGCCTGACTATGTCAGTCTGTAAGTTTCTAGCTTAGCTTTGCTGGCAACTTTAGAGGCAAAGTGTACAGAGATATGAATGTCAGATTGTTTCTAGAAAATCCTGAAATAATGTTAGATCTTTCTGGCAGATTACAGATTACTTCAAAATCCCATTATAATTGTTTTGCAGTGTACTTTCAACATCTAGTTCTACAAACAATTGATGTGGAGGCCGGGCGCGTCGTTCATCCTCCTCGGACGTCTGCTTAGGAACAGTGCATAACAACAGGCACCTAACACAGCAAATTGGTTTCCTTGATTCAGCTGGATTCTTTCTCCTGTGACATCACCGACGTTTTGATTCATCTGCGAATTCTTCACAAGTCAGCCCATGCTGTGTGAACTGCTTAACAGCTTTATGCTGATAGACAGGGTGGGTGGGGGTTTAACATCGTTTTCCACCACATACATCTTAGGGTGATATCAAAGACGGGCCAACGATGAAAAGGCCAGCACAAATATTTGGCCCCAGCCGGGATCGAACTCACCACCCGTATGCCGATAGACAACCCTAAGACCTTTCAAAACATATCATTTTGAATGACCTTGACTCAAGGTCACAAAAGCTGTCTGTTTGGAAATTTTACATTGGCATTTTCTCAGAATCTACAACTACCAGAGGTTTTAAACTTTGCGAGATGATAGACATCGATAAGAACTTTACAGGTATACATGTATTCAGTGGCCTTGTGTCAAGGTCAAGGCCATACAAGCTATTTTTGTGAAGCCTTAACATTGGCATTTTTTCAGAAACAACAAACAGCAGGGGCGCCAAACCTGCCATGCGGGTAGACAGTGTTAAGACATATGCAGAAGCACCATTTTAAATGACCTTTAAATGGTCATTAAAACAGTCTGGAAATTTTACATTTGCATTTTCTCAGAATCTAGAAGAACCAGAAGCATCAAACTTTGCATGATGATAGGTATTGGCAACACCTCTACTGACATATGTACTTGTGTTCAGTGACTTTTTAGTCAAGGTCAAGGTCATACAACTTGTTTTTGAGAAACTTTAACTTTGGCATTTTCTCTGAAATAACAAACAGTAGAGGCACCAAACGAGGCATGATGATAGACAGTGATCAGATATATATGCAGACATACCTTTTCGAATGACCTTGACTGAAGGTCAAGGTCGTTAATGCTGTTGTTAATGTTGTGAATTTTAACATACCATTTTCAGAGGAACTACAAATACTACAGGCGTCGGACTTGGCATGATGATAGACATTGATGAGATCTCACCTGAATGACCTTGACCCAAGGTCAAGGCCACACAAACTGTTTTGGGGAAAATTGAAATATATACAGAACACCAGAGACACCTTACTTGGCATTATGATAGATAGTGATAAGAGCTTTACAAACATACTCATTTGAATGACCTTGACCCTTGTCACAAGGGAGCCATGGAGGCCTCTGCCTCTCTAGTTTATTTTACAGTCACATGGTAATTCTTAAAAAAATAAATAAATAAATAAATTGAATGCTATTTAGTCTTTTGTTTCCGTGTGTGTGTGTGGACTGACTAAATTACTTTTATCTGTTTCTCTCCATGAGGGGGGGGGGGGGGGGGGGGGGGGGGCTAGTGCTGCATGAGTCTCTGCCTCAGCAAGGATTCTCAGCTCACGCGATGTGTTTCTCCATATATACACCAAACTAAAACTTTCTAATCGGCATCACCGACCACACTGGTTTCTCCTGTGTTCAGTCTGATTTGGGCAAATAATTAGCGGACTTTCAAGTACAAGGCAGTAATCTGAGGCTGCGCATCATTGGTGAAAATAAGTTCACTAGGAAGAAGGGTGTTACACAACGCATACAGATCTAGCACAGCTCAAACTGACTCAGTCCGTTTGGACTTGAATGATATTTCTGAAAACAAACGCATGTCTTTCGTTTCAGAAACAAACAGGGATATCTGGTGTTATTTTAGATTTGGTTTGTCAAAGACTGCTGGACTTGAGATTCAAACAATAAAAGAAAAACAATAGCAAGTCTTACTCCTTTCTGTGCCTACAAATCACGTAGCGGCCGTCTTCGCTGGGCCCAACCCTGTTCTGGGTCCATCGCAAACTCTATTCCCCTGCGACGATGCCCAGGTCGGGCTAACCGAGACCGAGCCGAGCTAAGTGATACCTAAGAAGGAGAAAAAAAAATTCTCGGTGACAAGGAAAGTGGACAGTTGCGAACAACTTCAAGGTCCCCATGTTATTTCACAGTGTGCACACAAGCGGTGAAAGCTGTTGCATTCCCCAGCACAGTACATTTTCAGCCTGTTTAGAGATTAGTGCCTGCATGAGTTGTCCCCCGTGCATACACAGACCTGCATCATGCACAGAGCACAAAGCTGCCACGAAAAATGCTGCTTGTTGCGGCAAGGGAGACAAACTCATGCAGGCAATAATCTCTAAACAGGCTGAAAATATACTGTGCTGGTGAATGCTACAGCTTTTGCGGGTAGAGAAATGCACAGAACTCCGGTCTAAACTGTTACTGTTAGACAAGACATGCATTGTTGACATATTGAAATTTCACACCAATCAGAATGATGTTTCCTCGATAATTGCGGCCATTAGTTTAGCCGTTGATTCAAAGTGCCCTGTAAACCAATTGCATTTGATGCTTGTGCACTTGGCAGGTCACTGCAGGTGACATGTATCGCTGAAAACATTTATGAACAGTTCAGTCAGAAAACGCTTCTTTGATGTTGCGAAGTTCCCTTGTCACCGCATGTGCAGGTAAGTATGAAATATGATATCCAAGTCAACACTTTTTTCCGATATGGGTATTTTGGGGGTGTACTTATGAAAGTAGTTGCTGCGTTGTGAGTAGTGAACAATTTTTCTCAAAGAATAGTGCACATGCAAGAATAGTATCCCGGTGGTGTTATACCGAAAGTTCATTGAAATCGCTATTGTAATTTTGCCACAAACAGCAATCGAAAGTGGAATCTGTTTAATAATGACGGAATACGCGTAATGATGGGAGTAGGGACAATAGATTGGTTGCTGTGATAAGATGTGTGCGAAAACGAATATAATATGAGGCAAATGTTCGGGCACATGCTCGTCGTTTCAGAATTATCTTCCAGAACTTATAGGAGAGATTCATTGCTTATAGATGGCCGTTAATTGAGGCTATCAGTTCCTATATGGGTTGAAAGCGGTGCATACTAAAGAGCCTACCATATTTGCTACGCGTGATTCAGTTTTTTTTTTGTTTTTTTTTATACATGTGGTGGAAAAGACAATGACTAGTCTAATGAAGAAAGATCCCCAAATCCAAAATATCACGTCTGCTTTACGGTGGTCATCAATTTTCCCCATTTCTTTCAATTGTTCCCTTACAATACATGCTGCATTGGGGGGTAGGTTTATAGTTTGCAGCTAGTAGCTACTACTATTAACTTGTCTTTGTTTTACATATTGGAAAAAGTAGAGTGATCCCAGAGGAAGGAAAACATGCATCCCACATCAAATTTCGTGAAGTCTTCACTGCTAGAAATAGGTGTCTTCATATAACTTTTTTCTAATTAAACAGATCATTAACTGCTACGGGGGTAGGTTACCAAGTAGCCTGATATGACGGCCACAGTGTACACAGCGGTTTTTTTTTGTTATTTACCAACGTTTTGGGGAGAGGCTTGGCACTTACGTGCTACTAGCCCATTCACAATGTCCCTTTGGCAGTGAGTGGTAATGCGGGGAATACGTATGTGATTGGGTTCAAATATTGACTATACACAGCAACTATTACAAATGACGCCACTGCAGCAGGTATTGTGCACACACTTCAAGTTTGACTACTGGATATGTTAGGTCAAACACCCTGCGGTGGTCCAACGAAATGACCAGAGATTTGCCTGTAGCGGCCCTCGGGTATCAAATATTCCTTGTTCCATATAGACGCCAAATCTCTTACTGATTGGGACCGGGCTGACATGCTGCTGCAGCTGCTGTGCTTTACAGATCATGTGCAGATGCACATCATGCTTTAGAGAAATGGTCCAGCGTCCTAAACATACTATTTTAAATATACCTTTTTGCCTCAAATTCTAACACACTCGGAAAATGTCGGACATTTTCATTAATTCCTGTTCTGAGGTAAAGGGACAGAAATTAGACAAACTTAATATGAAACTTCGAGTAAAATAATATTACACTAATGCCAGTAAAAAAAAACAATGGACATAAAAGCAAATCCGTGAAATCTTTTTTATTTTCCACGTGTTTTTCCTTGAGAACAAACGCCGTTTATTTGGCCTTTTTTGGACATTCTCAAATTTACAACTGAAGTACATTACTGGCAAAGTGTGATGGGAAGTATGTAGAACACAACCTCAAGTCTACAAACGTCAGCATCGTAACATTAATGCCCATGTTATTTTCACCAACTATTCATGAGAAACAAAAAACTGAATATTGTGCATGTTTTAAAACTTGTCGCCATGATTTTGGGGCATAACAGTTGAAGATGCACGTTTTAATGTATGACTTGGTTGAAAAATAAAATACTTTAAATTTCACGTGCTATTGTCACTTAGGCAGAAAACACATTATACCCCCTCAAGATAGGAAGTCCACATGAATGAAGCACACACCAAAATAATTATGTATACAATCATCCACTTTCATTTCACTGAATAAAGCCAAAACAAGAATGTTCAACAGTAAAACTTTATTCAAGAAATCAATCAAAAGTGAAATTTAAACAATCACTTGATTTTTTAAAGAAATAAAATGGAACTGGAATAACCTTTCCAAAACTTTCATCTCCCCCCCCCCCCCCCCCCAAAAAAAAAAAAAAGCAAACTCTGTTTTTTCTTAGTTTTGATCGTGAAATAAAGTTTGAACTGAAAATGAAAATAAAAAGTACAAATATGAAACTGTGTTCACGTGTGTATTTTACTATAAATTTTATCGAAAAAAAATGTCAAGAGCTGCCCTGTCCAGAACCATCTTGTCAATGTAACTTATAAGTCAGCACCCCTATTCCCTAGATCTCTCTCGTGACCCACATGTCCAAAGGCACTTCCACGGTCAGAGGGTTAACCTCTTGTGCTCACACTGCCCTTACTGTATCTGCAGAGAGGGTTTTGTGAGGACAAAGGGGTTAACATGTTTTGGGCTTGTTGCACCAAGTCTGAATGTTCTCACATGAATCTGTTTTAAGTCTGTCAACTCTGACATCTGCTTCTGACACATGATTTTTTGTAAAACACAACGTGCGCCAGAAGCCAACACTCAGTGTGGAAAGAGTTAATTTGTTGAGGACTGAAACGTGTCACATCTTCAATTCGGAGATTAACCACGAGGTAAGTTGTCAAAGAAGCCGTGGACAGAAACTGGCATGACGTGCTTCATGGATTGCAAGTCACGCCACTTTTTGTCCTTGATTGGTCTGCGTGACTCAAACAGTCGCTTCCAGTTCCATTCTTTCGGGAGATTAATCCTTCTGGGCAACAGCATCCAATCATCAGAGAAAGAGAGTTTGTACATGATCTTCCGTCCGGTTTCATAACTGAGCGCTCTGATTTCACTGACTGTGGGGTCACCTACACCGATTCCCGGTCTGATACTCTGCACGCAGGACTCCTGTAGGCGGACAACCTCTGTGTGCACGACCTCTTCGACTGTGTATGGAAATGGGTTTGTCCTTGCATTCTGCATAATCAGAACATATTCACGGGGAGTGAAGACCTCACTGAGGATTTTGCGTTCGATAACGCTGTGCATACTGTCTACCTCCATCTGCGTGTGGCCGGAAACCAGAAACTTCTGCACAATCTGCACGCCCGTGGCTTGGGAGAAGTGCACGTACATATTGGCTAAAGTAGCATTTCTATTCTGGTAGCCACACCCGTCACTCCAAATGACCAGATTTTCTATTCCAGGGTGTGCTGTCAAATATGAATTGAAATGCCGAAACTGTACGTAGGCAAACATGTCGCTGCTAAGGTCCCCTTCTGTCTCATCCCATAAAAAACAGAACCCTTCCTGTTGTAGAAATCGCAAAAAGTCACTGCATTTCGATGGAAATTTCTAGACCATCCCAGAACATGCGAGTGCAGTAACGTCAGCAGATTACGTAACCTCGGAAAGATTCCGTACTTGCCAGTATGTTGCAGAATGTTCTAGATCTGACCTGTTAGTATATAAGCAGCACTGCACAGCGTTCTGGGTTCTTCCTCTTTCATGAGTTTGTTCTTGCGCATCTTCTGTTAATAAAGTATTGGAGTTCTAGCCTGTTGTATCCCGTGTCTTCTCTGCGAGTGCACCGAGAGAGCGATATAGCAGGAGAAAAATACAACAGAAATATTTGGCGTCGCCGACAGGATTCGACATTGATCTACCTACGAAGGGACTGTACTCTCCAGTACTCAAGAAACTCCAACTACAGAAGTTGCACCCCTTCAACTGTTGCAGCAGCGAAAATTGACTGACAATGGCAGAGACAGCGGAGCTGATAAAATTGCTTAGAGAGCAATTAGAACAGCAGAAGGAACAGATGAAGATTCAAATGGAACAGCAGAAGGAACAAATGGAACAGCAGAAGGAACAGATGAAGGAACAGATGAGAATTCAAGCAAAGCAGCATGAAGAAGAAATAGCAGTCCAAAGAGAGCAGATGGGTGCGTTGATGAAGATGATTCAAGTTCAGACACCGACTGGGGATTCCAGTGCAAGTACCCGTCCTCACACTTCTACTGTTTCGACCGCCGCTATTCCACCTTTCGCTGCCTTTGATTCCACTTCAGAACTGTTGCCTGACTACTGGTCAAGATTCTGCACATTTCTTGTCGCCAACGCCGTTCCTGACGACCGCAAGGCTCAAGTCTTCCTCACAAATCAGACTCCGGCTATCTACAAACAACTGGCAAATCTGGCTGCTCAACAAAATCCAAGAATGAATATCAACGATCTGACGATGGACCAAATCGTCGAGTTCATGAAAGAACAATTTGACCCAAAACTGTTCATAGTGCGAGAACGTTTCAAGTTCTGGAGCAACATGGAACGGAAGCCAGGCGAAACACTCCAGGAGCTGGCAGCCCGTATACGTCAAGACGCGGCTACCTGTGACTTTCCTTCGATCAAAGATCCACAAGATGAAGCTCTTAGGCAGAGATTCATATGTTCTGTCAACAACGAAGCTGTCTTGAAGGCTCTTTTCAAGGTCAAGGATACCGAGTTGGATTTTGCCAAGGCTGTCAAGATCGCCATAGAGACTGAAGACGCGGCAAAGGTGGCCAAGGAAACTGTCTACGGTTCCAAGCCCAGACCGGTCAACAAAGTCAAGATGAACAACAAAGGGGGTCAACCAAAGAACCACCAGCAGTCTAACTCCACGACCAGCAATTCAGCAAAGTGCTACAGGTGTGGAAAGGCTCATAAAGCAACAGACTGCTTTTACAAAGAATCCAAATGCAATTTCTGTCAGAAGATAGGTCATTTGGAGGCTGTTTGCAGGAAAAAGCTGCATCAACAGCAACAAGGGGGACGACATCCTGCAAAATCTTCAGTGAAAAGTATCACAAAAGCAGAGCTCGTCAAAGCCATCCTCGGCGAAGTTCCCCAAGATACTCCTAGGTTGGACGTTCCAGTCACAATCCAGGATCAACAGTTCACGATGGAGCTGGACACTGCAACCACGGGAAATTTTGTTTCTGTGCCAGTCTGGAAACAGCTGGGAAAACCGAAGCTGGATGACGTCACACATCAGTACGAGTCTGCCAGCAAGCACGACCTACCCGTGCTGGGCACCTTCATGGGCCAAACAAAGGACCCAGTGACTGGTAAACAGAGCTCCATTCCCTACATCGTCACCAAGATCCATGATCTCAACCTACTGGGACGAAACGCGATCCAGGCTCTGGGAATTTCAGTGGACAATGCCCTCGGACTGAAGAGCATAGAGAGTCAAGTTAAGAGCGAGGGTGCAAAAGAATCGCATCCGAAGACCTCCAGCACAGCTTATGCTTCTCTTCAGAAGGATTGCCATACTCTCTGCGACAAGTTCCCAGATCTCTTCAAGGAAGAATTGGGATGTCTGAAGGATTTTGAACTGGAAGTAAAGTTCAAGTCCGACGCGAAGTCGTTTTTTCACAAGGCAGGGCCGGTTCCTTTCGCTCTTCGTGATGACCTGACGAAAGGCTACGAAGAAGGCATCGCCAAAGGAGTCTGGAAGCCAGTCCAGTTCAACGACTATGGAACACCAGTGGTTCCAATTCGTAAGACAAATAGTACAGACGCCCTGAAGCCAAAACTGCGGATCTGTGGTGACTACTCAGTCGGGATCAACGATCAACTTGCTAATCACCGTCACCCAATGCCTTTCCCAGAGGAACTGATGCAAAAGCTGGGAGGAGGATTCTGTTACACAAAGATCGACCTCGCTGATGCCTACAACCAGGTCAAGCTGGCACCAGAAAGTCAACGCAGACTAGCCCTCAGCACTCACCGCGGGGTACTTCTGCAACAACGACTACCTTTCGGAATCAAGTCAGCACCTGGTTATTTTCAGGAGATCATGGAAAATCTGACCAGTGATCTGCCTGGAGTTGCCGTCTTCCAAGATGACATACTCACCAGCGGGAAGGATGCCAAAGATCATCTGAGCAACCTGGAACGACTACTCACGCGTCTGAACGACAAAGGACTCAAATGCCGTCGTGAAAAATGCCTGTTTGCTCAACCCAGTGTGGAATACCTTGGACACACTCTATCGGCTGAAGGAATCTCCAAAGGATCCAAAGTCGAGGCAGTCTTGAAGATGCCGCCACCTACGGATGTCTCAAGCTTGAAGTCTTTTCTGGGCTCAGTACAATTCTACGGGAAATTCATCCCAAACCTGGCTACTATGGCAGAGCCGCTCTACCGCCTGACAAAGAAGGCAAATCCCTGGAAGTGGGGAGAAGAGGAACAAGCAGCTTTTGAACAGCTGAAGAATGTGCTTTCCTCTGATCAAGTCCTTGTACACTTCGACCCAGAAAAGCCTGTGGGGCTGGCTTGTGACGCATCCAACGTTGGAATTGGAGCAGTACTGTTTCATCGCTATCCGGATGGAAGCGAGCGCCCAATTGCCAATGTGTCCAAGACTCTTACAGCTGCAGAAAGAAACTACAGCCAAATCCACAAGGAAGCCCTAGCCATCATCTATGGTTTGCGGAAATTCTACCAGTATCTGTACGGACGACAGTTCATACTGGTGACTGATCACAAGCCCCTGACGGCACTGTTCGGACCAAAGAAAGGGACACCACTTCTTGCAGCTAACAGACTAGCTCGGTGGGCCCTATGGCTGAACCAGTTCGACTACACGATCGAGTACCGGAAAACTGCAGATCACGGCAATGCAGATGCCCTCAGTCGCTTGCCTTCTGGAGACGACATCGACTTTGACAGGGAGGAGAGTGGGGAAGACACGGACATGGTGTGCGCCATCCGAGTTCTCAGTCTTCAAGTCAAACCTTTCGACTCCAACATCCTTCGTCAAGAGTCAGGCAAAGATCCAGTGATAGCTACAGTGATGCGCTACGTGCGCGAAGGGTGGCCGCTGAAGCACGCTGAGATCAACGAAGAAGTCAGAAAGTTCCAGAAGTTGTCAGATTCTCTCAGTATCTGCCACGGATGCCTCATCTATGGTACAAGAGTTGTGATTCCACAAAGCCTGCAGCCCAAGATCCTTGATCTTCTGCACATCGGACACTTCGGCATGGAACGCATGAAGCAGTTGGCAAGAACTGCAGTATACTGGCCCGGTATCGACGCTGCAATAGAGATGACGAGTCGACGATGTGACTCATGCGGCGAACATCAAAACAAGCCATCCAAACCGCCAGTTCATCCCTGGATGTTACCAGAGAAGCCATGGAGCCGAGTTCACTTGGACCACGCCATCAACTTCATGGGCACCAACTGGTTGGTGATCACGGATGCTTACTCAAAGTACCCATGCATCCACCCAACGTCATCCACGTCCACTAGAGCTACTCTAGACCTGCTGGAAGAAGACTTCGCTCACTTCGGATACCCACACACGTTGGTCTCCGACAATGCAACCACCTTTGTTTCTGAAGAGTTCCAGAGCTGGTGCAAGGAACGTGGGATCACGCACCTGACAGGAGCGCCCTATCATCCTGCTACCAATGGAGCTGCAGAACGGCTGGTGCAGACATTCAAGCAAGCTCTCAGGAAGTCTTCTCTGCCCCCGAAGCGAGCACTTCAAGAGTTTCTGATGCAGTACCAGAGAATGCCAACATCCTGCGGATTCTCTCCGAGTGAACTCTTGATGTCCAGACAGATTCGGACAAGGATCGACACTTTGCTTCCCTCGCCAGCACACATAGCTCAGGGCAAGCAATCGAAGGAGGCATCTAAAACTCAGGTGACTCCAGACTCTGGAGGTGTCGCCAAGGTGACCAGGCAATACAAGGCTGGAGATCCAGTATACGCACTGTACTATGGACCTCACCATGCCAAGCAGCCCAGATGGGTACCAGCAGTGGTCAAGAAGTCTACGGGTACTCGCTGCTTCAACGTCAAGGTAGTTCCTCGTGGCCCAGTTTGGAGACGACACTGGGAACAGTTGCGCCCACGTTACGCTTCTGAAGAGGACAACGAACCTGGTGATACAGCAGATGCCTCTGAGCTCCCGATCGACCATCCGATGGAGATTCTGGAGAATGTGCCACCGACACAGAACCAGAGCAGACCACGACTGCCCAGGACCAAGCCACCTGTTCCAGAGTATGGTCCAGACAACCCCAGACGATCCAAAAGAACACCAAAACCCAGAGACAGACTTTGTTGTTGAAGTTTGTTGTGAAACAACAATTTTGGTAGGGAGGTGTTGTAGAGATCGCAAAAAGTCACTGCATTTCGATGGAAATTTCTAGACCATCCCAGAACATGCGAGTGCAGTAACGTCAACAGATTACGTAACCTCGGAAAGATTCCGTACTTGCCAGTATGTTGCAGAATGTTCTAGATCTGACCTGTTAGTATATAAGCAGCACTGCACAGCGTTCTGGGTTCTTCCTCTTTCATGAGTTTGTTCTTGCGCATCTTCTGTTAATAAAGTATTGGAGTTCTAGCCTGTTGTATCCCGTGTCTTCTCTGCGAGTGCACCGAGAGAGCGACATAGCAGGAGAAAAATACAACACTTCCTTTGTACGAAGGTTCATGAAGGTGAGATTATGGACTTGAAGCTTTGTCTTGTAGTACATTGCGCTTGCATTAGTCCGAGGGCACAACAAAACTGCCTGTGTGTCCATGGCCCACACAGATGTCCGTGCGTCAGCTTTTTCTTTATCTGAAGCTTTTTCCGCCTGTGCCTCAGCGCAAAGTTTTTTTGTGATGTGCAACTTTTTCTGCGTCCTCATTGCCGTATTTTGCGCTTGTGCACAGATCACACAGGTCTTTTCGCGGGACAAAGACAGAGAACTTCATTTCAGTGAAGAATCTGCGGAACACTGTCATGCTGAGCTGTCGTCTCCCTGCATCAGCTGCATCAGAAAGATACTTTTCATGCAGCTTTGAAACACTAGTCCCCTGGAACAGGAACCGTTTGTCTTGGTATGATGGGATATTGCGGCAATAGTGCGATGGCACTGTTGGAAGTTTGAGCAGCCATTTTCTCAAAAATGTCCCATCTTCTGTGTTCACCTTCTCGGTTGGTCCTGCCCGCACATAAAATTCACAAATTTGAGAGAGAGAGAGTTGCCTAAAGGGACCGCCGGGTGTGAGAGGCATTCTAACGGCATGGCTCACTAAAGTTGCCGCGACACTGAAAGGGTGTGTCATTTATTTACCTGATTTTGGAGTTCGCTTTTTCTGTTGTCTCGGTTCCGAGGACGGACTGTGACCATCTGAGATCCACAACGCCACTGTTCTTCCTGGTAGCCCCAAAGTGTTGCAGAACATTGTTTTACAGACATAAACAGGTCGTCCTTCGATGAGAAATCTGTAAACACACGTCTTTTGACGCCTAGAATCCTCTGTTTTCTTGATTGCAGTCTCAACGCCGAAGCAGTGACGAATGTTTTTCTCTCATCCCAGGAATCCATTTTCATAAAGTCGTCAAAGATTTTCTGCCGTGTTTCTTCAGGTATACTTTTGCATGCGCGGTTTTTGGCTTTTTCGCAGTAGGATGATCTGCATGAAGGACCAATTTGTTTGGCAGGCCTGTCCTTTCCCCTTCTGTCTTTGTATGCTTCGCCTTTTAACCTTTTCTGTCTGTTTTTGTTTTGTTTCCAGTTTTCGGTCCCTTTTCATTTTGAGTTCTGCAGACACAAAAAACCACCCAGATGTAGTAATTGCCTGTGCCAGATTGTTTAAAACTCATTGTCACTATCGTAGATGTCATTGGCGGAAAAGTCTGTCCCCGCCCAGTGACCAAATGGCTTCCTGAAGGTCATTTCAATGTAGTGGGCAGTTGTCATGTTTTTTGCACATTTGAGATACATGGCTTCAAAGTCGGCCCCTGTTAGAATGTGCCCATGTCTTCGCTTCAGTTGAACCCATTGATGGGTCTTTCGCACCCATCATGGTGTAAAGTGGAAGACCTTCATTCTCTTACAAGCGCCTAGAATTTGCTTCACTTGTTCAGGGCTAAGCCACGTGACTTCCTCCATTTTGAGGGTTCTCAGATCCCTCATTAAGACAAGTTGTGAGACAATGCTTTCTGGTTTGTTTTCAAGTTGCGCTGATGCACATAACTCCAGTGTATGCAGCCTTTCTCTTGTCAAAGTCTCTAAGTCATTGAGTGTTGGACACAGACGAAGATATGTAATTTTCATTCGGCCATTTACCTCTCGGTTCATGACATCCTGGGTGAGGTTGGCCTGCTGCCTGGGTCCCATGGAATCCTGCAATGAAACATTTTTTAAAATTAAAAAAAAATCATTTCTTACAAAATCAGGATCAGGAACTGAGTTCATTGGAACAGATTCAACTAGTCTAGCATGTCATATTTGATGGAAAGTGTAGTGTATTTGAATTAATAAATTTTAGTAATCGATTTTTACCAACCTCCAAAACCGAGCTGTCATCCTTGTTATCGTTGTCACTTGACGACTCCGGGGTGTAATCCTTGTCATTTTCGTCATCGTCAAAATCTGAAAGAAAATTAGTTAAAAAGTGTCAAACTACATGCATAATGTGTGCTTGTGTGGAAGAATTTGAGTGCATTTATGAGAATTTTCTGGCATTTCTTAGATCACCTTGCCTACCTCCCAAACAAAATAAAAGTTGTGGTGTTATATAATATGTTTTGGATTTGATCAAGTACAGTATTATGCTTCAGAGTAGAGGGTGGAACCGGTACGATTTCTCAAACCGGTTTTTTACCGGTTTTTCCAATAGAAAACGTCCTTTTCCACCACATACGGATGATATCAAAGACGAGGCAACGATGAAAAAGCCAGCACAAATATTTGGCCCTAGCCGGGATTTGAACTCACGACCCGAAAGTTGGAAGTCCAACGCGTTGGAAATGTTCAGCCAACAAGGGTGAGTGTTTGGGAGTTTAACGTCCTTTTCCACCACATACGGATGATTTCAAAGTCGAGGCAACGATGAAAAAGCCAGCACAAATATTTGGCCCTAGCCGGGATTTGAACTCGCGACCCGAAAGTTGGAAGTCCAACGCTCCACCATTCGGCCACCCCGGTTTTCCTGTTCAGCCAACAACAACAACAACAACAACATGATTATGACGATGATAAGGAGGAGGGGGAGGAGGATGGTGTCTTGTAACAGGCTGAAAAACGACGAGTGATGTCCCTTAGAAAAACCGCGGTTTTTTGGTTTTTTAAGGCCGAACCGGTTTACCGAACCGTGAGAAAGTCGGACCGATTTTAACCGGAAAACCGGTAAAACCGAACACCCCTACTTCAGAGTACTTGATCAAATCCAAAACATTGTAAACTTTTTATGCCTATGACATAGTCAAATGGTCTGCAACAAAAATGCCTATCATTCAAAAGACAAGCTTCCGACTGAATTTTTTTTAGCATTTGTCACAGTACAATCAATGTTTGCATGCTGTTTTGGTAACTAGGGGCATTTCCTCTTCATATTCATGGAAAAAATGTGTTACTTACCTTCATCTGCTCCCACAAAAGGATCAAAATCGGTCGACAGAGAAAATGTTTCTCCATTTGCTGCCATCTTGGATGCAAAGTGCCCATCTCATGTTTTAACATAGGCAGTTTTGCCCACTTGAATGTAAGCAGCTTTCTGATTGGCTTATGCTAAAGCTATTCATAGGGATGATGCAACAGGTGTCTTGGCGGCCAAATTCACAGTCGCTGCAAATATGCCTAAGTGACCCTTAGGCAAAAATGTTAGGATGCTGACCTGTACTAAGTGGCTGAATTCATTTCAGGTGTTACGATGTATGTTAATTACAGGGCAAACATGTTTTTAAGGTCAAGGTCATCGGTTCGTCAGTTTACTGTCAAACATTTCATTTCATCGGTCTATTAGAATAAGCAAACTTACAAGCAGTCACAAGCACCAAGCTAAACGAAATTAGCACAAATGAAGTTTGTATGAGATTTCTTGTGTACAACTTTGGTGACCTTGACCTTGGGAGTAAAGGTCATAGAGACTGGGTGAAAATTTTGTAAATACAACTTTTGCCTAATATGCATTGATAAGAATGCCTTTCTGGTGACCTCTAGTAAAGGTCAAGGTCACACTAGAGATGAAAATTTTGCCATTATATTTTTATTCTGAAGATGCTGTGGAATCATCAAATCGTGGGGACAATACAGGTCATTTTAGTTCTGGCTGTTATAGTTCCAAAAGTTAGCAGCACCCAAATGCTTATTATGAGGAATGAAGTAAAATGTTTGGGAGTAAATGGATGAACCGATGACCTTGACCTTGAAAACATGTTTGCCGTGTGATTAACATACTTCATAACACTTGCAATGAATTCTGCCACATACTTCTGGAGAGTTGTAGTTGTGCTCTACATAATTTTCATTACACATTGCTAGTATTGTACTGCATTCCTAAATCTGAAAATGTCCACAAAAAAAGGCAAACTTAATGGCATTTGTTCCCAAGGAAAAACACGTGGAAAATAAAAGAGATTTCACAGATTTTCTTTTAGCGTCTATTGGTTTTTATGTTGTTTCCATAGTAATGGAAACAACATAATAGGACGGGCTAAAATTTCCACGTTCATAGGCAAGCATCTGTGGTACAAACGCACGTCACTGCCGATCTCCCGCAGAGACGATTATGCAAGTGTAACTCTGACAATGACGTAAGAAAACTTGCGTCATCGATGCTGACGCGTATGGTGTTCCGAACGCAGTTCTCCTCCTCAGTGAGTGCCGTCTGTGCGGATGTGTGTGCGTGTGTGTGTGCGTGTGTGAATTGTGTCCGGGCCCGTTTCTTCGAAGATACTTAACCGAATGGCTTCAAATTTGGGGTATCCAAATTTATCAAAATGTTACATTAGACGATTCAAGCGTGTGATGATTGCTTAAGTGATTTGGGAGTTATCGCCCTTTTGAGACAAGTTGGTTGTCTTTCGTGTACAGGCGTAATATTTATTTAAATCACTCAATTGTTTGGCAGTAGATAGCTTGAATACGGACTCTGAATTGACTCACTACTAGAAAATGGTCGCTCTTATAGTTTTCATGTAAACCGAGCCTGAGTTGACATTGCATGTGAACCCAGTTCAGATGCCTATTTCTCCGAAAATACTAAACCGATCGATTTCAAATTTGGGGTTTCTAAATGAATCAAGATTGTTGAATAGAAGGCCCGATCCAGGTACGATTGCACACATGATTTGCGAGTTATCGCCCTTTTCAAAAAAAGTGGCTTTCTGGCGTTTAAAGGCGTAATATTTACCTAAACCACTCCATTTTTGGGACATAGATAGCATGAATACGGACTCTCAACTGAGTGAATTTTGGAGGTTGTCGCTTTTATACTTTTGGCGTAAACCGTACCTGATGAAAGTGCTGGTGAACACACTTTAGATCTCAAAATCGCTCCTACTATACATAGATAATGAGCCTGGGGTGCCATAAAAAATATACAAAAAAAATTAGAAAAATTCACTGCAGCCGTTGTCGTCAGTTGACTCGAAAATTTGTACTCGAAGCACATTTCCTTTACACAAGCCACACGCCTCACAAACATCGCAGAAAAGGCACACGCGCACTGACGCAAAACTGTATCAGCGTCAGTTTGCCGACGTCATGTTTGATTGACGTGGGGGTGTGTCGTCACTTTTCGGAAGTTCTCTATTTGTAGACGGGGAAAGCGGGAGTTTCATTGATGTAGTGAGCTTTGTTTTTCCCACTGACTCTCACTCAATAGCATAGTAGAGTGAGAGAACACCACATAGGTCTCAATGGAGCACATGCACAAACGCGGCTCGCGCAAGTCTGCGTGCGTGCGTGCGTGCGTGCGTGCGTGCGTGCGTGCGTGCGCGCGCGCGTATGTCTGTGTGTGTCTGTGTGCGCGCGCGCGCAGCAGACATAACACATAGTGAAAAAACGTTCGCCGCGCAGACTTGTCTGTTAAACACATTGAGCCGGTATAAATTCGATCTTTACACTGCGCAGCAGCAACACTTCAATTTTCATGGGGCTGCTTTCATTGCAAGAATTGTATCCGAGTCAAAGTTATTACGTCAAATGTATTATGCGTCATCCCAATGAGGAAAACGTCATAGATTTCAAAGAAAACAACTTGACGTCTCTCCTCCAAAACCAAGATTGGTCTGACAAGCCCGGTCAGTTGTTTCCATTGAGAGAGAGAGAGAGAGAGAGAGAGAGAGTGTGTGTGTGTGTGTGTGTGTGTGTGTGTGTGTGTGTGTGTGTGTGTGTGTGTGTGTGTGTGTCCTCCCGTATACATGGCATTACAAAAGTACGACCGTGACGACAGCAGGTGATTAAATGGAAACAACATATTGGGCTGGTCAGTGGCCATCTTGTTTTAATTGGCATTTGCGTAATGTTATTTTACTTGAAGCTGTATTTTAATTTTGTCTGTACATTGTGGCCGTCATATCAAGCTACTTGGTAACCAACCCCCGGATCAGTTAATGCTTTGTTTAATTAGAAAAAGGTATTTTAAGTCACCTACTTCAAGCAGTGAAGAGTTCATGGAATTTGATGTGGGATGTACATTTTCCTTCCTCTGGGATCACTTTAATTTTTCCAGTATGTAAAACAATGACAAGTTAAAACTGGTGGCTACAAGCAGCAATATATAATGGCATCATGTAATGAAGGAAATGGAAAAAAAATTATTGGGGAAAACTAATGACCGCTGTAAAGAAGACGTGCTTGTTTGGATTCGGGGATCTTTCTTCATATGACTAGTCATTGTCTTTTCCACAAAGACAAATGTATAAAACGAAACTGAATCAAGCGTAGCAATTTGGCAGGCTCTTTAGTAAGCACCGCTTTCAGCCCATATAGGGAACTGATAGCTTCAATTAACGGCTATCTATAAGCAATGAATCTCTCCTACAAGATCTGGAAGATAAATCTGAAACACCGAGCATGTGCCCGAATATTATACTCGTTTTCGCAGATACACCTTATCATAGCAACCAGTCAAGTGTCCCTACTCCTATCATTTCGCACATTCAGCCGTTATTAAGCAGATTGCACTTTCGATGGCTGTTTGTGACCAAAGTACCAAAGCGATTTCAATGAACTTTTGATATGACACAACTGGGATACTATTCTTGTGTGTGTACTGCTAGAAAAATCGTTCACTACTCACAACGCAGCAACTACATACACCTCCAAAATATCCATCCCCCAAAAAGTGCTCCCTTGGATATCATATTTCATACTTACCTGCACATGCGTGACAAGGGAACTTCACAACACCAAAGAAGCGTTTTCTGACTGAACTGTTCAATGTTCGTAAATGTTTTCCACAAGCATCAAATACAGCCACTTTACAGGGCCCTTTGAATCAACGGCCAAACTCATGGCCGCAATTATTCAGGAAGCATCATTCTGATTGGTGTAAAATTTCAGTATGTCAACAATGCATGTCTTGTTTGACAGTAACAGTGTTTAGACCGGAGTTCTACGCATTCCTGTACCCGTAAACACGCATACGTTGTGCACACCCTCAAAAGCCCATTGATGGGGCTCATACAGTGAAAATGGCAAGATAAACGGTCGTTTTTAACGGTGACGCGGATGGAGAAAAAATTCACGGAGACCACTACACCATTAGGGGCCTGTGTTCTACTGAAATCTGTAATAACAAGTTAGGATCAAATTTGTTCTACGTTGTTCAGCATTTTTCCTAGCCTACAGGGCACTTTTTCAGTTGCTGTAACGAACGAAAATTGCCTCTGATGGCTTTTTTGGTGGTGGGGACTAAATAAGTGGAACGGCCTTTTGACAGAACGTGGTCTGTTTTTGGCTCCCTTGTGTAACAATGGGAGTCTATGTAATAACCCTCCATCGTCTGTCTGTCTCTCCGTGTGTGTGTGTTTGTGTGTGTGTGTTTGTGTGTGTGTGTGTGTCCGCAAAACCTTAACATTGGCATTTTCTCAGAATCTACAAACAGCAGAGGCACCAAACTTGGCATACTGATAGACAACCCTAAGACCTTTCAACATATATCATTTTGAATGACCTTCAGTCAAGGTCACGAAAGCTGTCTGTTTTAAATTTTACATTGGCATATTCTTGGAATCTACAAGAACCAGAGGTTTTAAACTTCGCATGATGATAGACATTGATAAGAACTTTACAGATATACATGTATTCAATGGTCTTGTGTCAAGGTCAAGGCCGTACAAGCTATTTTCCGCATTTCCGCAGTAAACTTTAACATATGCATTTTCTTAGAATGTACAAACAGCAGAGGAACCAAACTTGGCATGCTGATAGACAGCCGTAAGACCTTTCAAAATATATCAGTTTGAATGACCTTGACCTTGCTTGACTCAAGGTCACTAAAGCTGTCTGAAAAATTTTACATTGGCATTTTCTTGGTATCCACAAATACCAGAGGTTTTAAACTTTGCATGATGATAGACATTGATAAGAACTTTACAGATATACATGTATTCGATGGCCTTGTATCAAGGTCAAGGCTGTACAAGCTATTTTCTGCATTTCCGCAGTAAACCTTAACATTGGCATTTTCTCAGAACGTACAAACAGCAGAGGCACCAATCTTGGCATGCTAATAGACGGCTGCAAGACCTTTCAACGTATATCATTTTGAATGACTTTGACTCAAGGTCAAGGTCACTAAAGCTGTCCGTTTGAAAATTTTACATTGGCATTTTCTTGGAATCTACAAACACCAGAGGTTTTAAACTTTGCATGACGATAGACGTTGATCAGAACTTTAAAGATATACATGTATTCAGTGGCCTTCTGTCAAGGTCAAGACTGTAAAAGCTATTTTTGTGAAACCTTAACATTGGCATTTTCTCAGAAACAGCAAACAGCAGAGGCATGCTAATAGACATTGATAAGACCTATGTATACGCACCATTTTAAATGACCTTGACCTTGAGTCAAAGTCATTAAAGCTGTCTGTTGTGAATTTCAATTTTACCGTTTTTGTAGAAACTACAAATACTGTAGGCATAATGATAGACATTGGTGAGATCTTATTTGAATGACCTTGACCCAAGGACAAGGCCATACAAACAGTTTTGGGAAAACTGTAATATTGCCAGCAACTAAGAACACCAGAGACGCCTTACTTGGCTTGAAGATAGATAGTGATAAAATTTGTACAAACATACTCTTTTGAATGACCTTGACCCATATCACAAGGGAGCCATGGAGGCTTTTGCCTCTCCAGTTAACACCGTTTATTTCAGAAAATTCTGTTCAGTTGGGCTTTAAGGGACGTCCTCCCTCTCGTGGGAGCTCAAGGTGCCTTACAATGAACACACACACCCTCGCCCAGAAACACACACAACATGCGTCCACACATACATTTAACTACAAACACCGAATACACATGTACCCAAAGGGTTTGGCTCATGTTTGGCACATGTCTCAGTAATGTGCTGCAGCTGTATCACTACGTGGACACCATCTTTGAGTGGATTATCATTTACAATAATGCATGAGCTTTATACAAGGTATCTTGAAACAGTTTTGCCACTTTTGTCTAAAACAAAGTTTGTGCCACAGACTAAGATGTGCTTTTGTTTCAGGCTCAGCTGGCCCCTGCAAGTGTGGTTTATTTTGGATCTAACCATTCAGCAGGTAAATTTGTGGAGTTTTCTAGGTTTTTTCTTCCGGAAGTTTGGTGTTACATGTACACATATTATTGTTAGTAGACAGGATGCTTTCCAGAATGATTCATGATATGTCACTCTCTCTGTTGCTCTTGCATAAATCTTACATAGAGTAAAGGGGTAGCTGCAGTGACATTTCTTTAAAAATTTCCCCAGAAAGAGAACCAAAATTCCCCTATACTCATTAGCTTAGATTCTTTATGACAGCTTTGATACTGTCCACAGACCACGGTCTTGCTGGTTCTGCCATTATGAATATTGTATCCAAGAGGAAAGCTGATGAAGTTTCAGCCAAGAGGTATGCGAACATTGAAGTCTCTGTGTGTGTGTGTGTGTGTGTGTGTGTGTGTGTGTGTGTGTGTGTGTGTAGTTTATGGAAGCAGCGCATCTGCAGTACACCTTTAGTTGAATTATATTTAGTTTTTTTCTACACCTCATGTTATCTGCATGTGTACTCTGTGTCTACACCCCTGACATTTCAATTTTATTTTTGTTTGTTTTAGCTGAGATGCTAATTGAAGCACAGAGTTGTTTATCTGGCATCTGTATACAACAGTGTGGAGAAATGTGTGTTTAATACATGTATCAGAAAGCTGTGTCTAGGTCATAGCCGGCTCGATGACATGCAGTCAAGTGTGCATTGCCCACCCTAAAACATTAGACTATTAAGAGGGTAAAATATTGAATAACAGCAGCAAAAATCCCATTCACCTACTGGAACATTACCATATATTCTGCGAACTGCTTTATTGCATTTGCAAATGGCATTTCCCCCTCCTTTTGAGTTTTGAAACCTAAGTCGAGGAGTTTTGTATACCTTTCATTCATGGTCTTCAGGAGCATATGTGTTCTAATGCTTAGCATTCTAATTGTTCATAATGTGCTTAACTCATTCTACCCGCACTACAACTACAGTTGTATAAACAGTTTGTGTAAGTTTTACCCCCTCCTGTCAGGTTTCCTTCCCAACCTGCTGAAGGTGATGTGAAAGTGAAGTACAACATCTATAATCAACATTTTCCCTAAATATAAGATAATTTTGCCCGCATTGTGCAGTGTCACTACAGTCTCCAGGCAGCTGATATAAATGTGATCTTTGCAATAAATAATAAAGCATTTAGCGCTTTTTTCAAAGCAAAATTAAACCTTGCTTAGGGGCAGGTACAACAAGATGGCCACCAGCCCAATATGTTGTTTCCATTCAATGACCTGCTGTAGTCACAGTCGTAGTCGTTGTGTCATGTATGCAGCCCGCGCGCACACGCCGGAACGCAAGCTCTCTGACATCAAGCATGCTGACATGAAGAAAGTACTGAAAACCCTTATTGTGCCTCTATGCACTTGCAAAAACCCAAACACATGAGGTCGTGTGAGCTCGCCTAGCTGGTTGACGTCACAAACGTTTTGGCGTATGCGAGGTTCTACATGGGTGAATGAATTCTTGTAATAAAGTCGTTCCCCTTTGACAGAGTTACTTCGCGCAGACCTGACTGACAGATGATTTCTTACTGGTATCGGAGAAGAGACCCTCTCTCTCTCCTGCTTTCCACATGTCAAGTTGTAGAGATCGCGAAAAGATACTGCATTTCGAGAAAGTGGCGAGACACCCCCAAGAAAAAACAGCATCACGTCAATCAAACATGACGCACTTACTTTACATCAGTGCGCGTGCGTCTCTTCTTCGATGTTTGTGAGGCGTGTGGCTTGCAGAGGAAATGTGCTGTGAGTACAAATTTTCGAGTCAACTGACGATAACGGCTGCAGTGAATTTTTCTAATTTTTTTGTATATTTTTTATGGCACCCCAGGCTCATTATCTATGTATAGTAGGAGCGATTTTGAGATCTAAAGTGTGTTCACCAGCACTTTCATCAGGTACCTTACGCCAAAAGTATAAAAGCGACAACCTCCAAAATTCACTTAGTTGAGAGTCCGTATTTATGCTATCTATGTCCAAAAAATGGAGTGGTTTAGGTAAATATTACGCCTTTAAACGCCAGAAAGCCACTGTTTCTGAAAAGGGCGATAACTCGCAAATCATGTGTGCAATCGTACCTGGATCGGGCCTTCTATTCAACAATCTTGATTCATTTAGAAACCCCAAATTTGAAATCGATCGGTTCAGTATTTTCGGAGAAATAGGCATCTGAACTGGGTTCACATGCAATGTCAACTCAGGCTCGGTTTACATGAAAACTATAAGAGCGACCATTTTCTAGTAGTGACTCTGTTCAGAGTCCGTATTCAAGCTATCTACTGCCAAAAAATTGAGTGATTTAAATAAATATTACGCCTGTACACGAAAGACAACCAACTTGTCTCAAAAGGGCGATAACTCCCAAATCTCTTAAGCAATCATCACACGCTTGGTTCCTCTAATGTAACATTTTGATATATTTGGATACCCCAAATTTGAAGCCATTCGGTTGAGTATTTTCGAAGAAACGGGCCTGGACACAATTCACACACACACAGCCGCATGCACGCACATACATACGCACAGACGGCACTCACTGAGGAGGAGAAGCGCGTTCGGGGCACCGTACATGTCAGCATCGATGACGCACGTTTTGTTACGTCATTGTCAGAGTTACACTTGCAAAATCGTCTCTGCGGGAGATCGGCAGTGACGTGCGTTTGTACCACAGATGCTTGCCCATGAACGTGCAAAATTTAGCCCGTCCTATGATGTTGTTTCCATTACTATGGAAACAACATAATGATTAAAAAATGCATGGTATGATCATGCTCTGGCTGTGATACACCTTGCGAGTACGAGATTTTCCCAAAGTGTATTTTAAGATGAAAATTAATATGAAAAATCATACTAGGGACCTATTTGGAGGAGTGCTCCATCAAATACAATGTGTAGCGGCACTTGTTTGTGATAACCGTTTAGATAAAAGTGAAGTTTGTTCAGCTGGGGACATGAAATTAGGTTCATGCAGTGCATAAAGTAAGTGTTAGGCAGTTTGTGATACATACATTCCTGTAGTTTTGCACAGAGAAAGATGGACCTTTGCTGGGAAACAAAAAATGTGTACTTGCAAACTGTGAATTTGTGCAAAGTGTGACCCTCCTAAGTGGGTCATGCTGTAATACAGTTATACTATGCTATGCAAACACTACACATTGGCACTCCCTAAACTACACTGAACCTTTCTGAGAGTAAACTGACAGGTCTGCTGGTGTTTGGTGTGATTCTCCACAGACATTATTTGGATAAACATGTGTACAGCAACAAGAGGTCTGTAATAGCTTGATTGTAAAAGTTGGAATATTGAGGGGAATGTGGGGAATAATTATCAATTTAACTCTCAAATGCCACAGGAGGCCTAGAATTGGCTCTTAAATTTTACAAAGTTTGTTTTTGCTGGTCCCCCCAGCAGGGCTCTGCATAAGGAATTTTTTTTTCTCAGAATTTCTAGCTTTCACCAATGTACAATGGTAGTGTCTGTCAGTGTAGAAAGGGTAAACAGTGTAATTTGAGTTGTTTGCACATATACATGTGTTGCCATAAAATCCATGCAGCCTGGTCAACCATGTTGAGCATATGTCTTGTGAGATAGATTGGCCAAGAAGCAGATGGAAACACTTACATCTTCTGACACTGAGAGTCACATTGCTCTGGGAGCCAGCAGTGGTGCTACTGCAGCAACAGTTAGTGACAGAGCTCCGTCCGTGAGGAGCAGGACAGCGTCAGCTCCCAGCCATGATTCCAAACTGCCCAAGTGGTTGAAACTGGGTGAGTTGCCTGTTGATTCAAATCATTATCATAATATTGGGACGTTGGGATAACTCAGGAGGCTGAGTGTTTGAACCAGAAACATGCACAGGCTCTTTTTTCCAGAGCCCTCATCTTTCAACATGGAGTTTTAAAAAAAAAAATTTAAAAATTGAACGTGCTGCTTCTTTTTTTGAAATCATTAAGAAACACCATCTCTGTCCAAAAATACTTGTAACATCTGCAATTTTGACCAGGTAAAATTGTATTACATGTACATGTATTTCTCGCGTTTTTATTTTTGTCATGATAAGATGGCACGTAGTGGTACATGTAAACAATCCGCTGTGCATGTTTCCTGTTAATTCATGAGTATGTTGTAGAAATGTAAACCACTGTGGACATCAAAGGAAAAGTTGTCGCTGATCATGATTAATGGATACCACTCTCTTGTATGTTTTTTAATGACAGCTGAAAAGTTGTACATTTTTCACATGAAATTGCAGTACAGTACTGGAGTTGTAATGTCTGTTTATGTTTTAGGCAAGAAATAAGAGGAAGTGCCTTCTTGCAGCCAAAGCACTACTGTTTCCATGATGGAGCCAGTTTTCACCATCCGTCACTGTACAGCAAATCTACAAATGCACATGTGTGTGGGCTTGTGGCAAAAGGTCATCCACGAACAGCAGTAAACAGTAAAGTTCCAAAATGGGTCTTAATCTGAAAAGATTGTGCACATTCAAAGATTTGTGTTTTAGGGACCTGCAACAGTGCATGAAAAAATAGTTCATTGAATGTTTTTACAGTTGCTGGTAATTCTCTGTGGCCTGTAAGGTACTGATGGTAAAAGTTCAGAAAGAAAAGACAAGTTGGGGGGATATTCTTTTGTATTTTCTTTTTTATTTCAGGGAAGTAAATAACAAAAGTCTATTTATCTAACAATTTTCAACCACAGAAATTAATTTTAGCCGGCAGACAATCAGTGTAAGCAAAAATGTGACCTGAAAGATGACATGTGAAGTGTCAAAATGAGCAGGCTAAAACGTATCTCTGGGGACCCTCATGTGACAATGACGTTTTGTGTAATCTTGCAGTGTACTCTTAAAACCTTGCACAGTGGGAAAGAGTGATGTGTCTGAATGACGTTGGGATAATTCCCTGAATAACTCTGTAGTACATGTATGATGCGGGGCAATTTTCAGTTTTCAGCGTCCAGTGAAGAGGTTTCTTCCTTATCTGAGTTTTTTTCTGCATATTTGAGAGTATGTTGTGGGATGTCAATGTTTGTGTACTTTTTTCCTTCCAATTTTCAAGTTGAAATCAATTTTTGATTAAAAGAAACAAGAAAACTTTAAAACTGATACAGAATAGAAGTAGACTCATTTACCTTTTCAGAAAAAGTACAGGTTATCTGTACTTTTGTTCACCAGATTCTATGCTGGAATTTTTTTCTAATCATTACCCTCCTCGGGCAAAATACTTTTGGTAAATAGTTGTCACTGACTACATAACAGGGCCGGCAGTGAAGGGGTTAATTTTTTCACAGACACATACTTTTGTCACAAGCACAATGAAATATATATGCCCACATGCAAAACTGATCTTGACACTTGTTGGCTCACTTGCATAACTAAGGGAGTCTATGGTATAACCCTTAGTCACCTGTGTGTGTGTCTGTGTGTCTGCAGTAAACCTTAACATTGGCATTTTCTTAGAATCTACAAAAACCAGAGGCACCAAACATGGCATGCTTATAGACAGCCTTAGGACCTTTCAAAACATATTATTTTGAATGACCTTCACTCAAGGTAAAGGTCACTAAAGCAGTCTGTTCAGAACTTTTACATTGGCATTTTCTCAGAATTTACAAACACCAGAGGTTTTAAACTTTGCATGATGATATAAATTGATGAGAACTTTACAGACACACATGTACCTGTATTCAATGACCTTGGGTCAAGATCAAGGTCATACAAGCTATTTTTGGGAAACCTTAACATTGGCATTTTCTCAGAAACAAGAAATAATAGAGGCACCAAACCTGGCGGGCTGACAGACAGTGGTAAGACCTATGCACACATACAGTTTTAAATGACCTTGACTGAAGACTACTTTGGTCACTCAAGGTAATTAAAGCAGTCTGGAAGTTTTAAATTTGCATTTTCTCGAATCTAAAAACACCAGAGGCATCAAACTTTGCATGATTATAGATATTGGTAACATCTTTACTGACATGCCTGTATTCAATGACTTTGAGTCAAGGTAAAGACCATATAAGCTGATTTGGGGAGACTGGCATTTTCTTCAAAATAACGAACATCAGAGGCACCGAACGAGGCATAATGCTAGACAGCATTGAGACCTGTGCAGAGATACCTTTTTAAGTTGTTTCTCTATTGAGAAACAGCTTTATAGGATGGGGCAGATTTTGCTGCGAGCAACAAGCAGCAAGTTTCAGTGATAAAAAGCAAGACTGTGATGTTTCTCCAGACAATACATACTTTCGCGTACACAGTGACGTAACAAAATCTGCGTCATAGACACCTTGCATGCACACTATGCTGCTACATTCTTTTTGGCGGGAGTTGTGAGACGTGTGTGTGCGTTTGGGTGTAATTGTGGCTAGGCTCTAAACCACTTCGTTGAAGAGCTTTTTACTTTGAGATGAAATGGGAATTCACCTTCTCCAGAGGTGGGTTTCACAAATTTTTCTCTTGCTGCATTTTTAGAAGAGTTATTGCCCATTTTTTAAAAATCGGTCATGTTACAAATTTTTACGAAAAAGTTGTTCAAATTCCTTCATTTTGTACACTTTGGAAGTTCATGACAGGAACTACTGCACTGTTATAGCTTTAGCATTAAGAATAACTGAACTTTTAGATAAAGATATTCTTTTTAAGTTTCTGCGAGAAGCACCAGTCCAAAGAGTTCCAATTTTGCGATTTCGTAAGTACAATCCAAGGTATTCTAGTCCACGTTTCACCAGCCCTCTAGATCTTCCAGATTTTATGTAAAAATTAATTCAGTCAGGGAAGTCACAAAAGCAACAGGGAAATCACAAGCACAAGCATCATCTGTCAGACCACCAGTGTGAGGCTGACGTCAAATGTTTGGTTCACAGACAAAATCTGCAAGTATCGTCACTGCTTCCGACATTTCACCAGCCCTCTAGATCTTCCAGATTTCATGTGAAAAACATTTCAGTCGGGGAAATCACAAAGCCAACAGGGAAATCACAAGACATGAACCAGCATCCTCAGACGATCTCAGTGCTAGAGGCTGACGTCAAATGTTTATAGTTCACGGAATTGACGTCATCTCTCTCTCTTTCTCTCTCTCGCCACCCCTAGTTCGGGTAACCCATGAGTGATCAGGGAAGTCACATCCTCGATTATGGGAGAAGGACTGGCCGTTGCTACCCCACCCCCAACCCCAGTCACGTGGCTAATCGGTCGAGGTCATAGCGGATCTAGTGTCATTGGTTGGACTTGGAGAGGGGAGAACCGGCAACAGTAACAACAAAACAGACAAAATAACATGAAATTTGGAGAAACAGCTTCGTAGGACGGGGCCGTTCATCCTTGTTGAATTTTAACATTACCGTTTTCACAGGAACTACAAATACTGGAGGCGTCAAACCTGGCTTAATGAAAGATATTGATGAGATCTTTAACAGATCTCATTTGAATGACTGTGACCCAAGGTCAGGGCCATACAAACTGTTTTATTGCCAGGAGCTAAGAATACCAGAGACACCTACTTGGCATGATGATAGTGATAAGAGCTTGACAAACATTCTCTTTTGAATGACCTTGACCTGTATCACAAGTGAGCCATGAAGGCTTCTGCCTCTCTACTTTCTGTCACAAGGAGATCTGATTTGAATGACTGACCCAAGGTCAAGGCCATACAAACTGGCTTATTGCCAGGAGCTAAGAATACCAGAGACACCTACTTGGCATGATGATAGTGATAAGAGCTTTACATTCTCTTTTGAATGACCTTAACCTGTATCACAAGTGAGCCATGAAGGCTTCTGGCTCTCTAGTTTCTGTCACAAAAGAACCCAAAATTAATATTAACAAAAAAGTAGTGTACTTATTTATATTGTTTATCATGCACACTAAAGGAAAAAAAAACCAAAACAGCTTCAGCTGAGATTTGAACAAAACCAATTGAACATGTTCTTCCGCAGCCTATCGTCAACTTTAGTTTGTAATTTATTTTATTTTATTGTTTAGCTTAATTATTAATTGTATTCATCAGGTGACGGGAGCACCAAATCCACTGATTTTACAATGTCCCAGACGGTAGACTAGAATAATGATCAACATAGATATAAATAATATGAATAGTTATTTCACATTTTGCATACACACAGAGGAAACAGTAAATGGATATGGTTTAGAATGAACCCAAAATGAAGTCTGTACTGTGTACACATGATCAGAATGGAAATATGAAGGCAAGAAATTATGAAAATGTATGTGTACATGAAGTCATGCTGTCATTGTGTTTCCTTAGTGTCATATCACTTAACCTGCAAAACCTTGAGCATTTTTTGTTTCCTTTGGTTTAGTTACTTTTTGTGTGCCGTGAACAAAGCTGACATATATGGCTATTTGCATAATGTATACATACATGTATGATAATTTGCTGAGACATGCCTAGAATTCAGGTGATGTTTGTAAAGAAGCATTTTTGTTAATTTTCGTATGTATGATGTGACTGCGAAATTGATGTAACAGTTAAACGCTGTCGAGAATTTAAGAGTCTTCTTGAAACTGCACTCTCCATGCATGACCATGGGCACGTTGGAAAATACACTTCTTCAAGTTCTTGGTTTAAATGATTAAAATATCTTCTGGTATTTGCAAGCATATATGCATTTCTGTTTAGAACTTAGGCCAGTGGATGTGTGAATGCACGTGTATGCATGTTTACACCTGTGTCTGCCAAAGCACATTGAAGCATGCATATCAGTAATTAATAATTTTCACAGAATCTGACAACATTTTTATGTTTTGACTGTCACATGGTAATGTGTGAGAGTGTGTGTGCGTGAGTGTATGTATGTGGTGCTTTCCACAATACCAAATTAAGTTTTGCAACCTGAAATTGTAACAGGCTTCAAGAGGACAATACACATTGCATTCCTGAGTAAATACCCGGAATGCAATTCAGACACGCCTGGCAGTAAAACCAAAACTCCCATAATTATGTTGCTATTCATAGTGTAGTGGATCTAGGGTCTTACATTAAACAGGCAAAGTTTTATACTTTGGAGCGAAATGATCGAGTTTGCCAAAGATGATCAGTATTTTGTATTGTATTGATCATCTTCGGTTTTCCCTCGGTGGTTGTTTGCTTCTAAAGAGCATCCACCTCCGTGCCCAACGACTACTGATGAGAGGGTCGAAACATACTTGGTGAGTGGATGAGGGTCTTTCTAAATTAGGCGATTGGCTGTCCATTCAGTTGGTCAGTACAGAGACAGTGGATGGTCAGACATCAGATTCGTGACAGGCCAAGGTTGTTCGATTTCATTTAGACTTGACACTATTTATAGTTCTCTTAAGATAGTATACATAGTATATATGTTACAGTGAATTTGTGTAATCAGGGATTTCATGAAATCCCTAAAATTTTCAGTAAGTTCATGTAATTACTGTTTCACTCGGGGATTTCATGAAATCCCTAAAATTTCCAGGGATTTCATGAAATCCCTGATTTCAAGGGCCAGGGATTTCAGGAAATCACTGACCCATAATTTTCTTAAGCCGAACACAGGAGTGCATCCCGTTCAACTAATCTTTTGTGGTCTTTTGCGGTAGGAGCCGACCTAGGTAGGAAAAATGTCTCTTGCCTCTGCTGGGACTCGAACCCGGGTCTCCCGGTCCATGGTCCGAAGTGCTAACCACTGCACTGCAGGGGCCGGTACCTGTGAAATTTCAGGGTCTAGGCACCGGTTGTCTGATCTTACACAAATTCACTAAACTCAGCCAGTAAGATAGTGTAAAAACCATGACAAAAACTTAGGGATTTCATGAAATCCCTGGAAATTTTAGGGATTTCATGAAATCCCCGAGTGAAACAGTAATTACATGAACTTACTGAAAATTTCAGGGATTTCATGAAATCCCTGATTACACAAATTCACTGTAACATTTTTTTAAGGACAGACATGTTACAGTGAATTTGTGTAATCAGGGATTTCATGAAATCCCTAAAATTTTCAGTAAGTTCATGTAATTACTGTTTCACTCGGGGATTTCATGAAATCCCTAAAATTTCCAGGGATTTCATGAAATCCCTGATTTCAAGGGCCAGGGATTTCAGGAAATCACTGACCCATAATTTTCTTAAGCCGAACACAGGAGTGCATCCCGTTCAACTAATCTTTTGTGGTTTTTTTTAAGGACAGACATGGTAAAGAAAGTAAACACATAGAGGTACATCTCAAACAACTCAAACATTTGAGATAATCAGTGAAAATAATAAATACATGCAAGTGTATCTGACGGAACTCTACATATAAGACAGCCACAGTATAAAACAAAACATACAAGTTCTCACAGTAGAAGATACAAAATAAATAAAAAATGCAAGTACATTTCGCGCAACCAATATGTAAGATAGTTACAGTAAAAGAAGAAAAAAATGTGCAAGTTCGTTTCGCACAACTCATACGTGTACGATGACCATAGTTGTTTGTTTTTTTTTGTTTTGTTTTTTTAAATGATAAAACAAGCGAGTACATTTCGCGCAACTCATACATGTAAGATGTCACAGTAAAATCCATCTTCGAAAACCATGCACTAGCGTAGGACTTGGGGAGGGGTGGGTGGGGCGAGAGTATCTGTTCGTCCCCTCGTATTCTTGGTGCTGAAAATGTCAGAATAATTTTATGTGTACCTCAAATACTGGAAATGACGTAATAGATCTCCTCAGGTGAAAGGTATTTATTGACTGAAATGGAATAATGAAAATCCCCGCTCCCCTGTTGTTAGAATTTTCGAGCCTCTGCCCTACCCCCCCCCCCCCCCCCCTCACACACACACCCCTTCCCCTCCCCCCTTCCGTGAAGCAAATTTACTTGGTCAGGAGATAATAGTCGTTCTGCTCTTTCTCTGACCACCAGCAGCAGCAGATTTCACACTCTCCACGAGTTTGTAGTAGTCTTCTTTTGGAATCAGATATTTGTGGTGTGTTTGGTAGCGTGCAAATAGCTCCGCTTTGAAAGTCTCTTCCGTGCTGGATTGAGACATGCTTGCAGTGGAGTGGTAGGGAGTTGTAAGTACATGTAGCAGACTGCAGTGTTAGTGTACCCTCGTGAACATGCAGTTTTATCAGTCAAAAGAAATTACTGTTTGTGTACAGAGTTGTCACATGGTGAGAATGCTGTGGTGAGCTGCTGCTAAGACTGAAATTTCAGGATCTAGGCAATTCTGAACTTGTCATCTGATCTACGAGTGATTTTTTTTCTGCCCTAACTCTTTGCCAGCGTCCACTGGGATATTGCGCTATATAAAAACAATTTATTATTATTATTCAGTGATGTTCCTCCCAGGTCATGGAGTGGAATCCACGGAGGGCACGAAAGCTGGGGCATTTTTTAAAAAAAGATTATGATTGTGCACTGATGATGATGATGGAGATGAGGATGATGGTAAGATGATGCTATGGAGGTCCGTGTGGTTTGGGACTGCGGGACAGGGCTGCATTCCACGCTTCCTGTCATAAATATCCCGGAGTTAACCAGGCCCTGGAACTACGGCACCTGCGGTGCAGATGTGTAATTATCCACATCATAGGATGTGTCATACATCCCGAAAGTCGCACCCGTGAAGTGGATGAATCACGGCTGTGTGGAAACGGCCTCCACATTAGGCCCATAGCACACCTGCTCTGGGTAGGAGCCGACCTAGGTAGGAAAAATGTCTCTTGCCTCTGCTGGGACTCGAACCCGGGTCTCCCGGTCCATGGTCCGAAGTGCTAACCACTGCACTGCAGGGGCCGGTACGAGTGAAATTTCAGGGTCTAGGCACCGGTTGTCTGATCTTACACAAATTCACTAAACTCAGCCAGTAAGATAGTGTAAAAACCATGACAAAAACTTAGGGATTTCATGAAATCCCTGGAAATTTTAGGGATTTCATGAAATCCCCGAGTGAAACAGTAATTACATGAACTTACTGAAAATTTCAGGGATTTCATGAAATCCCTGATTACACAAATTCACTGTAACATATAGATACATTCATAGACAACTCAGTCTGTTTTACTACAAACAAATGCATTAATGGGTATACCAACCGTATTTATTCACGTTTTGGTATTACTTGTACTTTGTGATTTTATACACACACACACACACACACACACACACACACACACACACTTAGTTACACTGAAAGGTCACACATTATCAAACATTTTTCGATGTATATTTATTTCTATCCACATGTGACATGTCGATCACTTTGGCCAGTGGGGACAAAGTTTACCATTCTGGTTGGAGACAAGACAGCACATGAAAATTGTGATCAGAGTGAGAGAACACCATATAGGTCTCAATAGAGCGCATGCACAAACGCGGCTCGCGCGAGTCTGTGTGTGTGTGCGCGCGCGCGCGCGCGCGTAGCAGACGTAACACATAGTGAAACAAGATGGCCACCAGCCCAATATGTTGTTTCCATTTAATCACCTGCTGTTGTCACGGTCGTTCTTTTGTAATGCCATGTATCCGGGAGCACACACACACACACTCTCTCTCTCTCTCTCTCTGAATGGAAACAACTGACCGGGCTTGTCACACCAATCTTGTTTTTGGAAGAGAGGCGTCAAGTTGTATTCTTTGAAATAAGTGACGTTTTTCCTCACTGAGATGACGCATAATACATATGACATAATAACTTTGATACAGTTCTTGCAATGAAAGCAGGCCCATGAAAATTGAAGTGTTGCTGCTGCGTGCGCAGTGTGAAGATCGAATTATACCGGCTCAATATGTTTAACAGACAAGTCTGCGCGGCGAACGTTTTCTCACTATGTGTTATGTCAGACATACACACGCGCGCGCGCGCACACAAACACACTAACGCACGCACGCAGACACACACATACTCGCGCGAGCCGCGTTTGTGCATGTGCTCCATTGAGACCTATGTGGTGTTCTCTCACTCTATTATGCTGTTGAGTGAGAGTCAGTGGGAAAAACAAAGCACACTACATCAATGAAACTCCCGCTTTGCCCGTCTATAAATAGAGAACTTCCGAAAAGTGGCGACACATCCCCAAGAAATGCCAGCATCACGTCAATCAAACATGACGTCGGCAAAATGACGCTGATACAGCGTTTTGCGTCAGTGCGCGTGTGCCTTTTCTGCGATGTTTGTGAGGCGTTTGGCTTGTGTATAGGAAATGTGCTTTGAGTACAAATTTTCGAGTCAACTGACGATAACGGCTGCAGTGAATTTTTTTTATTTTGGCTCCCTTGTGTAACAATGGGAGTCTATGTATTAACCCTCCGTCGTCTGTCTGTCTGTGTGTGTGTGTGTGTCCAGAAAACTTTAACATTGTCATTTTCTCAGAATCTACAAAAAACAGAGGCACCAAACTTGGCATGCTGATAGACAACCACAAGACCTTTCAAAACATATCATTTTGAATGACCTTGATTCAAGGTCAAGGTCACTAACGCTCTCTGTTGGAAAATTTTACATTGGCATTTTCTCGTAATCTACAAACACCAGAGGTTTTAAACTTTGCATGATGATAGACGTTGATAAGAACTTTACAGATATACATGTAGTCGGTGGCCTTGTGTCAAAGTCAAGGCTGTACAAGCTATTTTTGTGAAACCTTATCATTGGCATTTTCTCAGAAACAACAAACAGCAGAGGCGCCAAACCTGGCCTGCTGATAGACAGTGATAAGACCTATGCACACACACCACCTTAAATGACCTTGACTCAAGGTCAAGGTCATTAAAACAGTCTGTTGGGAAAATTTACATTTGCATTTTCTCAGAATCCAGAAGAATCAGAAGCATCAAACTATATGTGCAATGATTGACATTAGCAGCACCTTTACAGACATACCTGTGTTCAGTGACTTTTAGTCAAGGTCAAGGTCATGCAAGCGTTTTTTGGGAAACTTTAACCTTTAAATATTACGCCTTTAAACGCCAGAAAGCCAACTTTTCTGAAAAGGGGGATAATTCGCAAATCATGTGTGCAATCCGACCTGATTCGGGCCCTCTATTAAAAAAATCTTGATTTATTAAGAAACCCAAAATTTGAAATCGATCTGTTCAGTATTTTCGGAGATACAGGCATCTGAACTGGGTTCACATGCAATGTCAACTGAGGTACGGTTTACGTGAAAACTATAACAGTGACTATTTCCTACTAGTCAGCCCGTTCAGAATCTGTATTCATGCTATCTACTGCCAAAAAAATTGAGTGATTTAAATAAATATTACGCCTGTAAACGACAGACAACCAACTTGTCTCAAAAGGGCGATAACTCCCAAACCACTTAAGCAAATCGCCAAACGCTCGGTTCCTCTAACCACAAATTTTGATATACAGTCAGCGTCAAAATAAAGTATCCACCTGTTTCAATCAATTTTTTTTGAAAACCAAAAGCAGAATGATACATATATTTGGTGTTTTTAAGTCATTTGTCCATTTGTCTAAAGGGTTTTAGTAAACAAAAGTCTAAATCAACACGGCCAGCGCTTTCAAACACAAATTATCGAAAACAATCTTTGCAATAGTCTTTAATGTAATGATTTTATGCACAATATTCAATTGTTTAACTTGACAAGAAAATCTTGGAAACAATGATTAAAACAAACAACAAAAAGCGCCCACACGTGAGGAGAGCAGAACGCAAAATGCCATCACAAAGACCACAACAGGGATCCTTTTTATGCAACCATTCGAAGCTGTGTTAAAATCACAATAAAACTGTAAAAAGTCTACAATTCATTCATTTGCATTTTAATTTAAAATGATCCTATCAGGATATACCATACTGTACATTTAATGAATAAAGTTCATAAACAAACGGAAGAATATGAATCAAAACTGCATCAATTGCCCAAAACACTCACGGTCGTTCTCTTTTCCAACATCACCCTTTTTCCATTACTGCTCTGATCGTTCTTTGTACAGTTTGATTATGAGTTTTGTTATTTTTATGCAGATGTGTTTTGTGTTTTAATTTCATTCTTTTCCCATAAAGTCTTTCGTCTGTTGATTTATTTCATGAATTCAGTCTTACATTAAAGACTATTGCAAAGATTGTTTTTTATGATTTGTGTTTGAAAGCGCTGGCCGTGTTGACTTAGACTTTTGTTTAGTCAAGCGTGACTAGACATCAAATCGCTGTAATAAAGATGATTTGGATAACATAATGTTGTCTAGGAGTGAATTCTGATCATTACTGTTATTTTTTGTAAGAATAAAACCATAAAATCTCTGTGTAAATTCGACTGAAACTGGTGTTTGTTTTCTGTGACTTTTGATTTTGACACCATGTGCACCCAAGCGTGTATGCCTTATGTGGTTTCCTCATCACAACAAAAACACTTTCTTCACCCTTTAGACAAATGGACAAATGACCAAATATATGTATCATTCTGCTTTTGGTTTTCCAAAAGATTTGATTGACACAGGTGGATACTTTATTTTGACGCTGACTATATTTGGAGACCCCAAATTTGAATCCATTTGGTTGAGTATTTTCGGAGAAACCGGCCTGAACACATCACACACACACACACACACACACACACACACACACACACACACACACACGGACGGCACTCAGTGAGGAGGAGAAATGCGTTCGCTGCACCACACACGTCAGCATCGATGACGCACGTTGTCTTACGTCATTGTCAGAGTTACACTTGCAAAATAGTCGCTGCGGGAGATCAGCAGTGACGTGCGTTTGTAACACAGAGGCTTGCCTATGAACGTGGAAAATTTTGCCCGTCCTATGATGTTGTTTCCATTACTATGGAAACAACATAAACAAGATGGCCACCAGCCCAATACGTTGTTTCCATTCAGTGACCTGCGGTAGTCATAGTCGTAGTCGTTGTGTCATGTATGCTGCCCGCGCGCACACGAACGCAAGCTCTCTCACATCAAGCTGACATAAAGAAAGTACTGGAAACCCTTTCCGTGCCTCTATGCGCTCGCAAAACCCAAACACATGAGGTCGTGTTAGCTCGCCTAGCTGGTTGACGTCACAAACGTTTTGACGTATGCGAGGTTCTACATGGGTGAATGAATTCTTGTAACAAAGTCCTAGACTCCAGAGTGCAGTCCCTTTTCGGCGGGGCGTGAAAATGTGACTGCTTACAGCCAGCGCCATTTTCAAAAATGGCGAATTTTTTTTTAGAAAAGCAGAGACTTGTGTGTCATATGAATCGATTTGAAACGAAGTCTTAAACATCCGACCACTTTTGGTTTGGGCAAAATCTTTGCCAGCGGACAATTATTGTTGCGCTTTGATGGCACTGTTTACGTGGTACACTGATCCAACAGGATGTCAGTAAACGGCAAGGGGGTTGCACTCTGACAGGCAAGTATTATTGCACGGCCGGTGCAGACGATCACGTACCTGCCTTGTGGTGGAATAAGAGACGATTACTGAAAAGCATACACACCCGTGCTCTAGGACTGAACTGATTTTGCTACGCGCAACAGAAAGTTTCAGTGATACAAAACAAGACTGTGACGTTTCTCTACACAATACTTACTTTCACGCACACAGTGACGTAACGAAATCTGCAACATAGACACCTTACGTGCTGCTGCGTTCTTTTTGGCGGGAGTTGTGAGACGTGTGTGTGGCTGTGTGTGTGTGTGGACGGATGTAATGATGGCTATCTCCTAAACCACCTCGTTGGAGGCATTTTTACTTTGAGATAAAATGGGAATTCACAAACACAAAAAACAAAGCACACTACATCAATGAAACTCCCGCTTTCCCCGTCTACACATAGAGAACGTCCAAAAAGTGGCGACACATCCCCAAGAAATGCCAGTATCACGTCAATCAAACATGACGTCGGAAAAATGACGCTGATACTGCCTTTTGCGTCAGTGCGCGCGTGCCTTTTCTGCGATGGATCTGACCTGTTCAGTACGGAAGCAGCCCTGCACAGCGTTCTGGGTTCTTCTTCTTTCATGAATTTGTTCTCCGTGCATATTCTGTTCATAAAGTATTGGAGTTGTATTCTGTTATATCCCGTGTCTTCTCTGCGATTGCACGAAGATGGAGACATAGTAGAAGTAAAATACACCACGTCTCCAAACAGAGGAATTCGGAAAGAAAGTGGCGAGACACCCCCAAGAAAAAACAGCATCATGTCAATCAAACATGACGCACTTTCTTTACGTCAGTGCGCGTGCGTCTCTTCTTCGATGTTTGTGAGGCGTGTGGCTTGTAGAGGAAATAAGACATAAGCTTAAGACATGAGACATTTATTAAATTTCCAAAAGAGGAACATTGTTTTGTGGTCTCTCATAAAAACATAAAACATGCCAAACACTCACTCATACGGCCATGCTCACTCATTCCACCTATTTACATGTTCGTACACTCGTACCTAAAAATCTATCACAATGTTGCATAGTCCGGGTAACCCATGAGTGATCGGGGAAGTCACATCCTGGGTCAGGGATCCACGCAAAGAAACTTTTTGCTGGCTACATTTTCTTCGTGGTGGCTATGGCACAGGAAAACGTCAGGCTAATATAAGACAAGATGGCCACTGACCAGCCCAATATGTTGTTTCCATTTAATCACCTGCTGTCGTCACGGTCGTTCTTTTGTAATGCCATGTATACGGGAGGACACACACACACACACACACACACACACACACACACACAAGCGACAACCTCCAAAATTCACTCAGTCAGAGTCCGTATTCATGCTATCTATGTCCAAAAAATGGAGTGGTTTAGGTAAATATTACGCCTTTAAACGCCAGAAAGCCACTTTTTTTTTTAAAAGGGCGATAACTCGCAAATCATGTGTGCAATCGTACCTGGATCGGGCCTTCTATTCAACAATCTTGATCCATTTAGAAACCCCAAATTTGAAATCGATCGGTTTAGTATTTTTCGGAGAAATAGGCATCTGAACTGGGTTCACATGCAATGTCAACTCAGGCTCGGTTTACATGAAAACTATAAGAGCGACCATTTTCTAGTAGTGAGTCAATTCAGACAGACAAACCAGTGAAGGACAAGAACGGGCACCCACTGACAACAACTGAGGAACAGCTGAAGCGATGGGCAGAACACTTCAGGGAGCTGTTAAATCGCCCCATCCCTGAAACACCACCAGACATCCCACCAGCTGAGACAGAACTACCCATCAACTGTGACAAGCCCTCTAAGGCGGAGATCAGGAAAGCCATCATGACACTGAGAAATGGGAAAGCTGCAGGGCCGGACGAGATACCAGCAGAAGCCATTAAAGCAGACACAGAGACAGCCGTCAACATGCTGCACAGCCTGTTCAGCAAGATCTGGGAGAAGGAAGAGGTGCCAGCCCAGTGGAAAGAAGGGATCGTCATCAAGCTGCCAAAGAAAGGGGACCTCAGGGACTGCAGCAACTACCGAGGGATCATGCTCCTGTCAGTGCCAGGCAAGGTTCTCAACAGAATTCTACTGGAGAGGATGAGAGAGGCAGTCGACCCCATGCTCCGAGACCAGCAGGCAGGCTTTCGCAGGAACAGGTCCTGCGCTGACCAGATTGCCAGCCTACGCATCATTGTGGAGCAGTCACTGGAGTGGAACTCCCCCCTCTACATCAACTTCATAGACTATGAGAAGGCCTTCGACAGTGTAGACAGAGAGGCGCTGTGGAAGCTGCTAAGGCACTATGGAGTTCCCGGGAAGATCATCTCCCTGATCCAGTGCACCTACCAAGACATGAGCTGCAGGATTGCCCATGCCGGCCAGTTGTCAGAAAGCTTCGAGGTGAAGACCGGAGTCCGCCAGGGATGCCTGTTGTCCCCGTTTCTCTTCCTCCTGGTCATCGACTGGATCATGAAGACCACTACAGCAGGCAGGAAAAACGGGATACAGTGGACACTCTGGACGCAGCTGGATGACCTCGACTTCGCGGACGACCTGGCACTCCTGTCTCACAGCCACAGCCAGACGCAGGACAAGACTACGTGCCTGGAAGCCACATCAGCCGGAACAGGGCTCAAGATCAACAGGAAGAAAACCGAGCTGATGAAGATCAACACCACTGCCAACACACCAGTCACAGTCGGTGGAGAGCCCATCAGGGAGGTGGAGTCTTTTGTCTACCTGGGGAGTGTGGTTGATGGACAGGGAGGCACAGACCGAGACGTCACAGCCAGAATCGGCAAGGCAAGGGCAGCAATGGTCATGCTGAAGAACGTCTGGGCATCCAAAGTTGTCAGCATAAGAACCAAACTTCGCATCTTCAACTCCAACGTGAAGTCAGTTCTGCTCTACGGATGCGAAACATGGAGGACAACGAAGACGATGCAGCAGAAGATCCAGACATTTCTCAACACCTGTCTGAGGCGCATCTTCAACATCCGATGGCCAGAGAAGATCCGGAATGAAGAGCTGTGGGAGCGAGCGGGGCAGGAACCAGTGGCCAAGCTGATCCTGCGGAGGAAGTGGGGCTGGATTGGACACACCCTCAGGAAACCAGCATCCATCACCACACGCCAAGCCCTGACATGGAACCCGCAGGGGAAAAGGAAGAGAGGCCGGCCTCGCAACAGCTGGAGGCGGGACACTGAGGCAGAGCTATGTAAGCAGGGGACCAACTGGACTGGAGTGGCAAGACTAGCCCAGAACAGAGTGCGATGGCGAAGGGTTGTCGATGGCCTATGCTCCACGTGGAGCCAAGGGCCTAAGTAAGTAAGTAAGTAGAGTCAATTCAGAGTCCGTATTCAAGCTATCTACTGCCAAAAAATTGAGTGATTTAAATAAATATTACGCCTGTACACGAAAGACAACCAACTTGTCTCAAAAGGGCGATAACTCCCAAATCACTTAAGCAATCATCACACGCTTGAATCGTCTAATGTAACATTTTGATAAATTTGGATACCCCAAATTTGAAGCCATTCGGTTAAGTATCTTCGAAGAAACGGGCCCGGACACAATTCACACACGCACACACATCCGCACAGACGGCACTCACTGAGGAGGAGAAGTGCGTTCGGAACACCATACGCGTCAGCATCGATGACGCAAGTTTTCTTACGTCATTGTCAGAGTTACACTTGCATAATCGTCTCTGCGGGAGATCGGCAGTGACGTGCTGTTGAGGAAGTGGAGTGGACTGCCATGACGGAGGATTATTCAGATTACACATGCACTCAACAAAAACAATGTGCGCATCGCCATCTTGTTATGGGGCGGAAAAGTGACAGGGGTGCCGTCCCTTTATTTGCCTTCAGGCGCGGTGGCTCATATGGGGACAAACGTATAGAGCACATCAACACCCCCACTTGATCGATACGATTTGTCATCAATAACATGAAACAAAAATCATAATGGGGCGTAATGGTCTCAAATGTTACAGTAACCAATTCAACTGATAATACAATCTACCAACTAAAATTATTTATCAGTGTCACAACACACAATTCTCATTATTTGTGCTTCACTTAGTCATGTACACAAACTGGTAAACCCCAAAAAAAACTTTCCAGAATATCAAAAATACGTACATCCTGCAACATTTGTGAACATTTACTTTCCAAAAATCAGTGTTCTGAATTTTCCTAGCTGAAATTTGGTAGCAGGCTTTGTCATGATGTCTGCTAACATCTCTGTAGTAGGGCAGTATTTGAGCATCAATTTTCCCTTGCTCAATTCTGTACGAATGAAATGGTACCGGACATCAATGTGTTTTGACCTCTGCCGATTTACTGGATTGTTTGATAGAGCAATTGTGCCCTGGTTATCTTCAAAGATCAAAACTGGTCCACCTTGATGTCCTTTGTCCATGTCACTCAACAGTTGTCTAAGATACAGACTCTCCTGGACTGTGGCTGCGAGTGCAATGTACTCGGCCTCGCATGACGACAATGCTACTGTGGGTTGCTTTCTAGATTTCCAAGAAATCAATGGACCATTTTCAGTCAGACTGAAACAATAGCCAGAAGTACTGCGCCTATCTTCTACAGATGAGGCCCAGTCAGCATCACTGTACCCAATGAGATTCAGACCGCTCTCATTTTTCTTGTAGCACATCTCATAGTCAATTGTTCCCTTCAAATATCTCAGTACATGTTTGACTGCCACCCAGTGAGCTTGAAGTGGGTTAGACAAGTACTGTGACAGCTTGGTAACGACCCAACAGATATCTGGTCTAGTGCCCATCATGAGATAGATCAGGCTTCCAACAACTTCACGATATTTTCGTGAGTCAACTTCATCTCCATTGCTTTCAAGTTTTTGTTCAGAAGGTGTGCCTCTAGGCTTACAATCTGACATTTCATACCTGTCAAGTACCTTCTGTATGTACCTTTTCTGGTTCATTTTGACAAATCCATCACCTTGTTCAAAATCAATCCCCAGAAAGTATGAAAGTTTGCCCAGATCTTTCATTTTGAACCTTTCTGTCAACATCTGTTTGGTCTCACACAACAGTGTATCATTGCTTGCAGCGAGGATCAAATCATCAACCCAAACAACAATTACAATCATTCCTCTCTCAGAATGCTTTGTGTACACACACTGGTCAGTAGGACTCTGCACATAATCATTTTCTGTAAAATGCTTGTGCAACAACTGGTTCCAATTCCTGCCAGACTGCTTCAATCCATACAGTGATTTGTTCAGCTTGCACACTATTTTCTCTCCACTATCAGTGTGAACTTCAAAACCTTCTGGTTGCTCTACATATATCTCGCAGTCAATTGGAGCATTTAAGTAGGCAGTTTTTACATCCATCTGATGTAGAATCAAATCATGCTGTGCAGCAACCTGCATCAAAGTGCGCACTGAAGTCAAATTTGCAGTCGGCGCAAAAGTTTCATGAAAGTCAAGGCCTTCCTTTTGACTATACCCTTTCGCAACATAGCGAGCCTTGTAGGATTTGGAACCACTTGAACTTTCTTTTATAGTGTACACCCAACGTCCCCCCACTGTTTGTCTGCCTTCTGGAAGAGTGGTCAGAGTGAATGTCTCATTTTCGTTCAGAGATTTCATTTCCTCTCTCATAGCCTCTTTCCAAAGATCAGAATCAGGGGATTCAACAGCTTCTTTGTAAGTTTGAGGGAATGCAGAAAATTTGTAACAATAATCAATATTTGCCATAATTTGATCATCTTCCTCAAAACTTGTCTCATACTCAGCAAGATATGCTGGAGGTTTTCTGTCTCTTTTAGGGTATCTCCCTTCATTTTGCCCTTCACAGGGGGCCTTCTCATGTGACTTGCACTCTGACCTCTCTTCGTGTACATTTTCAACATGGCGTTTCAACTCAGCATCATGTGCATTTTCATCAACATCACGCTTCAACATGACATCATCATCATTTGCAAAATGACTTTCTGTTTGTGTTCCCTGTTCGTTCACATTTTCATATTCTCTCTTAGACACAAACTGTACCACTCTGTATTTCCCGACTTTGCCCGTTTCTGGAAAATACACGAGGTACGCAGGACTATTTCTGTCATAGCCTACAAATGTACCTTTTGTACATCTTGGGTCAAGCTTCTGCTTCATCTGAGTGTATGCATAACAGTCAGAACCAAAAGTGCGCATGTTTGAAATGTTTGGTCTGCGCCCTGTCAGTGCCTGAAATGGGGTCTTTTTCAGCCTAGCATTGTAAGATCTGTTTCTGTTGTATGCTGCTGTGTGCACTGCATATGGCCAGAGTTCCTTGGGTAACCCTGCCTGCAATAGCAAACATCTGCCCATCTCAAACAGTGTTCTCCAATGTCTCTCTGCTGTCCCATTTTGATGTGGGGAATAAGGAGCAGAGGTGTCATGCCTTATCTGATTCTTTCTCATCAGTGACCTGAATGCTTCAGAGGTAAATTCCGTACCATTATCAGATCTGATGCATTTTACTTTGCCATAGGGGGCACTATCAGCCAGAAATCTCTCTGTAGCTGTAACTGTGTCAGATTTGTTCTTCAGAAAATATACAAACACAGTTCCTGAATAGTCATCAGTGAAAGAAATGGCGTATTTGAAACCTTCTTTAGAATCAGGTGTAATTGGACCCGCAAGATCAGTGTGGACTAACTCAAGGGGTGTAGTTGAACGAACACGAGGTGTTCTGTTCCTATCATTTGTCATTTTCCCCAAAAGACAAACATCACATTCGCCCTTCTTCGTTTTGCCCACAACTTTCATTCCATCAACAACCTTTTCAAGGTTAAGTACATCGTCAAAGTTACAGTGGCCAAGTGTCTCATGCCAGCCCTTCAAATCCTGAGCATAATTCACAGCATCATCAGTAGTGCTGTCGTTACATGGACTGAGTGCGTTCAGGTAATACAACCTGCCATGCTTCTCAATTTCAAATTTTGTGCCTTGGCACTCTAGCTCTGCGGATTCTGGGCTAAATGCGACACTTGCCCCTCTTTCAGTGGCTGCCTGCACTGAGAATATGCTCTGGGGGTAAGAAGGAACATACAACGCATTTTTCAGGGTAATCTCTGCATATCTCCCTTCTGTGTCAATGAATTGCATGGTTGCATCTCCCCTTTTCATAGCTACATTGGTGCATCTCTCACCATTAGCTAACTCTATATAATGTTTGTCAGGTTTGAAACTCTCATCAAACCTATCAAACTTTGACACATCATTCAGAATATGAGTAGTAGCTCCACAGTCAACTAACAATAGTTCAGCTTTCAGTTCTTCACGGGTGCTCACATTCGCTTTGAATGCAAAATGTTCTGTCTCACTCTGTGCAAAGTCTGTGGCTTCATTAACTTTACATGTATCAGCTTTCTGTCTCTTCTGCTTCCTGCAGGTCTTGTCGGTGTGATTGTTTTTCTTACACAAGTTGCACCACATCTTTGTACTTGTAGATTTTGCACTGCAGTTTCTCGCCATATGTCCCTGTTTTCCACAGTTGTAACAGGTGATTTCCCTTCGGCTTGTAGTACCGGCTGACTTCAGTATGGCATCGTCACTCATTGCAGTTGTCGCTCTGGACCGCTCCGTCTCCTCGAAGCTTCTCAGGGCAGCCTTGAACTCAGCAAACGTCTGCTTCTTCTCATTCTGGATCATGACAGCAACAAAAGACTGGTAGCTGTCAGGCAAGCCTTTCAGTGCCATTGCGATGAGTAGACTGTCAGTAACCGTCTCACCAGCGTTTCGGAGGGCTACTGCAGCGGTTTCTGCTCTAATGATATACTCTGTGATGGTCTCGGCAGACTTCTTCACCAGTGATGTTAGCTCTGTGTAGAGCGAAATAACTCGTGGTGTTCCAGACCCGGCGTAGTATTGACGTAGGATCTGTAGGGCTCTTCTTCCGTCATCACACGCATCTCTCATCACAAGTGCGAGACTCTTATCATCAAGAAATTGAATGAGTTCAGCGAAAGCTTCTTCATTTTTATCTGCGTCAACCTCTACCTCGTTTGGAGTCAGAATAACGTCCTTCAATTTCTGTAGCTTCATGTACCCTAGGAATTTGATTTCCCATTGTTCATAATGGGTCTCCTCTCCATCGAAAATAAGTCTCGTACTATAACTACTCACACGCCTGCTGGGCCCATAACCTGTTGAGGAAGTGGAGTGGACTGCCATGACGGAGGATTATTCAGATTACACATGCACTCAACAAAAACAATGTGCGCATCGCCATCTTGTTATGGGGCGGAAAAGTGACAGGGGTGCCGTCCCTTTATTTGCCTTCAGGCGCGGTGGCTCATATGGGGACAAACGTATAGAGCACATCAACACGTGCGTTTGTACCACAGATGCTTGCCTATGAACGTGGAAATTTTAGCCCGTCCTATTATGTTGTTTCCATTACTATGGAAACAACATAAAAACTGACAGCGTACCTAAGCTGTACGATGATGTTTACTAGCTGAACTTGATTGAAATGTTCACGGCTTGAATTTAGAATGGGATCCCTTATAGCGCACAGCGAAAACTGAAGGGAATGAACTCATTGTTATTTCAGAGTTATCTTCCATGTTTTAATTATCTCCCGTGTGGCCCCACACCAATCCGCGCGCACTTTCCTGCGACATTTTTCACGAAAGGATACTAACACGGATACTTCCTCAATCAGTCTCAATCCGCGTTGTGATTTCTTCGTCGTGGTTGAAGGTAAGCAGTGTGTTTGAGTGTACTGTATTTGTACGTCCATTTTCCCCAGGCTTTATTTCAAAACAATATGATCTCTGTCAGTTTAGACAGAGATTGTCGTCTGAGTCCGACAAAGAAGCGTGTGAGTATCTACAAGCAAAGTAACGTCGCGTCACTGATACCTTTGTCTTAGCAGCCGACTATTTTAGGACATTGACTAGAGTGGTTTTAGATCTTTAAATGCTAGAACTGAAAAGCCTGCTTCAAGTTTTAAAGAAAGCCTTTACGGATACATGTCTGCAGTTACTAAATTGTACAGACCAGGCAGGAACCAGATCTATCTATTATCTTGAAATGTTCGCACTCGATCACTCATACCAGTAACATACTGCTCCCGGATTGTACTTCACTATGTCTCTGGTGGCGTTTGTATAACTCAGAATTACTGCATTTCTTGTCTATTGCTTCCTCAGCAACCGTGTAGAACACGTCAGCGACTTTGGCAGGCGAGATTCAATTTTCTCAAAATATGACGTTAGCGAAATATTCAGTGGTTTACTGACCTGGGATATTCTGAATAGTTTCGCAAAGTCGAAGGACGCGGTCTCGCTCCTCACATCAAACAGCAATATTTATCTACTAGTGGTTTTAAGTTTCTATAAATGTTCGTGTGAAAATCTACTTTAGATTTTCGTATCAACAAGATGGCGGCGCGATCATTACGTAATGGGGATAATCGTGGAATTTTGTTCAATATTCCGGGGAATGGTGCAGAAAGTGAAGATTAGAGTGTGGCAAGATTCGTAGATTTGGACGGCGGTTTTCCTGATTCCTTCGGGCATGTAGAAGAATTGGAAGAAAATGACTCTGATGATGGGAAGGAGGAGGTGATCAATCTACACTAATCAGTCGAGTTCCGGTGGGTGTGGAAGATGTGTACTGTGAAGGGAGTCTAGGAAAGTTGGAGAGGGATGAGTAGAGGCAGTACTGGGAGGCAACGGAGTAAAACTGGAGGGAGTGCTACATTAGATTCTGACTCTCACAGCAGTTTTAATAATCACATACACAGACAGTATCCATTCTACGAAGGTGAGCATGGTCCTACTGTGTTTTCCCCCTGCTGACTGTGACATGATAGACACTTGGGATATTCTTTTCCCTGGACTTTGTCATGTTATTGCAGAGCACTGAACAAACCAGTATGCTAGACAGATTGGTGCAGCAGGAAGTGTGTGTGTGTGGGGGGGGGGAGGGACTGAAAAGCAGGGCACACTGTGCATTTTGCTGTGGCATTGGTCTGTACATAGGTATTGCAAGTATGATCTCAGGCAGTGTACAGATAGATCTCATGTCAGACTCACCAGCAGCTATTTCAGTAAGCCTGCAGTACAAGTCAGCTGTATACCAAAGTGTTTTGTGTGTGTTTGAACAGTCTATGAAGTACATGTATCATGCAAGATCAGTACAAATGAGGACTGAAGAGAAACCATGCACACCATCACAAATTTTTTTTTTTTATTTTTTTTTTTTTTTACAGATCTGTGGTGTGTGTGTGTGTGTGTGTGTGTGTGTGTGTGTGTGTGTGCGTTACAACATCACTTTGATCTGCATGTATGCATTTATTTCAGGCCCAGCTCCTGCTAAAAACAACCAGCTCCTGCAAATATGTTTACAAATGTGTCATCATCTGATATCATGTTCAACATGGCGATTATTCAAGTCAACACCAAGTGGTAAGTTTAGTTAGGTCCACTTTTGCTTTTTTGTTTTAATGTTAAAGTTAGCAACAAGCGTACCAGACAACCTCTATTGTGTCGAATCCATGTACATGTACTACAAACTAAGAGCAAAGACTACATATTCTTAAACTGGCCTAAGTCTGTGTTTAACCGATATGAAATCCCCTCAGAAAGCAATCGCCAGTGATATCCCTGCCTACCATGGGATTTAAACCTGCTGCAGGATCTACAGACTGGGCATCTTGGACACTAAAATTCCCTCATTAAAATTATCTTTTGTTACCATAATGGTGATGTCAAAGCCGGTTGTAATAGGACAAGACCTTTTCCAGTATTGACACTAGTGAAATTCAGTCCCAAAAATCCCTCATCTAATCGGACACTTGACGCTAAATTCAAACTGCCATACCCCCGCCCCCACCTTTTTGAAATAAATTTAGTACTAAACTCTGTTTGAAATGTTTGTAGGTGTGCTGGTTGGTTGTATGTTTGTTTGCACTGCTACATTTTCATTTTGAAGGTTATAACACTGAAGCAAAGTAGACACAATATAGTGTGAATCTGACTTGGCTAGGGTTGAAGGAACAGTGAGAATCTAAAGAATATATTTCAGGTATACATTTTCTGTTATCTGTAGTTTGCTAGTTGTCCAAGCACTTGTTTCACTGTTGTAACATTTGAAAGAAATGGTATTTAGTTTTGTTTTTGTTTTTACCATGACACATTACTGTATGGTCAGTCCTAAATCTGATCAGTTTCCATGTGCTGTCATGTTTCCAACCTGAATGGAAAACTTTGTCCCCACTGGCCAAAATGTTTGTGTTGTAACTGATAAACATGTGTCTAGAAATAAATGTACAAAAGGAAACGTTTGATAATGTGTGACCTTCCAAGTGATGTCCTAATCACAAGGCTGATAAATTTCAACATACACTACCTGAACATTAAGTCTTTCGATGTTTCTCATTCATTGTGTGTGTGTGTGTGTGTGTGTGTGTGTGTGTGTGTGTGTGAAAATTAAACAGTACAAGTAATACTAAAATATAAATAAATACTGTTGGTGTGCCCATGTATGCATTTTTGTTTGCAGTACAACAGACCTAGTTGTATATGAATTAAAATATACAATGTGTACTATCTGCCAAACATTAAAAAAAAAGTCTTAAATGAAATTGGACAACCTTCGCCCGTCAGGAATCTGATGTCTGACCATTCGCTGTGTCTGGTCTGACCGGCCAACTCAAAGGACAACCAAAAGCCTAATTTACAATTTAGATCCTCATCCACCCCCCAAGCATGTTTCGACTGTCTTATCAGCAGTCCCAAGCACAGACATGAATGCTTTTTGAAACATACAACAACAGAGGGAAAACCAAAGATCATCAATACAATTTTATTGATCATCTTCAGCAAACTGGATCATTTCGCTCCAAAGGAAAAAACATTTGAAAACAAGTGCCCACATACAAACGTGACGCGCATGGTGCCATTGACGTCAAGAGTCTGACAATGCGAAGTGGCAACATTTTCAGTTTGAACCATGTTGCTGTTTTCCCCGCTCACGCTGCCAAACATGTAATGCTCTTGGTACATTACAGGGACAAAAAAGATGAGAGTCTTGATTTGTATAGGATGGACTTAAATCATCTGTTCAGATTCAACGTTTTCCATTATTAATTACTGTTTTGCGTTTGATTATGCATGCTAGTTTACACCGACCTTGTCCCTGGAAAGCAAAACTACACGTACAATTTAACACACTGGATTATGTGACGGTGATTTTGTAAAGTTTAAAAAGTACAGCAGCTGTGTAATAGTGCTTGCCGTATTTTACCCTCCGCCCCCTTTTTTCCTTTTATTCTTTCTCCTCACTACCATCCTTCCACGTGAATATACTTGTCGGCTCACAATCTAGATCTAGAGAGACATAAGTGACATAAACTGACACTCACACATCAGTGATCACATCAAATCAGTGGTAACTGATCAGAAATTTTGTTCAGTCATCAAAGAAAAATCTCGTGTGTTTGTGTAGATCTTTCTGCTATGCGGTTGGGAGGAATCAGCATGCCGGCCTGTCAGATTCGAGGGATCTTGAACTGACTTACGTTTTAGTTGAAAGATCTTTTCGCTGAGTCAGTGAATTTTTTGATTAAGAAAAGCTTGTAGAAAGCAGTACAGGACCTGTGAGATTTTTCAGCCAACTGTTTTGAGACTGACAAATAGATATTACACCAATTCCTGTTATTCTGTCAGCTTTTGTCTAATCTGCCCACCTTTAGAAATCTCCGACTTTTCCCGCGGTTTTTTATTCAGGCACGCATGCGCCGACTCCTTGCAAATGGCTGCCAAGCAGACGAACCTCAGCTCGCAGTGTTAGAGTTGGGCATTTTCCACTCAGACAATCATGCACGGTAGCTTGTAAGGCCAAAGTGTATATTTTCATGGAGCGTTATTCAGCGTCACTTGTATCCTATCATTATTTAAATATTGATCCAGCCACCACAGAGATATTAATGTGTTAAATTTTTTCCTACGCGAAGAGCCATGACCCTCGATTACAGGAGAGGGGAAACCATGACTAAATGTTGCAGTACTATGAATAAATTACAACACTACACCCACATCATTTCACATCAGCAGCACAACAGCAGAGGTGCACATAACTCTATCACAGTCAACGCCAGCTGACACCCAGCAAGAAACAACACGTCTAATTAGAATTTAAGAAATATCACATCAGCATCAACAAGCCTACCACACAACCCTACATGTATCTGCTTATTCATTAGCCTAATAGACATTGGTACAAAGCTATTCATTGTTTTGAGTTTCTTGGCAGTAAAGGCTCTAAGCCGTCGGCCTGATGGTAATTTCTGATAATACTGAGATAAAATGTGGCCAGAATCATTCATAATACTAAAACCTTTTCTCACCATTCTTTTCTCATACAACACACTCAGACTTGCTTGCCTTTCACCCACAACCTTGCTGCCTCTATTGACAATGCAGTTCAGCTTACTTTTGTTTTTTACAGTCAGAGTGCCAAACCAGCACAGAAAAGAGAAAGTCAGAACAGATTCAATAAAACTGCGATAAAAGATCTGCAGAGTTTCAGAGCTAACTTGAAAAGAGGGTAGTCTGTACATACAAAACAGTTGTTGGTTACATTTCTTAACAATAGCTGTAGTGTTTGACTCAAAATTCAATTTATCATCAATGATGGTTCCCAGGTATTTATATTCACTCACACGCTCCACAGTCTCGCTTCCAATCACCAAGTCATTCACACTCACATCCTCCCTTCCAGAGCAAATCACCATTTCTTTTGTTTTCTTCACATTCAGTTCCAGATAATTATTCCTGCACCAGATACATAGTTCAGACACCTGCTGTTCAAAGTGAGTGTCTGACTGTGAAAACGTCTGTCAGTGCTGAATCATCTGAGTATTTGTATAGTTTACTAAGAGGGCTACTGCTCCGGAAATCATCCGTATAGATTGTGAAAAGAACCGGCGAGAGGACCGTTCCCTGAGGGGCCCCGGTGTGTGTAGTTTTGGAACTAGAAGTAGAATTTTGGAATTTCACAAGCTGTGTTCTGTTAACCAGAAAATCGATAAGCCAGAGAAGAAGATTTGGTCTAACCTGCATGTCAACCAGTTTTTTTGCCATCAGGAATGGCTGTATTGTATTAAAGGCCGATGAAAAATCAATGTATAATATTCTCACATGAGATCTGGGTTGCTCTAGGTGAGTGTATGTGTCATGTAAAAGTGTCATGGTGGCATCTTCAACCCCTCTATTTCTCTTGTATGCAAACTGAAGGGGGTCAAGTTTGTGCTGAGTTTGATTCAGCAGGCGCTGGAGCATAATCTTCTCAAAACATTTCATGATAATGGGAGTAAGCGCCACTGGTCGATAATCATTTAATTCAGCTGGATTAGATTTTGGGGGGACAGGACAGATTATTGATTGTTTCCACAGTGTTGGAATTTTGTTGAGCTTGACAGACATATTAAATATTCTGGCAAAGACAGGTGCCAGCTGGCTACAGCACTCTCGCAAAACCCTTCCACCAAGACCGTCAGGTCCTGAGGCTTTCCTTACATTAATCTTTTTTAGAATACTCTGTACACACTCTGGAGAAATTTCTGATTCAGTGTCAGCATCATCGCCTGCCGATGGAGTTTCTCTCACACAGTTGAGTGTTGCATTTAGTTCTTCTGTAAAATCATATTTGTCAAAACGACAATAAAAATCATTTAGTCTCTCAGCAAATTCAACTTGTTCATTAACATCTAAAACAGTGTCTCTAGCTTGTATCTTCTTCTGACCAGCCATGCTTTTCAGACCTTGCCATGCGTCGTGCATATATCCACCACGAAACAGCAGTTCAATCTTATCTTTATATTCAGATTTCGCCTTCCTGATTCAGTTGTTGTCTAAGTTCTTTCTGTATTTGTCGACCTGCCCCAATATCATTGTTCAGATAAGCCTCTCTCTTCCTGCAGATAGTTTCTTTCAGTTCCTTGGTTACCCAGGGCTTACTATTGGGGAATACTTTAACCTTCTTGGTTAAATGTGCTGTGAGTACAAATTTTCGAGTCAACTGACGATAACGGCTGCAGTGAATTTTTCTAATTTTTTGGTATATTTTTTATGGCACCCCAGGCTCATTATCTATGTATAGTAGGAGCGATTTTGAGATCTAAAGTGTGTTCACCAGCACTTTCATCAGGTACGGCTTACGCCAAAAGTATAAAAGCGACAACCTCCAAAATTCACTTAGTTGAGAGTCCGTATTCATGCTATCTATGTCCAAAAAATGGAGTGGTTTAGGTAAATATTACGCCTTTAAACGCCAGAAAGCCACTTTTTCTGAAAAGGGCGATAACTCGCAAATCATGTGTGCAATCGTACCTGGATAGGGCCTTCTATTCAACAATCTTGATTCATTTAGAAACCCCAAATTTGAAATCGATCGGTTCAGTATTTTCGGAGAAATAGGCATCTGAACTGGGTTCACATGCAATGTCAACTCAGGCTCGGTTTACATGAAAACTATAAGAGCGACCATTTTCTAGTAGTGACTCTGTTCAGAGTCCGTATTCAAGCTATCTACTGCCAAAAAATTGAGTGATTTAAATAAATATTACGCCTGTACACGAAAGACAACCAACTTGTCTCAAAAGGGCGATAACTCCCAAATCACTTAAGCAATCATCACACGCTTGGTTCCTCTAATGTAACATTTTGATATATTTGGATACCCCAAATTTGAAGCCATTCGGTTGAGTATTTTCGAAGAAACGGGCCTGGACACAATTCACACACACACAGCCGCACGCACGCACACACATACACACAGACGGCACTCACTGAGGAGGAGAAGCGCGTTCGGTGGACCGTACATGTCAGCATCGATGACGCACGTTTTGTTACGTCATTGTCAGAGTTACACTTGCAAAATCGTCTCTGCGGGAGATCGGCAGTGACGTGCGTTTGTACCACAGATGCTTGCCCATGAACGTGGAAAATTTAGCCCGTCCTATGATGTTGTTTCCATTACTATGGAAACAACATAAAAAATGACCCTGTCAACTGTCAATAGTGTGGCAATTTTTGTAAAGCATTTGAAGTATTCCGCCTTTAAGGTCATAGGTCAAGGTCACACAAGAAAGACGGTGTGCTAGATAGTTAAGTTAGCTGTCAAACAACTTGTCTGAACCCTAAAGCAAGTCGGCTGATTCGCTGAAGTCGCAGAATGTTCCGACCACTATACCACTGAGCATCATTAGAGGATTTGAAAATTGCAACGTTTGAGACAGTTATGAGCACATGGATCCCAACGGTCATGCGCCGCTAACAGCGTTTATGAAAACAGAAACTGGAAGCATGTCTGCAAATTTTGATGTTCTTTTGACGGAAGAAAATGCATTTCCTAGCAAGAAACATTGCCTTTTCGTTTGTCTGGGGTCTAGCGTTGTTTGGCAACTGTTGCACACAGCTGACGTATTTTCTTTCCAATCACTGTTTGGTTTCCAAAATGCATTCACAAAATACTTTGACCACTTTTGTTTTCCAGTTATTTTTTAAAATGGGTGGGTGGCGTTTGTTCTAAAAATAGAAACAATGACGTCATTCATCAAGTTTGCCTGCTCGGATTTACCGGACAAACTAAGCATGGATGCAAGAAAGTCTGATCTGTCATTTGAGACCTATGCAGACATGCCTTTTCGAATGACCTTGACTCAAGGTCAAGGCCATTAAAGCTGTTGTGAATTTTAGCATTACCGTTTTCGCAGGAACTACAGATAATAGAGGCGTCAAACTTGCCATAATGATGATAGACATTGATGAGATCTTTACTAACAGTTCGGCCCCATGGGCTCGCCTTCACGCGGCGGGGCTGATTTCGCCAAGCTTGCCCACCCCTTTTGCTCTTTCTTTAATCTTATTTCTGCCTCCCTCGGTACATTCACCTGTCTTTTGCTTAATCTCCTTTTGGGTGGAGGTCAGTAAGCGGGTGTCTGCTGACCCTTGGTCCAGTGAGACATCTGAGGGTCGTTTCTGAAGGCCGACCACTGGATTCCCCCCACCTGGTCTTCACCCTGGCAGGCTTTGTTCGCAGCGCCCTGCTGGTGCTGCTGAACACCTGTCATGTTGAAGACCTTCACAACGCACCCCTCTCTGGTGCGTTGTGTTCCCAAACCGCCTCACGGAGGGGAGGTTCCGTGTTGGAGCGGTCCAACTGCCTCCCACGCACGTTGTCTTCATTGGCAACTAAGGAATTTTCCTTCCTACCTCATCTGTCTATCCCTCACCAGCCCATTCGCCTGTCTCTTTCTCTTTTAAACCTCACAAATTTAGCCGCTCTGTCCTTCCTCTCATCTCTCATCTGATTTCTAAGTTCGGCCCTTTCATCTATATTCTTTTTAACCTCTCACTCACATCTGCACTACCAGTGGTTAGGAATAAGTGATGTTGGGCATATGCTGCGAACTGGTTTATTGCGCCTAGGAGATGATAAGTTGTAATATTTGCTGTATATACACTTAGTATGTATCTTCGTTTTACCTAGTTGTAATTGCTATTTGTTTTCTACGCTTTTTTTGTAACCGGGAGTTCGATAAATTAGCATGAAGGTGCAGCGTCTCCTGCATGTCCTAGGTTTACATTGCCCCGTAGATCAGTTTGCATCCTTTGTCCATCACTGCATTTTTTTTCATGTAGTGCAGACACACTTAGCCGCGAATTAGTCTTTGTGGCTTGCGCGGCGTTAAGCCTCAAAAACTCACTCACTCACCCTTACTAACAATGTCAAGGCCATACAAACTGTTTTGGGGATTGCCAGGAACTAAGAAGACCAGAGACACCTTACTTGGCATGATGATAGATAGTGATAAGACCTTTACAAACATGCTCTTTTGATTGACCTTGACCCATATCACACGTGAGCCATGGAGGCTTCTGCCTCTTTAGTTTTTTCTTTCTTTACACCCCAAAGGCACCGTGTGCCGCGGCATGCAGAAGGTATGGTAGTCTTGCTGCGCGCTACAAATGGCCAGTCATCATCATCTCGATGCAGCAGAAGGAATTTAAACAGAAAATGGCATCTCATTTGTTGATCAGATGACTGCACTAGCCCTGTCCGCTGTGATAGACCCAGTATAAGTATCTTCCATTCTGATGTGTATGTGTATGATTCCGGTTGCCGACAGGTGCCAGGCATGGTCAGCAAGCAGCCCGCAGCCAGCCATAGAATGGGTCAGAGCTGATCCAGAATGAATGGCCCTTTCCGTATATATGTACTGAATATCGTCAGGTGAAGGCCAAGAATAAGATCATTCAAAAGTGGAAAAATATTCATAAAATTCTTCAGAACTCGTTTGTTTTTGTTTATCAAGGTACAAAAAATATAAAGGGGTGTGGGGGGTAATTCGATGCTGATGACATAGGTAAAGTTTCAGACTTCTGTGGGATACTGCCTCACATGCACGCATTTGTTTAGATCGGGGGTTGTGTCGGTTATTCCTTCCAGCTACAAACCAGGCTGGGGAAATTTCAGTCATTTGGCAATTTTCAGCCAAATTTCCGTTCTTTCGGTCAAAACAGATCTAAGTTTAAGCCATAGAAAATGGGGGGGGGGGGGGGAGGTTGCACACACAGTAATGTATCATGATACATGTAATGCCATATGGGACAACTTCATTTTTGAAGACTTGCATGTCAGTACCAAGGCAGTATTTTACTTTTGAGTGCCAGAAGAGGCTACTAAATTCCTTTAAAAATGCTAAAATTTGTTTTCTGATGTAGGGCATTGCCCCCGTGGTCCGGGCCCCAGCAGGGTGCTGCCTCGGCACTCAAGTCAAGGTTTCAGTCCTTTTTTTCCCCTCTGCAATTCCCCAACCTGACAAACTGTCCACAAAGGGCCAGAAAGGGCACACGTGTTCAGCAACCATCAGTCGTATTACACACAATCTTTCTTTCACGGAGCATTTTATCAGCCGAGTGTACGACCAGGCCGACTGATGATCGCGTGTCCCTATGGGCCTCCGAGGAAGAGAGAGACTGTTATTTTCCTCACCCTCCACCATCTCAGTTAGTGGAGAGACAACTGAGCACAACTGTCGTAATTTGAAAGAAAATTTATTCCACTTCCTTGTAACTTTGACAAAACTGCACTGTACCATCATATTACATGTACCGTCACGCAATCTTTCGGCTCAGTGTCAAGAAACATCCTGTGCACAACCAGTCCCCATTCCCTGATCAACTGACGAGTGTCCCTAAGCGCTGTTGAGGAAGAGAGAGGCCATCCGCTCACTTTCCACCATCTCTTCCCTTAACCCCCCCCCCCTCACCCAAACCCCGCCTCCCGGCCTTCACTCCGCTCCTCCCCCCTCCCCGCCCCCTTCCCTCCCCGCCCCCTTCCCTCCCTGTCTTGAGCGTGCTGCACAGAAGCCGGCGCGAGCATGATGAAGTTGATGGAAAGGGGTGAAAGATAATGGGATGTGATCAAACGCAATCAAACGGGAGTCGCCTTCGATTACCTCTAATAAAGTCACCATAAATAAACCCCACAAAGAGGCACGCGTCTGAGTTTCCGGTATTTTGCCGGCCAAATGATAGAGTCGCGGCTTGAGCTGTGACGTGTGAGCGCGGAGACAACGTCATTAGCGGCGACACAGGGGCTATCAGGCTTCTGATTCTCCCGCCTGATGGAATAAACGCTCTAATGAAGTGCCAGGCGAGCAGGACCAGACTCTCGCTCACCGGGCCTCCATTTTCTCTCCAGCAGCCTGGCCCCAGCTCAGCTTGGCACTGGAAACCTGAAACCAAAATAGGTTCGGGAGGGCGGGGGTGGCGTACGCCGTGTGTGTGTGTGTGTGTGTGTGTGTGTGTGTGAACGGATGTTATCATGGTTATCTCCCAAACCACCTCGTTGGAGAGCTATTTACTTTGAGATGAAATGGGCAGTCATATTCTCCAGAGGTAAGTTTCATTTTCACTTGCCGCATTTTTTGAAGAGTTATCGCCCATTTAAAGAAATCAGTCATGTTACGTTTTCGGACGAAAACAAGTTGTTCAAATGCCTTCATTCTCTAGAATTTGGCAGTTCATTCAACTGTAATGAATGGGTTCATAGTTAGGGATGGTTTTGCACATGAGGCTAAATATCTACGTAACGACAATTTTGCGATTCCGTAAGTACAATCCCAGGTATTGAAGTCCACGTTTCACCAGCCCTCTAGATCTTCCGGATTTTGTTTGTAAAAATTAATTCAGTTAGGGATGTCACAACACCAACAGGGAAATCACAAGACACGAACAAGCATCCTCTGTCAGACGACCTGCGTGAGGCTGATTTTAAATGTTTACTTCGCAGACCAAATCTGTAAATATTGTCACTTCTCCGACATTTATCAGCCTTGTAGATCTTCCAGATTTTATGTAAAAATTAATTCAGTCGGTGAAGTCACAATACCAACAGGGAAATCACAAGACACAAGCAGTCTCTGTCAGGCGATTTGCTTGAGGCTTCAGGGGCGCCGGAAGATGTTGGGGGGAGGGGGGGCAGAATCTCAGAGGGGGGTACCGCCAGAGCCAGTGAAAGGAAGGACGTTGCCCGGAGAAAGTGAAAAGCGGGGGGGGGGGGGGGGGGGGGGAGTGATTATCAGACGCCTTTCTGCGAAGTCGTTTTGATATTTCATGCAAGGGCTAAACTGAGTTCTCTGTTGGGTGGGATGAGGGAGAGAGCAGGAAGAGGGGGAGGGGGGGGGGGAAGGGAGGGGGGGCAAGACCATGGCTTTGCCCCCCCTCTGGCCATAGTCACCTGATTTTCCAGGGGGGGCAAAAAGATACTCTTGCCCCCCCCCCCCTGCTTCGGTACAGGGGGGGGGGGGGGCAGCTGCCCCCCCCTGCCCCCCCGGTTCCGGCGCCCCTGGGCTTATGTTAGTTGACGTCATCTCTCTCTCTCTCTCTCTCTCCCCTAAGATTGTAGATCAGCTATACCGTAGCGGATCTAGTGTCTTTACTTTAGTAGGTCTTACAGACTAGAAGAGCGACAGAAGAAAAAAAACCCAAAAACAAAACAAAAACAAAACCCGGCCACAATAACAACAAACCAGACAAACTAGCATGACATTTAGAGAAACAACTTTACGGGATAGGGCCATTCCTCCCTGTTCGTTATCAAGAGGGTGAAACAAAATGGACGGGTGTTAACCGGTGCAAAAGTTTCACGGCGATTTCTGTCACCTAAAGCTATTATTTTATTTTATTTTTTTTAATATGAGCGTAACTTATCAATGCAAGTCGTTTTCTGGTTGATAAACGGTCCCTGTTTTTCCAACTGACTACCAAAATCCCAGAGTACTTTCCCGATACATGGAGTTTTGAATCTTGGAAAAAAAACGGTGCTTAGAAGATCGCCGAATGAGGGGTCTATGATTTGGAAAAATGCGGTGCTATGGATATGACACGGCACAGATTTCAGCAGAGGTACATGTAGTTTGATTCATCCCCGTGATAGCCAGAGGTCAGTACGTAGGTTCGAAAATTCATTAGCACCGGAGTGAACGATTTCGGTTTTCGATGAGAAAGAAAGTATCGTTTATCATGACTGTGGCCGTACAAGAGGTGAATTATCCCAGTGATCGAGGCTTTGACCTCCAGCACTACCGGTATCTGATCCCCTCGTCAGTGCGCACGGACTGTTTGCATGCGAGAGCGGCCGCGAAATGGAAACGAGGAGGAATAGCCCCATCCCATAAAGTCCCAAAAATTTCATGCCATTTTATCTGAAAATAAAAAACAAACAAAAAAAACTAGAGGGCTGGTGAAACATGGACTTGAATACCTTGGAATGTACTTACGAAATCGCATAACTTAAACTCTTTGGACCGGTGCTTCTCGCAGAAACTTGAAAAAAATATGTTTAGCTAATATCACCGTTATTCTTAATATTTAAGATATAACGGTGCAGCAATTCCTGTTATATGTGCAGTTATCACACTTGACAACAACGCCGGGATGATGAGTAATTTGGAGGAGTCTTTTCATAGACAGTCGGCCTCATATGCAAACCACCCCTACTTCAGAAATTTTTTTTCCCACAAAATCTGTCAGAGATACATAGCTGTGCTAAGAATCCATTCAGTATAACTGGACGTTAGAAAATGAATGCATTTGAACAACTTGTTTTCGTCCGAAAACGTAACATAAATGATTTCTTTAAGTGGGCGATAAAAATGCGGCAAGTAAAAAATCGTGAAAGGTACCTCTGGAGAATGTGACTGCCCATTTCATATCAAAGTGAAAAGCACCCCCCCCCCCCCCCCAAAAAAAAAAACAAAAAAAACCAAACAAAACAAAACAAAAAAAAAACGGCAAGTAAAAAATCGTGAAAGGCACCTCTGGAGAATGTGACTACCCTTTTCATATCAAAGTGAAAAGCCCCCCCCCCCCCCCCTCCCAACGAGATGGCTTAGGAGATAGCCATGATTACATCCTTCCACCAGCACACACACACACACACATCCGCACATCCACCAACACACACACACACATCACACAACTCCCGCCAAATAAAACGCAGCAGCATAGAGTGCACGTCTGGTGTCAGTCGATGACGCAGATTTCGTTACGTCACTGTGTGCGTGAAAGTATGTATTATCTGGAGAAACGTCACAGTCTTATTTTGTATCACTGAAATTTGCTGCCCCATCCTATAAAGCTGTCAATCTAGAGAAACAGCTTACAAAGAAGAGTATACACCATGCATGCGAGAGAAAGAAAACTGGCGGGCGCTGTATAAATAACTAGGAGTTGGAGTTTCGGTCGCCCGGTGAGGGGGTGGGGGTGGGGGGGGGGAGATATTAGGGATTTAGAACAGCACAAATTTCCCGTTGTAAAGGATGACACAATTAACCTGCATCATCAATCGCTTTTGTACTTTTGTCACAAACAGCCAACGAAAGTGCAACCTGTTTAATAATGGCTGAATATGCGTAATGATGGGAGTAGGGACACGCGAAAACAAGTATAATATGATGCAAATATTCGTGCACATGCTCGGTGTTTCAGAATTATCTTCCAGAACTTGTATGAGAGTTTATTGCTTATAGATGGTCGTTAATTGAAGCTATCAGCTCCCTATATGGGCTGAAAGCGGTGCTTACCAAAAGAGCCTGCCATAATTGCTACACTTGATGCAATTTCTTTTCATACATTTGTCTTGGTGGAAAAGACAATGACTAGTCGTATGAAGAAAGATCCGTGAATCTAATCAAGCACACCTTCGTGTCCCTTCTTTACAGCGGTCATTATTTTTACCCATTTTTATGTTGTTTCCATAGTAATGGAAACAACATCATAGGACGGGCTAAATTTTGCACGTTCATGGGCAAGCATCTGTGGTACAAACGCACGTCACTGCCGATCTCCCGCAGAGACGATTTTGCAAGTGTAACTCTGACAATGACGTAACAAAACGTGCGTCATCGATGCTGACATGTACGGTCCACCGAACGCGCTTCTCCTCCTCAGTGAGTGCCGTCTGTGCGTATGTGTGTGCGTGCGTGCGTGCGTGTGTGTGTGAATTGTGTCCAGGCCCGTTTCTTCGAAAATACTCAACCGAATGGCTTCAAATTTGGGGTATCCAAATATATCAAAATGTTACATTAGACGATTCAAGCGTGTGATGATTGCTTAAGTGATTTGGGAGTTATCGCCCTTTTGAGACAAGTTGGTTGTCTTTCGTGTACAGGCGTAATATTTATTTAAATCACTCAATTTTTTGGCAGTAGATAGCTTGAATACGGACTCTGAACAGAGTCACTACTAGAAAATGGTCGCTCTTATAGTTTTCATGTAAACCGAGCCTGAGTTGACATTGCATGTGAACCCAGTTCAGATGCCTATTTCTCCGAAAATACTGAACCGATCGATTTCAAATTTGGGGTTTCTAAATGAATCAAGATTGTTGAATAGAAGGCCCGATCCAGGTACGATTGCACACATGATTTGCGAGTTATCGCCCTTTTCAGAAAAAGTGGCTTTCTGGCGTTTAAAGGCGTAATATTTACCTAAACCACTCCATTTTTTGGACATAGATAGCATGAATACGGACTCTCAACTAAGTGAATTTTGGAGGTTGTCGCTTTTATACTTTTGGCGTAAGCCGTACCTGATGAAAGTGCTGGTGAACACACTTTAGATCTCAAAATCGCTCCTACTATACATAGATAATAAGCCTGGGGTGCCATAAAAAATATACAAAAAAATTAGAAAAATTCACTGCAGCCGTTATCGTCAGTTGACTCGAAAATTTGTACTCACAGCACATTTTCTCCACAAGCCACACGCCTCACAAACATCGAAGAAGAGACGCACGCGCACTGACGTAAAGTAAGTGCGTCATGTTTGATTGACGTGATGCTGTTTTTTCTTGGGGGTGTCTCGCCACTTTCTTTCTGAATTCCTCTGTTTGGAGACGTGGTGTATTTTACTTCTACTATGTCGCCATCTTCGTGCAATCGCAGAGAAGACACGGGATATAACAGAATACAACGCTGTGCAGGGCTGCTTACGTACTGAACAGGTCAGATCCATCGCAGAAAAGGCACGCGCGCACTGACGCAAAAGGCAGTATCAGCGTCATTTTTCCGACGTCATGTTTGATTGACGTGATACTGGCATTTCTTGGGGATGTGTCGCCACTTTTTGGACGTTCTCTATGTGTAGACGGGGAAAGCGGGAGTTTCATTGATGTAGTGTGCTTTGTTTTTCCCACTGACTCTCACTCAATAGCATAGTAGAGTGAGAGAACACCACATAGGTCTCAATGGAGCACAAACGCGGCTCGCGCGAGTCTGTGTGTGTGTGTGCGTGTGCGCGTGCGTGCGTGCGTGTGAGTGTGTGCGCGCACGCGTGTGTATGTCTGACATAACACATAGTTAGAAAACGTTCGCCGCGCAGACTTGTCTGTTAAACATATTGGGTCGGTATTAATTCGATCTTTACACTGCGCACGCAGCAGCAACACTTCAATTTTCATGGGCCTGCTTTCATTGCAAGAACTGTATCAAAGTTATTACGCCAAATGTATTATGCGTCATCCCAGTGAACAAAAACGTCATAGATTTCAAAGAATACAACTTGACGTCTCTCTTCCAAAAACAAGATTGGTGTGACAGCCCGGTCAGTTGTTTCCATTCAGAGAGAGAGAGCGAGAGAGAGAGAGAGAGAGTGTGTGTGTGTGTGTGTGTGTGTGTGTGTGTGTGTGTGTGTGTGTGTGTGTGTGTGTGTGTGTGTGTGGATACATGGCATTACAAAAGAACGACCGTGACGATAGCAGGTGATCAAATGGAAACAACATATTGGGCTGGTGGCCATCTTGTTTCCATTTCCTTCCTTACATGCTGCGTGGGGGGTAGGTTTATATTTTGCTGCTAGCAGCCACCAGTTTTAACTTGTCATTGTTTTACATATTGGAAAAAGTAGAGTGCTTCCAGGAGAAGAAAAACGTGCATCCCACATCAAATTTCATGAACTCTTCACTTCTTGAAATAGGTGACTTAATTTACCTTTTTCCAATTAAACAGAGCATTAACTGATACGGGGGTAGGTTACCAAGTAGCCAGATATGACGGCCACAGTGTACATAGCGTTTTTTGCTATTGACCAACTTTTAGAGGAGGGGCTTGGCACTTACGTGTTACTAGCCCATCCACTATGTCCCTTTGGCTGTGAGGGGTAATGAGGGGAATCCATATTGTGGTTGGGTTCAAAAATTGACTATACACAGGAAAGATTACAAATGACGCCGCTGCAGCAGGTATTGTGCACACACTTCAAGTTTGACTACTGGATATGTTAGGCCAGACACCCTGCGGTGGTCCAACGAAATGACAACAGATTTGCCTATAGCAGCTCTCAGTTATCAAATCTTCCTTTTTCCATATAGACGCCAATTCTCTTACTGATGGGGACCGGGCTGACTTATTACGCTGCTGCAGCTGCTACGCTTGACAGATCATTTGCAGACACACATCATGCTTTAGAGAAATGGTCCAGCAAACCTAAAATACTATTACAAGTATACCTTTTTGCCTCAAATTCTAACGCACTCAGAGAATGTCGAACATTTTCAGTAATTCCTGTTTTGAGGTACAGGTACAGAAATTAGTCAAACTGAATATGAAACGTCCAGTAAAATAATATTACACGAATGCAAATAAAAAACAATAAACACAAAAGCAAATCTGTGAAATCTCTTTTATTTTCAACGTGTTTTTCCTTGGGAACAAACGCCGTTATTTTGCCTTTTTTTTGGACATTTACAAATGAAAATTACTGGCATACATTACTGGCAAAATGTGATGGAGAGTATGTAAATCACAACATCAAGTCAACAGTAGTAAGTGGCTGAATTCATTTCAAATGTTATGAGGTATGTTAATCACACGGCAAACATGTTTACAAGGTCAAGGTCATCGGTTCGTCTGTTTACTCCCAAACATTTTATTTCATCGATGTGTTAGAATAAGCAAAAGAACAAGCAATCACAAGCACCAGGCAAAACAAAATTAGCACAAACGATGTTGTATGAGAAGATTTCTTGTGGACAACTTTGGTGACCTTGACCTTGGGAGTAAAGGTCATAGAGACTGGGTGAATTTTTTTTAAATACAACTTTTGGCATAACATTTGCCTAATATGCATTGATAAGAATGCCTTTCTGGTGACCTCTAGTAAAGGTCAAGGTCACGCTAGAGTTATGAAGATTTTGCAGTCATATTTTTATTCTGAGGATGCTGTGAACTCAGCAAACCACGGGGACAAAAGTTAGCAGCACCAAAATGCTTATTCTGAGCGATGAAGTAAAATGTTTTGGAGTAAACAGACAAACCAATGACCTTGACCTTGAAAACATTAACAGACCTCATAACACTTGAAATGAGTTCAGCCACATACTACTATAGACTTGAGGTTGTGCTCTACATAATTTCCATTGCACTTTGCTAGTACTGAACTAACAGCCATTATTAAACAGGTTGCACTTTCGTTGGCTGTTTGTGACAAAAGTACAAAAGCGATTTCAATGAACTTTTGATATGACACAACTGGGATACTATTCTTGAGTGTGCGCTGCTCTTTGAGAAAAACCGTTCACTACTTACAACGCAGCCAACTACTTTGGTAAGTACACCCCCAAAATATCGCTACCGAAAAACGTGCTCACTTGGATATCATATTTCATACGTACCTGCACATGCGGTGACAAGGGAACTTCACAACACCAAAGAAGCGTTTCCTGACTAAACTGTTCAATGTTCGTAAATGTTTTCCACGATACATGTCACCTGCAGTGACCTGATAAGTGCACAAGCATCAAATACTGCCGTTTTACAGGGTCCTTTTAATCAACGGCCAAACTGATGGCGGCAATTTTCCAGGAAGCATCATTCTGATTGGGGTAAAATTTCAGTATGTCAACAATGCATGTCTTGTCTAACAGTAACCGTATTTAGAGTGGAGTTCTGCGCATTTCTGTACCCGCAAACACGCATACTTTGTGCACACCCTCAAAAGCCCATTTATAGGGCTCATATAGTGAAAATGGCAAGATAAACGGTCGTTTTTAACGGTGACGCGGACGGAGAAAAAATTAACGGAGACCACCACAGCATTAGGGGCCTGTATTCTACTGATTTCTGTAATAAAAAGTTAGGATCAAATTTGTTCTACCTTGTTCAGCAATTTTCCTAGCCTAGAAATCCTTTAAAGTGGTGGCTGCAGATTGGCTGACACGGTTTGATCCAATCCATGTTCAGAGGACGGTGCGAGCCTGAGGACGTGCGAGGTCGATTTCAAACATAAAAAACTGAAATAATGAAACAAACTATGTGTTTCATTTCAAAATGAAAAAATATTGGTGGGTGTCTTTGATGGAATAGCTATTTATCGAATTTTACCACACGGGCGCACGATGCATATGCGTTTTGGGCGTGTGTGTTTGTGTGAATGTGTGTGTGTGTGTGTGTGTGTGTGTGTGTGTGTGTGTGGTAATGTACAGTAAGTGTGCTCTTTTTTCTGCATCGTACAAAATGAATATGCAAACACTCTCTCTCTCTTGGAAAGGCTTCACAAAAGACATCAAGGACTGGTGATTTAAACTGATGACCCCGTTAAATCCCCGTGGGCGAAAGGTGTGAAGACTTGCTGTGGCCTCAATACCGGCAGCGCCACGTTTTGATCAATCGTCGAAAACTCATTTTGACATGCATATGCCACAGACACATCTGTTTCATTATTTCAGTTATTTTTCAGTTTATTTTGTTATGTTCGCAAATCGTCATCGCACGTCCACGCACCATTTGGACGGACCGGAAGCAATGCACACATTTATTAAAACTTTCACTTTGCTACATCATGTCGAAAAGTTGAAGGGCGAATCATTTTTTGTTGTTGTTGTTGTTGTTTTTCTGTCAAGGTTTAAAATTGAGATCACTACTCCACATGCCTTGAGATGCAAGCCGACCACTGTGCGTGAAAGTATCTGCTTTGTCAGGTGTAGGCGTCGGTTCACGGGACAGCTGCCCACTACACCCCGTCATTAAATTATTACGCCCGAAAGCCATCGGCATTTCCCGCCTGACCCCGCCCCCCTCCACCCACTCCCCCCCCCCCCCCACACACACACTCGCTGTCTCTTTCTTGTCTTCTTTTTCCACTGGCTGTTTCTTTCTTTTCTTCTTTTTCCACGTGAGCACGGTCTTTGACACCAGTTTTTATGTGCTCGGTCCTTCCAGACCTGTTCTTTTTGCGACAGTTGTCAATTTCACATAATTTTGCAACCACGTTTCAAGTTATCCACTGTCAGTTCTGATAGAAAATCATTAGGGTGTATCAACTATCTTGTAAATATGTTTAAACATTTTCCATGCATGAAGTTCTCTTGAATTTAATTCGATTTTCATACCATCTGCGACGCTTTTCAGATTCAAGTAATCCTTTACCAAGTTCAAGTAATACTCTATTATTGTCTGCAAAACAGAAATTTCTTGTGGCCGCCAAGCCCAAAACATTGCAGAACAAAAAGACATGTTAGCAAAACTATCATTCAAAGTAGCCATAACAGAGATTACATATATCTGATTCAAGGTTCAAAAGCTTGATTGACAGAGGAACAAAAGAATTTCTGGATCTACTACTTTTGCACGCTGGAATCTATAGTTACGTCCAGACGGCAACCCCTCATACACTGAGGGTAAACTGAAGTAATAACTTGACGTGACCCACAAAGGCTTTGGACAAGACTCCATTAAAACAAGCAACAACAGCAGCGAAACTCGTAACAAGAAAGAAAATAGAAAATGAGGGTTTGTAGAATCCTCTGTCTTGCATGGCCGTTAATGCCATGGACCTTTATGCTTAGGTGCGAATGCTGTTAAAATTATAAATAATTAAACAAAAAATGACGCGGTCAGAAAGTTAGTTAATCGTACTGCAGTAAAACAGATCCTTCTTGGCCATGCACTGTTATCACAGAATTACGCACTGGCACAGACACAAAACATCTTCGGGGGTTTTTTTTCAGGTAAAATGCAACCACTGTTTCAAACTCCAATAAATACAGACAGTCGGAACAGTGGGGTTTAAAAAAAAAAGAAGAAAAAAAAAGAAATGGGAGAAGAAATCCAGCAACTCACTTGTCAGTTAGGCATCTAGTGCAAAGCTCATTTGTGGCATACATCATGTGAAAAGCAAGTCCACCAGACACGAATTATTGGTGAAGTCTAGCCTCGTAGCGCAAGGCAATTGAGGAGAGTGTGAGGAATCAGGCGGAAGGGTTTTCCACAGCCTGTAATTTACCCCGTAATTGACGGCAGCTGCCCTCCTTTTGCAATACTGGTCTCAAGCCTGTGCCCTCGGAACCTTTTTATGGGTACCGGGAACAGCTTGGGGTAGGCCGAAACAGGACATCAGAGATGCGATGTCAGTGGAACTTGTGACAAGTCGTGGTGAACCCGTAAAGGATGTTCTGTTTTAGTGGCTCTGGTACTATTCTTCCAGCGTGCACCATGACCGTGTGGGTCACCTTTTAGAATATCGTGTAGGTCATATTATTAGAAGTAAAGCTGCGATAGAATGAAGTTTGTAACTATAAGCAACGTTCCCGGTGCTCTAGAATATGGACCGAACTGCATGCCTGTGGTGGAAATCAACAACTACACCACAACCTGCATGGCAATGAATGCCAATCTGCAACAAATGATCTCAGTTCTTTTCAAAGTGTTTTTGTGTTTTAAGTATGTTAGAGCATATACCTCACCATCCGCCAGCACCCCTGCTCCCTCCCCCACCAAACCCCAAACAAACAAACCACCACAACAAACAAACACCACCCCCCCCAAAAAAAAAAAAAAACAAAAAAAATAACAAAACAAAAAAACCCCAGACTTTCCAGTATGCCTGTTTGTAGATAACTGCGGCATATCATAAAAGAACAAACTTTGGCTTGAAAGCTGGATGTGTTGATGCAAGAGGAGCCCAGACAACAGAGTAAACTCCTTACAGGCTAATTTATTTTAGTTGTGTGGACGAAATAATTATAGACCCGAAGCGAGCTGTGTACGAAAAGGGGCGCAAAGTCAGAAAAACCCTAAAACCACAAATTTCCCTAACTTACAATGCTGCCGTTTCGGAAATGAAGGGTAAGCGTGTAAATTCAGTTCTTCTTGGGTTTTTGTTTTTGTTTTGTTTTTTTACATTGCACTAATTACGAAAATAATTCACAGTGCGAATGTGACTAAATCATTTGAAATGACCCGAAACCCAAATATCCAAACCACATTACATTTGGGACATACACCAACATGATAAGTTCATAACTGTCTTTGTAATTACTTCCATCCATTTGGAAATACATCCGTTCATGCTCTTGACGAACTGCAACTCAGTGTGAACATGAAACCCATCCGCAAAACTCACAGTGTGTGTGTGTGTGTGTGTGTGTGTGTGTGTGTGTGTGTGTGTGTGTGTGTGTGTGTGTGTGTGTGTGTGTGTGTGTTGGGGGGGGGGGGTCGTTTCCGTCTGTAGTATGTCCGCAGATCTTTTCTCATCATCGATGTTGCCAGGGGTGTGTTTCTGTTAAACTGGCATTTTTTTTGTTTGTCAGTTTATTAATTGTGAACGTGTGAAACATCAGTTTACTGAGAGTCATCTTGACCACAGTACCTACACGAGTAAACTTATGTTCTATAGTATAGGGCCTTTGATTAAAGTTAACGGGGCGATAATTATATTGGAAAGAAGCTGGGACTGCTCAAAGAAACAATGAATTTCTATGGCTTTTTTTTGTGTTTCGCGGAGAGAATGGACCGCTGATGGTGGCAGCAGATCAAAACTGCAACCTCCGGCGAATGAAGATGTACGTTGAGAGAGAGAGAGAGAGAGAGATCCACTGACGCGATTCTTTCAATAGAATGTAAGCATCTCCAGACTGATCTTTCCTTCAAACCTTGTTCTAATATTATATTTTGTTATTAATTAGCCCATTCTGTTAGTGAATCATGAAAAGTTCTCTAGCGTTGGCAGAGTGTGCTGAGTTGTGTGTGTGTGTGTGTGTGTGTGTGTGTGTGTGTGTGTGTGTGTGTGTGTGTGTGTGTGTGTGTGTGTGTGTGTTTTCCATGCTGTAATCATTATTTAGAAGATGTGTTTAAAGGCAATTTTCTGGCTGATTTTAACCGCAAAATGAAAATGTTTGCGTTTGGTATTCATTATTTAGAAGATGTGTTTAAAGGCAATTTTCTGGCTGATTTTAACCGCAAAATGAAAATGTTTGCGTTTGGGGTGTTTGGGTGTTTGGGAGTTTAACGTCCTTTTCCACCACATAGGGTGATATCAAAGACGGGGCAACGATGAAAAAGCCAGCACAATATTTGGCCCCAGCCGGGATTCGAACTCACGACCCGAGCATTGGAAGTCCAACGCTCTACCGTTCGGCCACCCCGGCTCCCCGAAAATGTTTGCACATAAAATGAAAACCTTTTTACAGAATGGCCCCCATCACTGCATCGGAAACCTCCATATTAAACGCGTTAGTAACTACCGTGCGGCCGTGTGGCGAATGCAAGGACGGTTTCAGGGTCATTAGACGAAGAAAATTACAGAAAATTACAGAAAATTGCTTTGATATCACCTGATTATTAAAGCCAAGAAAATCGAGTGTAATTATAATTATATCTTTATTCGAGCTGATTGGTGTGCGCGCTCGCGCCGAGACCGGTTTAAATTGAAGAAAACAAGCATTTTAATCTGATCTCTGCTTGCTGGGAGCCAACCAAGGGAGGTAATTTTCGACCCGCTCCTTTCTGCAGGCTGGTCGTGCTTTTGCTTGCATTCAGCAAAATCGATCCACTGCCAAAGGCACCCTTGACTCGAACTGCCCGCGCTTTTCATCAACACACGCATTAGCCCATCATGGTGCTTCTGGTCACAGGCGGCTCGCTATTCTTTCTAGAGGTCGTCCAGGAAGACGGCAGATAAATGCTGCCATTTGCCAGCAATTGTTTCCGCCCTTGGGGCTGCTTCATCGCCCTCTTTACGAGGCCGTCGGTAGTCATCTGACCATGATGTCAACGATACAGCGGTCTCGCCACCTTTCTCTGGAAGATGTCAACACTTTGAAAAATGTTAGCATTAAGCGTACACCTTTTTGTTTAAACGAGACTCATACACACCAGTTATCCTCTGTGTATTGTTCATTGCCTACGCCAATAATTAGTTGATACACCATATGACTTGGTTGAATACCGACTCGTATTTGCTCCATGACGCAGATCCGTCCTAGACTCCAGAGTGCAGTCCCTTTTTGGCGGGGCGTGAAAATGTGACTGCTTACAGCCAGCGCCATTTTCAAAAATGGCGATTTTTTTTTTTTTAGAAAAGCGAAGACTTGTGTGTCATATGAATCGATTTGAAACGAAGTTTTGAATATCCGACCACTTTTGGTTTGGGCCTTTTGTTGCACAATCATCGCTTCTATCCATGGCGACAGTCGGCTTAAAGGGATCTACCAGACACTGCGACGATATATGGCCGGAAGCAACTCTCCGTGAAAGGAAAGTAGCAAATGGTTGGGATTTCCCAGTAAAAAAATAGCGTAACCCCGCAAGTCGAAGACTGGCAGCCTCGGTGTCCGACACTTCGTTGTCCGAGGTCTAGTCCCAGTCTATGCATACAAAAACGATGCCCTGCTTAGTCAGGGACTTCGTTGTCTCAGACAACGTTATTGTCCGAGACTATTATTGTACCTGTCCATGCATCAGACCCCTGCTGTGTGTATTCATGTCAAAATATCAAGACTGAGATCTGTCATTATGTTGTTTCCATAGTAATGGAAACAACATCATAGGACGGGCTAAATTGTCCACGTTCATGGGCAAGCCTCTGTGTTACAAACGCACGTCACTGCTGATCTCCCGCAGCGACGATTTTGCAAGTGTAACCAAAGACCTTATGTTTCCAAGATCTTTGGTGTAACTCTGACAATGACGTAAGAAAACGTGCGTCATCGATGCTGACGTGTATGGTGCAGCGAACCGTGAACGCACTTCTCCGCCTCAGTGAGTGCCGTCCGTCCGTGTGTGTGTGTGTGTGTGTGCGCGCGCGCGCGCGCGCGTGCGGTGTGTTCAGGCCAGGGGGAGGGGGGGGGGAGTAGATAGCTTGAACACTTATTCTGAACAGAGTCACATATTGGAGGTAGTCGCTCTTACAGTTTTCATGTAAATCGTACCTCAGTTTACATCGCAGGTGAACCCAGTTCAGATGCCTGTATCTCCGAAAATACTCAACCGATCGATTTCAAGTTTGGGGGTTCTCAATGAATCAAGATCTTTGAATAGAGGGCCCGATCCAGGTACGATTGCACGAATTTGCGAGTTATCGCCCTTTTCGGAAAAGTTGGCTTTTTAGCGTAATATTTATCAAAATCACTCCATTTTTTTGGGAAATAGATAGCATGAATACGGACTCTAAACAGAGTGAATTTTGGAGGTAGTCGCTTTTATACTTTTGACGCAAACCGTACCTCATGAAAGTGCTGGAGAACCCATTTTAGATCTCAAAATCGCTCCTACTGTATAGAGATAATGTGTCTGTGTTGCCATAAAAAAAATAATAAAACTAGAGAGGCAAAAGCCTCCACGGCTCCCTTGTGACAGGGGTCAATGTCATTCAAAAGAGTATGTTTGTAAATTTCTTATCACTATCTATCATCAAGCCAAGTAAGGTGTCTCTGGTGTTCTTAGTTCCTGGCAATGTTACACTTTTTTCCCAAAACTGACTATATGGCCTTGACCTTGGGTCAAGGTCATTCAAATAAGATATCAATATCTATCATTACACCAAGTTGGATGCCTCTAGTATTTGTAGTTTCTCCAAAAACAGTAGTATTGAAATTCACAACAGACAGCTTTACTGACCTTGACCTTGAGTCAAGGTCATTTAAGTGGTATGGATATATTGGTCTTATCAATGTCTATTAGCATGCCAAGTTTGGAGCCTCTGCTGTTTGTTGTTTCTGAGAAAATGCCAATGTTACGGTTTCACAGAAATAGCTTGTACGGCCTTGACCTTGAGACAAGGCTATTGAATACATGTATATCTGTAAAGTTCTTATCAATGTCTATCACCATGTAAAGTTTAAAGCCTCTGGTTTATGTAGATTCCGAGAAAATGCCAATGCAAAATTTTAAAACAGACAGCTTTAGTGACCTTGACCTTTAGTCAAGGTCATTCAACATGATACAATTTTAAAGGTCTTACGGCTGTCTATAGGCATGCCAAATTTGGTGCCTCTGCTTTTCGTAGATTCTGAGAAAATGCCCATGTTAAGGTTTACTGTGGAAATGCGGTAAATAGCTTGTATAGCCTTGACCTTGACACAAGGCCATTGAATACATGTACATCTGTAAAGTTCTTATCATTGTCTATCATCATGCAAAGTTTAAAACCTCCCGTTTTTGTAGATTCCAAGAAAATGCCAATGCAAAATTGTCAAACAGCTTTAGTGACCTTGACCTTCAGTCAAGGTCATTCAAGATGATATATTTTGAAAGGTCTTATGGTTGTCTATCAGCATGCCAAGTTTGGTGCCTGTGCTGTTTGTAGATTCTGAGAAAATGCCAATGTTAAGGTTTTCTACGGAAATGCGGAAAATAGCTTGTCTGGCCTTGACCTTCACACAAGGCCATTAAATACATGTATATCTGTAAAGTTCTTATCAATGTCTAACATCATGCAAAGTTGAAAACCTTTGGTATTTGTAGACTCCAAGAAAATGCCAATGTAAAATTTTCGAACAGACAGCTTTACTGACCTTGACCTTGAGTCAAGGTCATTCAAAATGATCTATTTTGAAAGGTCTTATGGCTGTCTATCGGCATGCCAAGTTTGGTGACTCTGCTGTTTGTAGATTCTTAGAAAATGCCAATGTTAAGGTTTACTGCGGACACACAGACAGACAGACACACACACACACACACACACACACACAGACAGACGACGGAGGGTTATAACATAGACTCCCATTGTTACACAAGGGAGCCAAAAATTCACTGCAGCCGTTATCGTCAGTTGACTCGAACATTTGTACTCAAAGCACATTTCGGCCTCTGCACAAGCCACACGCCTCACAAACATCAAAGAAGAGACGCACGCGCACTGACGCAAAGTATGTGCGTCTTGTTTGATTGACGTGATGCTTGTTTTTCTTGGGGATGTCTCGCCACTTTTTTCCGAATTCCTCTATTTGGAGACATGGTGTTGTATTTTACTTCTGCTATGTCGCTCTTCTTTGTGCACTCGCAGAGAAGACACGGGATACAACAGAATACAACTCCAATACTTTATTGAGAGAAGAAGCGCGGAGAACAAATTCACGAAGGAAGAAGAACCCAGAACGCTGTGCAGGGTTTACATACTGAACAGGTCAGATCTAGAACATTCCTCAACTTACTGGAGGATCTTTGCTGGAAGGTTTGAAATCTTTCCAAGGTGACGTAATCTACTGACGTCAGTTACTGCACCAGCATGTTCTGGGATGGTCTACTACTAGAAATTTCCATCGAAATGCAGTGGCTTTTTGCGATCTGTGTGTGTGTGTGTGTGTGTGTGTGTGTGTGTGTGTGTGTGTGTGTGCGCATATACAGACAAGCGCGCGTCTAAGAGAGAGGGAGGGAGAGTGGGTTTCTCTTCTCCGATACCAGTAAGCAATTAAATCGTCTGTCAGTCAGGCCCGGCTGCGGGAAGTAACTCTGTCAAAGGGGAACCTAGACTCCAGAGTGCAGTCCCTTTTCGGCGGGTCGTGAAAATGTGACTGCTTACAGCCAGCGCCATTTTCAAAAATGGCGATTTTTTTTTTTTTAAACAAAAGCGAAGACTTGTGTGTCATATGATTCGAGACGTCAAATGTTTGGTTCACAGACAAAATCTGCAAGTATCGTCACTGCTTCCGACATTTCATCAGCCCTCTACATCTTCCAGATTTCATGTGAAAAATAATTCAGTCGGAGAAGTCACAAAGCCAACAGGGAAATCACAAGACATGAACAAGCATCCTCAGACGATCTCAGTGCTAGAGGCTGACGTCAAAAGTTTACTTCACGGAATTGACGTCATCTCTCTCTCTCTCTCTGTGTATGACGACCTGCCTGAGGCTGACGTCAAATGTTTAGTTCACGGAACTGACGTTTCTCTCTCTCTCTCTCTCTCTCTCTGGGGAGCCAGGGTGGCCGAATGGTAGAGCGTTGGACTTTCAATGCTTGGGCCGAGAGTTCGAATCAGTCCCGGCCGCTGGGGCCAAATATTTGTGCTGGCCTTTTTCTCGTTGCCCGGTCTTTGATATCACCCTTATGTGGTGGAAAAGGACGTTAAACTCCTAAACACCCACCCACCCACCCACCCTCTCTTACTGCCTCTCTCTCTCTCCCTTCTTCCCCCACCGGGCCCCACCCCCAGTCACGTGGCTAATCGGTCGAGGTCGTAGAGGATCTAGTGTCATTGGTAGAACTTGGAGAGGGGAGAATCGACAACAAAACAGACAAAATAAAATGAAGTTTGGAGAAACAACTTTGTAGGACGGGGCCGTTCCTCCTTGTTTATCACTGAAACTTGCTGCTGCGCATACCAAAATCTGCCCCATCCCCTAACAACATAATTGAATTGTTCTCATTTCTAGCATTGTTAGTCGGTGTTGTCGCATCTAAACGGAATCTGGCATCTCGCGGTTTCTAGGTGGTTGTGTGTGTTTAATGTTGTTTCCATAGTAATGGAAACAATATCATAGGACGGGCTAAATTTCCACGTTCAAAGGTAAGTGTTGTGACGCACGGCGCTTGCATTCTCCGCAGAGACACGATGCAAGTCTAACTCCGATAATGACATTGTAACCGGCGTGCACGTTGCACCTGAACGCACTCCGCCTCCGCTGAAGTGAGTGCTGTGTGTGTGTGTGTGTGTGTGTGTGTGTGTGCAGGCCTGTTTCTCCGAAAATACTCAACCGAGTGGCTTAAAATTTGCGATCCCCAAATATATCAAGATCTTTTCATAGAGCGCCCAAGCTGGTGTGATTGCATGGATGATTTAGGAGTTGTCCCCCTTTTGAGGGGAGTTGGTTGTCTGGCATTTACAGGCGTACAATTCGTTCAAATCACTCCATTTTTTTGGATCTTGATAGCATGAATACGGACTCTAAACAGAGTGAATTTTGGAGGTAGTCGCTCTTACACTTTTGACGTAAACCGTACCTCATTCGACATCGCAGGCGAACCCAGTTTAGATCTCAAAATCGCTCATACTGGATGTAGGGAATGTGTCTCTGATTTCATTTAAAAAAAAAAAAAAACTGAATGCAGCCGTTATCATCAGTTGTTAGTTTGTTCTCCGAGCACATTTCCTCCATAAACCACACGCCTAACAAAGATCAAAGAAAGGAACTGAGCACGCGCAGTTGCGCAAAGAATGAGCGTCATTTTGCCGACGTCATATTTGATTGACGTTATGCTGGCATTCCTTGGGGAACTCACGCATGCACGCACGCACGCACAGAGAGGGAGAGAGATTTCAATGAACTTTTGATATGACACAACTGGGATACTATTCTTGAGTGTGCACTGCTCTTTGAGAAAAACCGTTCACTACTCACAACGCAGCAACTACTTTAGTAAGTACACCCCCAAAATATCGCTACCGAAAAAAGTGCTCACTTGGATATCATATTTCATACGTACCAGCACATGCGGTGACAAGGGAACTTCACAACACCAAAGAAGCGTTTCCTGACTAAATTGTTCAATGTTCGTAACTGTTTTCCGCGATACATGTCACCTGCAGTGACCTGATAAGTGCAAAAGCATCAAATACTGCCGTTTTACAGGGTCCTCTTAATCAACGGCCAAACTGATGGCCGCAATTTTCCAGGAAGCATCATTCTGATTGGGGTAAAATTTCAGTATGTCAACAATGAATGTCTTGTCTAACAGTAACCGTTTTTAGAGTGTAGTTCTGCGCATTTCTGTACCCGCAAACACGCATACTTTGTGCACACCCTCAAAAGCCCATTTATAGGGCTCATATAGTGAAAATGGCAAGATAAACGGTCGTTTTTAACGGTGACGCGGACGGAGAAAAAATTCACGGAGACCACCACAGCATTAGGGGCCTGTGCTCTACTGATTTCTGTAATAAAAAGTTAGGATCAAATTTGTTCTACCTTCCGCTATATAAAAAGCCTAATTAGACTAGCCTCTAAGTTGGATGGAGCAGCTTGTAGACGTATACACGGCGTGGGTACGGTTTACGTCAAAAGTATGAGAGCGACCACCTCCAAAATTCACTCTGTTCAGAGTCCGTATTCCTGCTATCTGCATCCCAAAAATGGAGTGATTTAGACAAATTTTACGCGTGTAATCGCCAGACAACCAACTCAGTTTTCCCATACGGGCGATAACTCCCGAATCACCTCAGCAATGACAAACGCTCGTACGCTCTATTAAAAGATCTTGATTTATTAAGATATCCCAAATTTGAAGTCAATCGTTTGAGTATTTTCGTAGATACAGGCAGATAACAAGGAATGTCGATGCGATGTCAAATGTTTACATCAAAACCATACAAGCGATCATACATTTCTAAAATTTCATCTGTCCAGAGTACGTATTAATGCTATCTACATCCCAGAACTGGAGTGATTTCCATAAATTGTACGCCTGTAAACACAAGACAACCAACTTTTCCCAAAAGGGCGATAGGCTAACCCCCAAATCACTTAATCAATCAACAAGCGCCTGGTCGCTCTAATCAATGAGCTTAATTTATTTAGAGACCCCAAATTTAGTTGTGTAATTTCGGAGATACAGGCCTGGATACACACACACACACACACACACACACACACACACACACACACACATCCGGACGGCACTCACTGTGGCGGAGAAGTGCGTTCAGTGACACAATGCCCGCCAGTAACAATGACATTATTATCAGAGCCCTTAGACTTGCATCATGTCTGCGGCCGTGAATGCAAGCGATGCGCTTGTGCCAAAAAACTTGGACATTTTGGCCCGTCGACTTATAATGTTGTTTACATTACCACGGAAACAACATAAAAAGCAACAACAGATCATAGATTATGTATGGAAACGTCGACTCACTGCTCACTGTCAGAATTTATTTATAGTTTCTACCTCTGAATCGATTATTAACTCAGAAGGACTCGCACGCTCCCACAGTAGTTTCGCTCAGATTCCCCTCAGTGTTACGGTGACAAGACTGCACCTTGCAGCCACACCTTGAACATCAGTCTTTCACCTGCTTTGTGTATTTTAGTCCTGGCGCTGTTTTGTCGTCTCAGTTTGTGCCAGGTCATACACGGTGTGCCGGCATTATTCTGGTTAGTCGTGAGAACGTGACGTTGGCACGACTGAGTTTAATTACACCCTGGCGCTGTAAACTCGTCTCGCGGACCTCTCTTGGTCTCCCTCGCTCGCAAGTGGGCGTTTCTAGACTCCTCCCAGCCTGCCGCATAATTACCAGCTTCGCTATTCGTAAGGATCGAAATTAGTGGGGACGGAAAGGAGGCGTTTGATTGGCTGGGAAATGCGTGCAATCAATTCGACTGAAAGGCCAGCCCATTGCTTCCGAAGGGCGTGTTTCAGCTGCGTGCGCGCAACTGCCAGCAGTCGTCGCATTTCTCCGGTACCGGGCAAGAGGCAGAGACACGGTGCAGTTATCCTCCGACTGACGTTGCTGCGCGGTGTTGGGAATATGTCTGTCGTTGGGGTAAGCGCCTACTACATGTTTCAATCCGATTAAGTTGTTTAGCATTGACAGGCTTCGGAATTTATTACACAAATTCATGACAAAACAACGATCAGTAGTATTATGATATTCTGGCCTAATGACTTGAGTCAGGGGCAGACTCGTGAACAGGTAGGAATATTTGCATATTCACACATGACAGGACACCCGGCTTGAGAGAGTAATGCTGCGCATTGCTACGTTTTGTTTCCTCGGCGAAAATATTAATGCACCGCTTAGTTCAGTTTGGCTACGGGGTGACGTTTATCGTCCGGCGTCAATCAAGCGTACAAACAGAAAAGAGAAGCAGCTTTGTTTAATAAAACTATTGACAGGCCACTGGCATAACGCAGTTTGGCATGAGAAGTCAGTACAGCTCATGAAAGTCAAGACCCCCCTCCCCCTTTCCCCCTCACCACACACACACACACACACACACACACACACACACACACACACACACACACCGTATGACGGAAATTTTAGGTGAATATAATAGGGCCGGGCTGCATATTCGACTCTTGAACCTGGGATACCAACAAGGTGCTATTTCTAACATTATCTTCCTATTCTGTTGATTCTGTTACGTAGGAGTCTTATTACCGTTGCAACAAAACCTTTTTCATTGTGATCTAAGGTGCAAGAGGTCACCCAAAGTTTACATTCGAATTGAGGCAGGACACAGCATCGAACATCACAGTCAGCCTTGACCTAGTCTGCATAAAATCGCGGAGATGCACCTGCGAAATATTAAACTTACAGGCAGCTTTGGAAACCTTGATCTATTGACTGTACGGCTCTCCGACACAGGTACATCAGTCTGACCATTTCCATAATTTTTCTTGAGTTGCAGGAAACACATTAAATCGTCTCAATAAAACGGAAATCTTTTTAACCCTCGAAAATAGTTGGAAGTAACATACAAAAAATGGGGAAAGGCAAATGCTATGGGGATCTTTATTTGGATATCAGATGATGAGCTGAATACAAACAAGAGAAGAAAAATATCAGAGAAGTAATAGAAAGGCCAAGTTTGTACCCTACGGAATAATTAATCAATTTGCATTGTTGTAACAAAGTCTTTACCAAGTAGGACCGATGGTTGAGTCTAGCCTGCTTGTCTGTGAAAGCGGAAATATTTGAAATAACACGCTCATGTTCGTACGTTTTGGCAAAAAAAAAAAAAAAAAAAAGAAAGAAAAAAAAGGTTGAACATAATTTTTCTCTCTTGCAGCATTTAGAAAGGATCACTCATAGAAGAACCCTTTCCTGTATTTCGTAAAGCCCATGGCGTTTTAGATTAAAATGTCTGAAGGTATCGGCCTTTTACCGTAAGACCAACTCAAGGTAAAGAGATCCGGTTCTCATTTACGTTTCACTTGCCAGCCTAAAATTCTTTCTTTGGTGGATAACTACATTCGACAGGCTGTGCATAGTGATAATAATAATGATAAAACGCATACTCATATATAATATTCGCTTATTGGTGGAGAAATTAAATTTACAACAGAGAAGAAATAAACGAGAAAGAAAGTCATGAAGATTCACATTCCGAAAAATGATATAATTCATGTGGCCAAATGACACACATCACAAACATTTCTTGAAATAAGAATGCTTTTTAGAATTATTTTTGAAGCGTGGCAAAGAAAGAAGGAGCCAGTTCCATGTTTACTCAGATCGGCCAAAGACAGACAATGGACGTCTGCCACGTGTATGCGTATTATAGCGAGGCACAGATGACAGGCAACAATGCTCTGAGGGAAACGTCCTGGAGGGTGCGTAGGGCACATTTAAATCATGTTAGTTTTTGTACTACAAACTCTATAGACTTTGTAGCACACTACTGGGAAACACGGTTACTGAGAAATCTTCTGTCAATGGCGCATTCACGTTCGTGCAGCAGAACCAAAACTGAAACAAAAAAACAAAACAAAAAAACCCTCAGTGAAAAGGAATACATCTTACTGTTAAAAAGTTGTTTACGCGCAGTTAGAGGAGTGCTTGAAGTGTTGATTTACGATCGTAGGGTGACAATTTGTACCAGCCGCCATCAGTAAACGGTACAGTCCCATCTCGTTGTCTCGGATTTCCCGCACATAATTTCAGTCTCTGCCGGCGGACCTGTCGGGTGACACAGAAACGTACAGTGACTAACTGTTGCAGTGTCACGGTAGGATCCTATAATTGTCACACCTTTGATTCCAACCCAGTTTGCCAGTCACCCGACACACAGTCAAAATCCTCGCCACCCCACAATACTCGAAAAGGCCTTTGTGAATGCTGGAATCTGACTCAGGTGTCCTGAGTCAGGTGAATCGGACTAAAATCATGTATGTAATTTGGAAGATCATTGCTTTTGGACGGTTGTAGACATTTCATATTCAATTCTTTATTCTGGATAGGTAGCCAGTGAAGTTCGCAACAATAAAGGGGCCATAACTATTAAATGTAATCCAGAAAGAACCCTGACTATATGTTCGGGTGGGTGGGTGGGTGTTTGGGGGTTTAAGGTCCTTTTCCACCACATACGGGTGATATCAAGGACGGGGCAACGATGAAAAAGCCAGCACAAATATTTGGCCCCAGCCGGGATACGAACTCACGACCCGAGCATTTGAAGTCCAACGCTCTCACCATTTGGCCACCCCGGCTCCCCAAAATGTTCGGATATATCAGAACGTACCATGAACGCCAATACTAGGTCAGCGCTTTAGACAATTCTTTTCAAGAGAAAAGAAGCTGACCTCGACACAAAACGGAAGGCTTCTCAGCTCAGTGCATTAGTTGTGTGATTTCCACAAAAGCATAGGTGCTCACTGACATTGCCGCCATCGGTTCAATTTCCTTTTTTGTGAAGCGAAACAACAGCAACAAACAAGCTGGTTTAGGAGATAGCCATGATTACATCCATCCACACACACGTCCACACACACACGTCGCACTACAAGGTCTTTCAAATGAGATCTGTTTGTAAAGATCTCATCAATGTCTATCATTATGCCAAGTTTGACGCCTCTAGTATTTGCAGTTCCTGCGAAAAAAATGTTAAAATTCACAAACAGGTTTAATGACCTTGACCTTATGTCTGCATACCTGCATAGGACCCGCTGTCTATCAAATGCCAACGTTAAAGTCTTCCAAAACAGCTTGTATGGCTTTGGCCTTGACTCAAAGTCACTGAATATAGGTTAATCAGTAAAAATGTTACCAATGTCTATCATTATGCAAAGTTTGATGCCTCTGGTATTTCCTTTTTCTGAGAAAATGCAAATGGAAAATTTCCCCACAGACTGTTTTAATTGCCTTGGCTTTGAGTCAAAGTCATTTAAAGTGGTATGTGTGCATACTATTAGGTCTTATCACTGTCTATCAGCATGCCAGGTTTGGTGCCTCTGCTGATGTTTCTGAGAAAATGCCAATGTTAAAGTTTCCCAAAAATAGCTTGTATGGCCTTGACCTTGACCCAAGGTCACTGACTATAGGTGTGTCTGCAAAATGAATGTATCATCCTGAGAAGTTTAAGACCTGTGGTTTTTGTAGACTCCGAGAAAATGCCAAGGTATAATTTCCGAACAGGCAGCTTTAGTCACCTTGACCTTGAGTCACGGTCATTCAAAATGATATGTTTTGTAAGTTCTTTTGGCTGTCTATCAGCATGCCAAGTTTTGTGCGTCTGCTGCTTGTAGATTCTGAGAAAATGCCAATGTTAAGGTTTACTGCGGACACACGGGCACACACAGACACAGACAGACAGACAGACACACACACATACACACACACACACACACACACACACACACACACACACAGTCGACGGATGGTTATAATATAGATTCCCTTTGTTACACAAGTGAGCCAAAAATGGCCGGACCTAACAGCCTTGGTGGTTAAAGTAACTGGATGCGAGCTCTAACTCAGTGCACAAATGAATGTTGTTGTTGTTGTTTAGCAAATAAAACAGCTATCTGTGTTTTGCCGACGGGTAATTTGATCCATGACGGAAATCGCGGGGTGATTGCGTCGTGGATCAATTACGAGCCAGTATAACAGAGTGTCACGTGTTTTAATGGCTTTGTCATCCTATCTTTGCCTGTTAACCCTTCTGTTTTGAAAGAAGCACACAGCACACGCACTGACTGAGGGTAGATCACACCGCTATAGCATACAGCTTCATTTGTTATGCTAATAGTAGCAAGATAACATCAGTCCACTCTTAAACTCAAACTAAAGAGAAACACAAGTTCTAACCTTTCAACTAAAAACGCCAACAAACCTTGTAACAACTTGGACGCCGCGCAGAGATGAGCACACTCGGAACATGAAGTTGTGAATGTTCATACGGTACATGCACAACTCTGTTCTGCGATCGTGTTTTCTTTGGGGTTTTTTGTGTTTGTGCGAAAGATAAAGCTTTTATTTGTTAATTGTAATGTGGGCGGATCAATTGAAGTGTCCATCCACAAACAGCTGCATTTTACTGCTTTTTTTCCCATCAAAACAGCCCGATTAGCACAGAAATACACAGGATCACCCACACTTTTGCTGGTTTGAACATTTGCATGGTATTACACTTTTGTGTAAATCTAACTTGAGGAGTTTCCTAAGACTTTCATTCGATAATACAGCCGACCAAGTAAACGATCTGCCGTGACATATTTGCCGTCTTCGTTCACAAAACTCAATGCCATTTATAAAGATATTAATCATAATTTTAAACATATAGCGTATAAATTCATGTACGATTACATGCTTTAAGCGCTTAAAAAAGCACTCTTCAACACATAACTAATGAGAGAAAAGGAGATAACAAACAAGAATAACCTAAAATACCAAATTAATATTAATACTGATACTACAGAAATTTAATTTAAAGTCTTGTCAGGCAATATTTTTTACAAATATGCTTTTAATAAGACTCTCTTTTTAAGTTGTTTCTCTATAGAGAAACAACTTTGTACGATGGGGCAGATTTTGCTACGCGCAGCAGCAAGTTTCAGTGATACAAAACAAGACTGTGACGTTTCTCCACACAATACATACTTTCACGCACACAGTGACGTAACGAAATCTGCGTCATAGACACCTGACGTGCACCCTATGCTGCTGCGTTCTTTTTGGCGGGAGTTGTGAGACGTGTGTGTGTGTGTGCGTGTGTGTGTGTGTGTGGACGGATGTAATGATGGCTATCTCCTAAACCACCTCGCTGGAGGCCTTTTTACTTTGAGATAAAATGGGAATTCATCTTCTCCAGAGCTACCTTTCACGATTTTTAGCCTGCCGCATTTTCAGAAGAGTTATCGCCGATTTTAAAAAATCGGTCATGTTACGAATTTTTTCGAAAAAGTTGTTCAAATTAGTTCATTTTCTAGACTTTGGAAGTTCACCCAATCACACTGCCTGTATTCGTGCTACAGCTCTGTAGCTCTGACTGGTTTTGTGTAAAAAAAAATTTCCGAGGTAGGGGTGGTTTGCACATAAGATCAAATATCTATGAAAAGACTACTGCAAATTACTTATCATCCCGGCGTTTTTGTCCAGTGTGACAACTGCACATATAACAGGAAATACTGCACTGTTATAGCTTTAGCATTAAGAATAACTGAACTTTTAGATAAACATAACTTTTTCAAGTTTCTGCGATAAGCACCGGTCAAAAGAGTTCCAAATTTGCGATTTCGTAAGTACAATCCAAGATATTCTAGTCCAAGTTTCACCAGCCCTCTAGATCTTCCAGATTTTATGTAAAACTTAATTCAGCCAGGGAAGTCACAAAAGCAACAGGGAAATCACAAGACATGCACAAGCATCATCTGTCATACCACCAGTGTGAAGCTGACGTCAAACACTTAGTTCACAGACAAAATCAGCAAGTATCGTCACTGCCTCCGACATTTCACCAGCCCTCTAGATCTTCCAGATTTCATGTGAAAAATAATTCAATCGGGGAAGCCACAAAGCCAGCAGGGAAATCACAAGACATAAACAAGCATCTTCAGACGATCTCAGTGCTAGAGGCTGACGTCAAAAGTTTAGTTCACGGAACTGACGTCATCTCTCTCTCTCTCTCTCTCTCTCTCTCTCTGTATGACGACCTGTCTGAGGCTGACGTCAAATGTTTAGTTCACGGAACTGACGTCTCTCTCTCTCTCTCTCTCTCTCTCTGGGGAGCCGGGGTGGTCGAATGGTAGAGCGTTGGACTAATGCTCGGGTTGTAAGTTCGATCCCGGCTGGGGCCAAATATTTGTGCTGGCTTTTTCGTCGTTGCCCCGTCTTTGATATCACCTTATGTGGTGGAAAACGACGTTAAACCCCCAAACACCCACCCACCTACCCCCTCTCTCTCTCTCTGGGGAGCCAGGGTGGCCGAATGGTAGAGCGTTGGACTTTCAATGCTTGGGCCGAGAGTTCGAATCCCGGGTGCTGCGGCCAAATATTTGTGCTGGCCTTTTTCTCGTTGCCCCGTCTTTGATATCACCCTTATGTGGTGGAAAAGGACGTTAAACTCCTAAACACCCACCCACCCTCTCTCTGTCTGCCCCCCCCTCTCTCTCTCCCTTCTCCCCCCCCCCCCGGCCCCACCCCCAGTCACGTGGCTAATCGGTCGAGGTCGTAGAGGATCTAGTGTCATTGGTAGAACTTGGAGAGGGGAGAACCGGCAACAATAACAACGAAACAGACAAAATAAAATGGAGTTTGGAGAAACAACTTTGTAGGACGGGGCCGTTCCTCCTTGTTTAAAAATGTTTTTGAATTCAGTCACTTTTTTAAACTGATCTTAAAGAAAATGGCAGCGCGTTCCAAGCTTTTTGGCCAAAAATAGAAAAAGAACGTTTGCCATAGGTGTGCATACTATAATGAGGCACAGACAAGAGCTTTGAATTCTTAGAACGAAGACTCCTGAATGGTATGGCACAAGTAAATCATGTACATGTATGTAATTTGGTAAATCATCGCTATTCAAAGCTCTATGACAAACTGTTAATGCGTTTTATACCACTCTACCACTATTACTGGTCATGGTTTAGAAATTACTAATCGACCACGTGTTGAACAAGCTTATAATCACACGTGAGATAATGTTCACAGTTTTTGCTGATGTCGGCGTTTACCGCGCTAATGTCTGTTGTGTGGCACACTGTTAAAATGACATAAAGTTACAGTTTCGACCTCCGCTTCCTTACGGACTGCCTCTGTCAACAAACACAGATAAGCGTGCATGTGCGAAGCAGTTTGCAATGCCGATGTCAGCTTTCAAATAAAATAAATGCAGGTACAGACGGGGTATAAATATTTTTCCCAACTCAGTGTCCCGGATTACGCAAATTACGCCACACTCGTTTGTTGATTTCGACAGAAACTACTCGTCCAAACTTGCAGTTTTTCGGTGGAAATCAACAAACCAGTGAGGTGTATTTTCCGTAATGGTAACCTCCATATAATTAATCTGTTCTAACTCCAACCAATAGCCAATGCAGGGTGCGCAATAACGGAGAAGAGCTTTCCCGTTTTCGGTTTGTTTTTTTTTTTCAAGACTAATCTTGCTGCACAATTTTGATTAAGCAGGAGTCATTTTTGGCTCACTTGTGTAACAAAGTGAGTCTATGTAATAACAGGGCTCCCTAAAAGCTACAAACCTAAAGGGTCCACTGACCCCCAGTTCAAAATTTTAGGGGGTCTTTGTACCTCCACTTTCAATTTTTAAAGGGTCAGAATCATTTCTCAAGTTTTTTAGTGTATGGAATTATAAATTCAGTAAATACTGCTGAACACATAATGTGTGTGTGTGTGTGTGTGTGTGTGTGTGTGTGTGTGTGTGTGTGTGTGTGTGTGCAAAACTGAATGTTATCAACTTCAAATCATATAATTAAATGAAGTGGGTACAATTCAGTTTTGTACACTAAGTTTTGCTGCTGAGTCTGTGCCGACTCTGATGCGACGTCTGAATCGTAGCTATGCGACGCCGAAGTGCACCCGCTGCCGGGCGAGGGCTCGAGCCCCTCCACAACTTTTCCACTGACGAAAAAGTCCATAGTCTTTTGAACTTTCACTTTTTTCGGTGGCATGGTTCGTCACAGAGAAAGCGAATCCGATCGGTAACAAGAGCACTGACTCTAAAATCTTTCGTCCATGGTTTCGACATCGCACGTACGCCGGGTGTTTCAGTGCGCAGAGGGAAAAGATGGGGGCACGTTCACTACGCGCGAGTGGATGTAGAAGCTGCCGATCTGCAGCAGTAGAACGCCTGCGAGCGTTAAACAGAACCAAAAACAGAACCGAACTGAACGCGGCCAAGGCACGAGAGAACACTTATTCGATCACAACAGGCCTATAGGCGTACGCACGGTAGTGCAGAGGTAGTGCGTCAAGCTAAGCACAGATCGCGTTCATAATGCTTCAACCCTCGAATTTTTTTTTAGGACGTAAATTTGTACTTTAGTGCGTAAATTACGCACAGACGCACAGTTTAGGGAGCCCTGAGTAATAACCCCCGGTCGTCTGTGTGTGTGTGTGTGTGTGTGTGTGTGTGTGTGTGTGTGTGTGTGTGTGTCTGTCTGTCTGTCTGTCTGTCTGTCTGTCTGTCTGTCTGTCTGCGTGTCCGCAGTAAACCTTAACATTAGCCTTTTCTCAGAATCTACAAAGAGCAGAGACACCAAAATTGGCATGCTGATAGACAGCCGTAAGACCTTTCAAAACAAACCATAATGGTTGACCTTGACCCAAGGTCAAGGTCACTAAAGTTGTCTGTTTGGATATTTTACATTTGCATTTTCTCAGAATCTAGAAAAGCCAGAGACATCAAACTTTGCCTGATGATAGACATTGACAACACATTTACTGATATACCTGTATTCAGTGACTTTGAGTCAAGGTCAAGGCCATACAAGCTGTTTTGCGGATAACCTTCCAAAACCTTAACATTGGCATTCTCTCAGAAACAATAAACAGCAGAAGCACCAAACCTGGCTTGCTGATAAACAGCAGTAAGACCTTTCAAGACATACCATTTTGAATGACCTTGACTGAAGGTCAAGGTAATCAAAGCTGTCTCACTGGAAATTTAAAATTGCCATTTTCTCAGAATGTAGGGGTACCAGAGGCATCAAACTTAGCATGATGATAGACATTGACAAAACCTGAACTGGCATACTTGTATTCAATTTCCTTGAGTCAAGGTCAAGGCCATTCAAGATGTTTTGCGCAGACTTTAACGTTAGCATTTTCTTCGAAACAACAAACAGCAGAGGCACCAAACAAGGCACAATGATAGACAGCAAAGAGACCTGTGCAGACATACCCATTTGAATGATTACAGCTGTCTGTTGTGAAATTTTACATTACCATTTGTACAGAAACTACAAAAACTAGAGCTGTCAAACTTGGCATAATGATAGTCACTGATAAGCTCTTCATTACAGATCTCATTTGAATGACCTTGACCCAAGGTCAAGGTCATAGAAGCTGTCCTGGGAAAACTGTGATATTGCCATTTGTTGTTTTCTTAGGAACTATGAACACAAGAGACACTTCAGGATAGCTAGTGATAAGAGCTTTACAAACATACTCTTTGAATGAGCTTGACTCATCTCACAAGTGAACCAAGGAGGCTTTGGTCCTTTACTTATAATAAGTAAACCGACCAAAAGAGCGTTACGGTGATCTAATCTAGAAAGAATAAATAAAGTCGCACGTTTATTGGCATAATTATTCATATACTCGCGTCCAGAAAAACAAAACAAAACGCACAAGCGTTAAAAAAATTCACCCAAACCGATTTTCGAGTCAAAATTTAATTCCTTCGACAATAATGTAGAACAATCATGTCTGCGTGTAATCAATGGATTGAAGTTGCGAAAAATGCAAAAACAAAGGAACCGGAAGCCGGAATGTCACTGCCATTGCACCGAGTTGGGAGTGTCTATTCAGTCCTCGTTTTTTGGCTCACTTGTGTAACAAAGTGAGTCTATGTAATAACCCTCCGTCGTCTGTCTGTCTGTGTGTCTGTGTGTGTGTGTGTGTGTGTGTGTGTCTGTGTGTGTGTGTGTCCGCAGTAAACCTAACATTGGCCTTTTCTCAGAATCTACAAAAAGCAGAGACACCAAAATTAATCTGCTGATAGACAGCCATAAGACCTTTCAAAATATACCATAATTATTGACCTTGACCCAAGGTCAAGGTCACTAAAGCTGTCTGTTTGGAAAGTTTACATTGGCATTTTCTCAGAATCTAGATAAGCCAGATACATCAAACTTTGCATGATGATGGACATTGACAATACCTTTACCGGCCTGTCTATATTTAGTGACTTTGAGTCAAGGTCAAGGCCATGCAAGTTGTTTTGCGGAAAGCCTGATGAAACCTTAACATTGGCATTTTCTCAGAAACAATGAACAGCAGATGCACCAAACTTGACAGGCTGGTAGTCAGCCGTAAAACCTTTCAAAAAATACCATAGTGATTGACCTTGACCCAAGGTCAAGGTCACTAAAGCTGTCTGTTTGGAAATTTTACATTGGCATTTTCTCAGAGTCTAAAAAAGCCAGAGACATCAAACTCTGCATGGTGATGGACATTGACAACACCTTTACTGCCATATCTGTACTTAGTGACTTTTAGTCAAGGTCAAGGCCATGCAAGTTGTTTTGCGGAAAGCCTGATGAAACCTTAACATTGGCATTTTCTCAGAAACAATGAACAGCAGATGCACCAAACTTGACAGGCTGGTAGTCAGCCGTAAAACCTTTCAAAAAATACCATAGTGATTGACCTTGACCCAAGGTCAAGGTCACTAAAGCTGTCTGTTTGGAAATTTTACATTGGCATTTTCTCAGAGTCTAAAAAAGCCAGAGACATCAAACTCTGCATGGTGATGGACATTGACAACACCTTTACTGACATATCTGTACTTAGTGACTTTTAGTCAAGGTCAAGGCCATGCAAGCTGTTTTGCAACCTTCCGAAACCTTAACATTGGCATTTTCTCAGAAACAATGAACATCAGAGACACCAAACTCGGCACGCTGATAGACAACCATAAGACCTTTCAAATCATACCATAACGATTGACCTTGACGCAAGGTCAAGGTCACTAAAGCTGTCTGTTAGGAAATTTTACATTGGCAATTTTTAAGAATCTAGGAAAGCCAGAGACATCAAACTTTGCAAGATGATGGACATTGACAACACCTTCACTGACATACCTGTATTCAGTGACTTTGAATCAAGGTCAAGGCCACACAAGCAGTTTTGCGGAAAACCTTCGAAAACCTTAACATTTGCAGTCTCTCAGAAACAATAAACAGCAGTAGCACCAAACCTGGCTTGCTGATAAACAGTAGTAAGACCTTTCAAGAAATACCATTTTGAATAACCTTGACTAAAGGTCAAGGTCATCAATAGCTGCCGCATTGGAAATTAAAATTGCCGTTTTCTCAGAATGTAGGGGAGCCAGAGGCATCAAACTTTGCATGATGATAGACATTGACAAAACCTGTACTGGCATGCTTGTATTCAATTTCCTTGAGTCAAGGTCAAGGCCATTCAACATGTTTTGCGGAGACTTTAACGTTAGCATTTTCTTGGAAACAACAAACAGCAGATGCACCAAACAAGGCACAATGATAGACAGCAATGAGACCTATGCACACATACCCATTCGAATGACCTTGGCTCAAGGTCAAGGTCATTACAGCTGTCTGTTGTGAAATTTTACATTACCACTTGTACAGAAACTACAAAAACTAGAGCTGTCAAACTTGGCATAATGATAACTACTGATAAGCTCTTCACTTACAGATCTCATTTGAATGACCTTGACCTAAGGTCAAGGTCATAGAAGCTGTCCTGGGAAAACTGTTATTTCGCCATTTGCCGTTTTCTTAGAAACTATGAACACAAGATAGGATAGCTAGTGATAGGAGCTTTACAAACATACTCTTTTGAATGACCTTGACCAATCTCACAAGTGAGCCAAGGAAGCTTTGCTCCTCTAGTTTTCAATACCTGGTGTGCCCACCATTCGCAGCAAGGCAATGCTGTAAGCGCCGAGGCATGGACATCACGAGGCGACGGATCTCCTGCTGCGGGATGTTGTTCCAGTGGTACTAGAGGGCGGCAATCAGATCACCCCTGGTCTGGAGTCTAGGGACGTGGTAGTCGATTCTCCTGCCCAGTATGTCCCAGAGATGCTCAATGTCATGTCAGGGGACATGGCAGGCCAGGCCATCACCCTGACTCCGTTCTGCTGCAAGAACTGCCGCGTAACTCGAGCAGAATGAGGTGTGGCATTGTCCTGCTGGAAGATGAACCCGTTGGGTCCACCATGCTGAGCCAAGGGCGGAAGTAGAGTCGGGTGGAGCACATTGTTAATGTACCGCTGCGCTGTGAGGTTGCCATTGATCACCTCCAGCGGTGACCTGAAGTCCCTGGTGATGGCACCCCACACCATCACCGAGGGGCCACCAAACCGGTCGCACTGCCTAATGCATGTCCTGGAAGCGCTCGCCTGGTCGCCTGTATACTCGGACCCTCCTGTCGTTGTGGCTAACGCAGAACCTGGACCCATCTGAGAAGATGACGTCACGCCATGGATGACGCCCAAGAAAGGCACCATTTGCAGCCCATGTCCGTCGGGCCTGCCTGTGCCTTTGGGTCAGCACTGGCCCAACATACGGTCTCCGACAGTGTAAGTGACCGTCCAACAGTCGCCTCCTGACTGGCTGGCGGCTTATGGGCCTTCCGTGTTGTCCCTGGGTCGCTCGGGCAGTAGCAGCAGCGGTCTGGAATCGGTCTTGGAGGTGACTACGGCGGATGGCCCGGTCTTGTCTGGGTGTCGTCACCCGAGCTGCTCCTTGTCGAGGCCGGTCGGAGGTGGTTCCAGTGACAGCCACACGCTCCTGGAGACGATAAATGGTGGTGTTGTGCACCTGCAGGGCAGCAGCGACACGTTGGACAGGCATGCCGGTGTTCAGCATCCCAATGGCGAGATGTCTTTCAGCGTTGTCAAGGCGTGGCATTTTTTTTGTCGGTGGTGATAAGTTTCCTCTGTTAGCTGGGGAGCCGGGGTGGTCAAATGGTAGAGCGTTTGACTTCCAATGCTCGGGTCGTGAGTTCGATCCCGGCTGGGGCCAAATATTTGTGCTGGCTTTTTCATCGTTGCCTCGTCTTTGATATCACCCTATGTGGTGGAAAAGGACGTTAAACCCCCAAACACCCACACACCCACCCTCTGTTAGCTGCATTTTATAGGCCTCGAACGTGAGATTCGCACGTGAAAAGAACGGAGCACTGAGTGCACCCCATACACGAGTTTCAAGCATATTGCGGTATTCCGCCACCCGAGGTGCTGACGCAGATCGGGTCGCGCTGCACGTGAAATAAGAGCTCAGAGAAATCCGTAACACTCTAGTGCGGATATCCGGTGTATCAAACAAATTCACGCTTTCCGTGGTTTTCATGAAAACCATACTTTTGCTTCTGCGTTTTTTATGGACGCGAGTATACATACGGCAGATGTTCTTTTTCTCTGGCTTTGGCGCCGAAACTTGGAATATGCTGCCTCTTTCTTTGAGATAATTATAACCTCACCTTCCTTCAAAATTATTTGAAAAACTTTTTCTTCAAATAATTCATTTCGTCGCCTGTTTGTAGAATATTCACTACGTAACTTATTTTCGTTACCTTTCGTTTCCTGTTCATACTATTTCTTTCTTATAATTAGTTTAGGGATATCACATCTGTCTCCATAGAGTTTTTTTTTTTTTATTGCTGTAAGCATGTGTATGTGATATATGAAAAGGCGCTTATTATAATAATAATCAGCTGTTTCCCATTATTCCCCATCAATCTGTTGTTTACCGACGAGTATTTTGATCCGAGACGCGTCTTGGATCAAAATACTCGTCGATAAACGACAGCTTGATAGGGTGTAAATGCTTTATCATCATTTTCTTGGCCAGTTTATGGTGTATTTTGAACGTTTATCTTAGCAAATGCTGAAAGTGAAACCCGAAAGCACAGGACTACACATAGCAGACGCGCGAGTTCGTACGTCGGGAGATCACGACGCCGTTTTATGCTACCAAGACAGTGTCAGTTCACTCAGTCATGAACTCATATCCAAACAAAAACACAAGTTCGACTGAAGACACAAACAAAATGTAAACACTTTGAAGGAAATGTAAATCAGCGAGGTGAATTCGAAACCGACACAAGCACAGTTCAGTCTGTTCACGCGAGCATGATCATGCAACGGATCGAGCGCGAGTCTTCCTGTCTCGATTCTTCGCGGCGTGTGAAGCTACTTGAGCGTTTATTCTAATATTTTAAATATATGTACACCAATTAAAGTGTCCTTCCACCAACAGCTACATTTAATAACTGCCTGCATGGCCCATACAATTCAAGAAGCTTATCTGTTGAAGGGGATCTAGACAAGGACGAATCTGCCATTCACAGCACAGATAGCAGATGACTGCAGTGACCAGCGTCATGTCACAGTTGTTGTTGTTGTTCAGTAGTGTTAAAACTGCCTTTGATTTGAATACGCAGTGCTTGTTAGGTAAAGTCTGCTGTCGTCTTGAACTTAATCAGCGGGATTTGCGTCCGGCCTGCCACGGTCGGTCGAGTCAGTGAAAAGCATATTTGTAACCGGTGAGACGCCTGCTTCGATTGAACTTTTTGAGAGCGGTTTTCGTCAAAACTGTCCGTGATTTGAGTAAGCAGTGCTTGTTCGGTACTTGAACAACGCGTTTATGAAGTTGGCAACACCGATATGCTGAGTCAAAATGTCGTCTTGACACAGGGAGCGAGATCCCGCCGAATAGCAGTAATACTTGTTCGCCGATGGTTCTCTGCCATAAAGGTTGTGTCTCTGTTCTTTCTATCTGTAAGGAGGAACCTTCTGGCAGAGAACCATGCCTGATTGTCATGTGATGTCGTGCTCGGTGTCACATGATTTATCCAGTACTAGTACAATACGGACACTTATTCCACAGATGAGATCAAAAGAAACAAAAGCCGCTATGGATAATAATAATAATAATCATAATCATCATCATCATCATCATCTCGTGCTGGGATTAGGTTTTCATGTGCACGCAGGCTAATGCCGCTTATGTTTTTGTGTTTCAGGAGCCTCAGTCTTCGGGATCCGGAACACCTTTGGCTATGCTTGCTGCACAGTGTAACAAAATTACCAGCAGGTCACCGCCATCCTTCTCTGATTCGCCTTTGCCGAAGGGTTTCCACCCATGGAAGAAACAAGAACCAGGAACAGCTTCTCCGTGTGCTCTAAGTCTAACGTCACAGAGCAAGACTTTGACAACCTCAGGGTCCTCCGGAGCTACGACTGCTTACATGACATACCAGCAGCCAGCTGTTACAACAGCTGCGTCTACATCTTCAGCATACTCTGCAGAGCTACTCACATCAACAACGTTGCCTTATGCATCAGATCCATGTGTCCAAAGCTCTCTAAAGATGCATGGAGATGCTACCTTTGGAAGCGCATCAGCGGCTGGCATTGCAAACAGTGTGTACTCACGTATGCATCGCCTTGCAAGCCATCCCTATGATTCTTGGCCTTTCAATGTCACCACACCGCACGTGTCAGCCTCAGCTTTAAAAGCCGAAGTCGCAGCAAGTAGCGGCGTCGGTGTTGGGATGGGTAGTGCCGGGTCTTGGTGGGATGTGCACGCAGGCAATACGGGCGTGAGCAGTTGGCTCTCGGATACAGGCAGTGTAGGTAGACCTCAGCTGTCTCCCTCATACCCATCTGCTCCCGATTTCAGCCTAACGCATGCAGCATTAAGCTCGCAGACGAATGCCTTGCTAACAACAGGGCAGCATCTTCTCCAAGACACCTACACTACGTATAAGACCATGCTTTCCTCGCATCAGACATCAGATCTTGCTCATGGCACACCAGCTATGTCTTCCTTTCTAGCCCGCTCGACCTCAGGCCTGCCTACTTTGCCAAGTAGCCGTGCTCAGCGCCGCTACACAGGCCGTTCAAACTGTGACTGCCCCAACTGTCAAGAAGCTGATCGAATGGGTCCTGCCGGAGAACACCTTCGAAAGCGAAATATTCACAGCTGTCACATACCCGGCTGTGGTAAAGTCTACAACAAGACTTCGCACCTCAAAGCGCATCTCCGATGGCACACTGGTGAGCGGCCTTTTGTCTGCAATTGGCTGTTCTGCGGAAAACGCTTCACTCGGTCTGATGAACTTCAGCGTCACTTACGGACGCATAGCGGCGAGAAACGGTTTGCATGCCCTGTTTGCAACAAACGCTTCATGCGGTCAGACCATTTGGCCAAGCATGTCAAAACACACACCAACCCTGACGGCAAAGACTGCGACGGCAGTGACTGCAGCGAATCCGAGCAAGCCACAGTTCACTCTGGTACCACCTCGGCGATAGAGGACACTTCATGTCTGACTTTAACCCCTGCCACGGGCACTATGCTCTCACCCGAAGGTTCCCGCCGAGTTAAAGCCATGCAACAGTAACGTTAAATGACTATCGTCGGTGCTGTTTCGTAATATAAAGGGAACTTGTGGATTTGTTTTTGTTTTTACTTGTTTGTTTGTTGTGAACTTTTGGGCAAAGTAAATTTCTTGAGAACAGTCTTTGTCCATTGTGTCTAAATGCCTCAAGTCAAGAGTTTGAGTTTAGTAAGAAAAAACCCAAAGCCAGCTAGCCACACACACAAACAATAAACGAAAACAACAACAACAACAGGAAAACCCACACCAGACAACCAACAACAACAAAATAAAACCCTCGAAGTATTCAAAACAAAACAAAACAACACACACACACACACACACACACACACACACACACACACACACACACACACACCAAGAACACAAAAAGCAAAATTCCCCACCCTGTGTTCGCTCATAACGACCCCCCCCCCCCTCCTAACCCCATCCCGCGCGCTCCCCCAAACACTATACACCGTTCCAACCACCAACCAGAAACCAAAACAAACACAGTAAGGATGAAAATCGCAAACATTTGTCCCTTCAAGAACAATTTGTCCCTTCAAGAACAATTTTTTAACTGCCCCAACTCTCTCAGTGGTATTCCTCCCAGGTCATGGGTGGAATCCACGGAGGGTTCGGAAACGGGGGCAGTTTTAAAAAATTATGCATGATGTTAAGGATGATGGTATGACGTTGCTATGGAGGTGAATGTTGTTTGAGATTGCGTGACAAGGGCCGTATCCCACTCTTCCTGTCATGAAATTAAATATTCGGGCGCAATCCAGGCCCGCGAACGACGGCACCTGCGGTGCCGGTCGTGTAATCATCCGCATCATGAGATGTGTCATAACAGGAGAAGCACCCTCTAAGTTGCACCCGTGAAGTGGGTGTGTCGCAACAGCCTCCCCATCATGAGCCCATAGCTCAATCGCTCGTGGTAGGTGCCGACCTAGGTAGGAAAAGTCCCGCTTGCCTCGGCTGGGATTCGAACCAGCGTCTCTAGGTCCATGGTCCGAAGTGCTAACCACTAAAGTACGGGATCCGGTTCAAGTACAATTTTGCTTTCCAGTAGAAACAAATCGTTTGCGCTTTGGCCACGATTTGGTGCCATTCGGCCGACTGAATAGAGTATTTACAGCTAAGTATACTTATACTCAGCAGTTTTGGAGAAAATCGCAGAGATAGGATTATTTTTGCTTCTCTCAGAATTTCTGCATATTTTGACCTTATTGCCCCCCACCCCCCACCCCCGACACCCCCTCCCAAAACAAAACGAAACAAGCAAACAAACAGTCAAGTACAATACAAGGTATTCAACTCCTTATTTTACCAGCCCTCTAGACCTCAGTTCCAGATTTATATATATATTTTTTTATTCCATAGTAATGGAGACATCATAGGACGGGCTAAAAATTCCCCGTTCAAAGGCACGTTTTGTGGCACAAACGCACGTCGCTCGCATTCTCCGCGCAGACATGATGCAAGTGTAACTGACAATAGCAACATTGTTACTGGAGGGCATGGTGCCTCTGAACGCACTTCTCCGCTGTGTGTGTGTGTGTGTGTGTGTGTGTGTGTGTGTGTGTGTGTGTGTGTGTGTATCTCCGAAAATACTCAACCGACTGGCTTCAAATTTGGTGGCGCTACCCTCAGCAGCCAGTGACCCGAGCAACCAGTGGATATTCACACGGACATGTGGAGCAGCCAGTGGATATTCACACGGACATGTGCAATTCGCACGGACACGTGTAATTAGTGTGGAAAGAAGAAAAAAAAAACAAGGTCCGAGGAAGCCAATAATAATAATAATAATGAAGGCCAAAACCTGTAAATACTCAGCAGCCACACCTCTTCAGCCCTGCCCCCAGTCCAAATCGAGACCGTACGTTTTTTACTCACGTCTGACACTTCCTCGGCCAATTACAGCATCGGCTCCCAGTTTCCCCCAAATAAATACTCTATTTTTCGATTCTTTATTCAATTTCAGTCTAAAAAATCATAGTGATTAGGAGGCACAAGGCCTGTAAATACTCAGCAGCCACACCTCTTCAACCCTGCCCCCATTCCAAATCGCGACGTTTTTCACTCACGTTCCACACAATTCCTCGGCCTATTACACCATCGGCTCCCGGTTTCCCCCAAAAATAAACACTCAAGTTTTTATTTATTCTTTATTCACAGTGAGTATTTACAAGGTTTGTGCCTCCTAATCAGTAATCACTATGATTTCTGCAACTGAAATTGAATAAAGAATCGAAAAATATAGTGTTTATTAGGGGGAAACCGGGAGCCGATGGTGTAAGCCGAGGAAATGTGCGACGTGAGTGAAAAACATCGCAATTTGCAAGGGGGGCAGGGTGCAAGAGGTGTAGCTGCTGAGTATTTACAGGCTTTGTGCCTCCTAATCACAATGATTTCTGAGACTGAAATTGAATAGAGAATGGAAAAATATAGTGTTTATTACTGGGGTGGGTGGGTGGGTGGATGTTTGGGCGTTTAACGTCCTTTTCCACCACATAAGGGTGATATCAAAGACGGGGCAACGAGAAAAAAGGCCAGCACAAATATTTGGCCCCAGCCGGCGGGATTCGAACTAACGACCCGAGCATTGAGAGTCCAACGCTCTACCATTCGGCCACCCTGACTCCCTGTTTATTAGGGGGAAGTCGGGAACTGATGGTGTAATACGCCGAAGAATTGTGTGGAACGTGAGTGAAAAACGCCGCGTTTTGCAATGGGGGCAAGGTGGAAGAGGTGTGGCTGGTGAGTATTTACAGGGTTTGTGCCTCCTAATCACTCTGATTTCTGAGACTGAAATTGAATAGAGAATGGAAAAATATAGTATTTATTAGGGGAAAATCGGGAACCGATGGTGTAATAGGCCGAAGATGTGTGCGACGTGAGTGAAAAACATCGCAGTTTGGAATGGGGGCAGGGTGGAAGAAGTGTGGCTGCTGAGTATTAACAGGCATTGTGCCTCCTAATCATTATGATTTTTTATACTGAAATTGAATAAAGACTCGAAAAATATAGTGTTTATTAGGGGGGAAAACCGGGAGCCGATGGTGTAATAGGCCGACGAATTGTGTGGAACGTGAGTGAAGAACGTAGCGTTTTGGAATTGGGGCATGGTTAAACAGGTGTGGCTGCTGAGTATTTACAGGTTTTGTGCCTCCTAATCACTATAATTTCTGAGACTGAAATTGAATGAATAATGGAAAAATATATTGTTTATTAGGGGGAAACCGGGAGCCGATGGTGTAACAGGCCGAGGAATTGTGTGGAACGTGAGTGAAAAAGGTCGCGTTTTGCAAGGGGGGCAGGGTTGAAGAGGCGTGGATGCTGAGTATTTACAGACTTTGTGTCTCCTAATCACTATGATTTCTGAGAGTGGAATTGAATAAAGAATCGAAATATTTAGTGGTTATTAGGGGCAAACCGGGAGCCGATGGTGTAATTGGCCGAGGAATAGTGTGGAACGTGAGTGAAAAACGTCGTGTTTTGTGCCTCGTAATCACTATGATTTCTGAGACTGAAATTAAATAAAAACTCGAAAAATATAGTATTTATTAGGGGGAAACCGGGAGCCGATGGTGTAATAGGCCGAGGAAATGTGCGACGTGAATAGTAGTTTCTGCCATCAACGGAATGTACGTTACTGTGGGTTTCGGCCCTATTTGCCCGGTCTTCGTGCGAATAGCGTGTGGCTGCTCAGTCTGGATGCTGAGTTCAACACGGTTTTTTCAAAGGCCTTCATTTTCCAGAATTATACTGAAAGAGTTCGTAGCACAGCTCTGTATCTCTAACAGATTTTGTATTAAAAAATATATATCTGAGGTAGGGGTTGTTTGCACATAAGGCAAATTACTCCTTCAAATTACTCATTATTCTGGCATTTTTATCACGTTTGACAACTGCACATATGGTAGGAACTACTGCACTGTTACAGCTTTCATATTAAGAATAACAGAGATTTTAGCGAATGATTTTTTTTTTCAAGTTTCTGCTAGAAGCACCGGTCCAAAGAGTTAAAATTTCGTGATTTCGTAAGCACGGTCCAAGTATTCCACGTTTCACCAGCCCTTTATATCTTCCAGATATTTTGTAAAAATTAATTCAGTCGGGGAAAGGTCACAGCACCAACAGGAAAATCAGAAGACATGACTGAACAAGCATCCTCTGTCAGACGACCTGCGTGAGGCTGACGTGAAGTGTTTAGTTCACGGAATTGACGTCATCCTCTCTCTCCTACGATTCTAGATCCGCTACACCAAAATTTGCTGTAAAAAGCGCTACTGTGCATATGTCTGAGAAAGGAATCGTTTTTGCGAAGAATCACATTTTACTCTCAATCGGCCGGTTGAATGGCGGTTTTCTGCACATCACTTGATATTTCCAAGAGAAATACATTCATTTCGATTTTACCCGCAAACATTTTTGTGCAGTAACCGCGAAAAAAAAAAGAAAAAAAAAACTCTGGTTTTGCTTCTCTGGCCATAAAACGCGAGCTGCGGAAAATCGATTTCTTTCTTAATTAATTTTTGGGAAAAATGTCGGCATTTGCCTCAAAAGTAAGATTTTTGAGTCAGTAATCGCGAGAAAACCTGGTTTTGTTTCTCTGGCCATCTGATCATTTTTTGACACAAACGTGAGTCCACCTCACACCAGTGGCGTCAAAAATCAAAATGAATGTTTTTTTCTAGTGGCATTTATGTAAAATCGTCAATATGCGTATTTCTGGGAAGAGTCAAATTTCAATCCCCATCGGCCAGTTTTTCACCACACCACTGGATGTGTCGTCATGAATTCCAAGAGAAAAACATTCACTTCGATTTTTCCCGAAAATATTTTTGAGCAGTTACTCCCAGTAAGCCGGTATACTTACGGTTTTCTGCAAACCGTTGGAAAAGTCGGCATGAATTCCAAGAGAAAAATGCATTTCGATTTTTCAAACAAAAATTTCGTGATCGCGAGAAAACCTGGTTTTGCGCTAATGTGCATATTCCTGAGAAAGAAATCGTTTTATGCAATCACGTTTTACTCCCACTCGGCCGGTTGAAATCGCGGTTTTCACCATTCGGTGTTCCGGCATGAATTCGAATAAAACAAAACATGCATTTCGATTTTTCACGAGAATATTTTTGTGCAGTAACCGCGAATAAACCTGGTTATGTTTCTCTGGCCATCTTTTCATTAATTTTTTGGACACAAACGTGAGTCCTACTCACACCACCGCGATACAGGCGATCAGTTTGAAGAAGTATGCCGCCATTTGCTTTATAAATTGCTAATGTGCGTATTTCTAAGAAAGCTTTTCCGCAGCTCGCGTTTTATTCGAATCAACCGGTATACTGTCGGCTTTCTGCAAACCATTAGATGTGTCGGTATGAATTCCAAGAAGAAAACGTGCATTTTGATTTTTTTTAAAAAAATTTGGTGCAGAAAACCTGGTTTTGTTTCTCTGGTCATCTCTGGTTGAATCGCGGGTTTTTTTTTGTTGTTGTTGTTGTTTTTTGTTTTTTTTTTGGCACACAATTCGATGTGTCGGCATGAATTCCAAGAGAAAAACATGCATTTCGATGTTTCCCGAGTGTACGAGAAACGCTGGTTTTGCTTCTCAGGTTAGCTTTTCATTTTTCTCTCACACCAGTGGCGTCAAAAGTCAAAATGAAGGATTTTGTAGTAAGCTTTAATATGTCGACAGATCGAATTGATAACGAAAAACAAAACAAAACTAAAAAAAAAGAAGCCGCGATTCAATCGATCTTTTCTTGCCTTTAAAAGTGCTAATGAGCGTATTCCTGAGAAAGATATCGTTTTCATGCAGTCACGTTTTACTCCCAATCGGCGAATTGAAACATGGTTTTCACCACACCATTCACGATGTTTCGGAGAGAAAAAAAAACCCATGCATTTCAATTTTTCCAGAGCATTTTTTTGTACATAACCGAGAGAAAACCTTGTTTTGTTTCTGCAAAACCAGGTTGTGTTTTCATTTTTTTTAACACAAATGTGAGTTTTACTCAAAGCAGTGGCGTCAAAAATCAAAATGAAGACTTTTCTAGTAGCATTTAAGTCGACATATTGAATCGTTGACAATACATCACGATGCAGCCGATCATTTGGAGAAAAATGCCCACATTTGCCTCAAAAATCCCTAATTTCGTGCGTATTTATAAGAAGAAAAAAAAAAAAAAACCCAAGTTTTTGGGAAGAGTCGAATTTTACTCTCATTCGGCCACTTGAATCACTCCCATTCGGCCGCTTGAATCACTTTTTTTTCCCGAGAATATTTTTGAGCAGTAACCGCGATTAAACCTGGTTTTGCTTCTCTGGCCATCTTTTCATTTTCTGCCAAAAACGTGAGTCTTACTCACACCAGTGGCGTCAAAAGTTAAAATGAATGTTTTTCTAGTAGCATTTCTGGCGACACATCGGAATTGTTGACGAAACACCGCGATTCAATCGATCAGTTTGGGGAAAAAAAAGCATGCATTTGCCTCAAAATCGCTAATGTGCCTGAGGAAAAGAATCATTTTAGCCAAGAGCAATAATAATAATAAAATTCATTTCAATGAGACGTCTGTTCCTCATTAGAAGCTCCAGGCGCCATTACAATAGCGGGTGGGGGTGGGGTGGGTGTTTGGGGGTTTAACGTCCTTTTCCACCAAATACCATTACAAAGCAGGAAAAAAATCGACATTCAAGTAAGCACACACGCACTCACGCACACATGTAAAATTCTGCAGCTAAAATAAGACACGAGCTAGCCACTAGCGCAAGCAACAAAGACCATTTCGTGGCTGACACACAAGAGAGATTTCTTAAACAACAAAAATAGCAACCTCACAGTGCAGCACAACCAGCGAGATAATTGGATGCTCAGTCGCTGGGAAAGAAGGTGCGAAAACAATGGGTCTTGAGGCCCACCCTGAAATCTGGCAGGGTTGGGGAATCCCGGAGAATTTGTGGTAGGGTGTTGAAGAGAGTCGGGCCGGAAAAGGAGAAAGAGCGCCTACCATATGTCTCCAGCCGAATGTGTGGGACAACAAGGTGTCAGAGGACCGAAGGCGTCTGGCTGGGGAGAGGGAGAGGAAGAGGAGGTCAGACAAATAAGGAGGGGCAAGGCCATGGAGGCAGCGGTAGCATAGGGTTGCCAGCATGTACTCGATCCGAGCGGGTAGCCAGTGGAGTTGCCTGAGAAAGGGTTTTGCGTGGTTAAACTTGCGCTTACGGAGGACAATGCGTGCTGCATTGTTCTGAACCCTGTGCAGTATCTCAAGCAAAGTGTTCGGGAGGCAATGAACAATGAATTACAATAGTCCAGCCTGGACAACACGAAGGTGGACATGAGTTTCATGGCTGCACTGACTGACAAAAAAAATGCCGGATATGACTAATACGGCGTAGTTCCAGATAGGTGACCTTGCACAGCATGTTGATGTGTTTTTCCATGGAAAGGGAGCTATCAAGATGTATACCTAGATCTCTGACTGTGCGAAAGAATGGAATCTCGGCACTTGGAAGCACCAGCGTGTTGAAGTCAGAAATGGACCTTAGCTTGTACTTGGTTGCAACTGGAATGACTTCGGTCTTATCGTCATTAAGCTTTAACCTATTGTTGGTCATCCATGTCTTAACTGACTCAATGGTTTGCTGGAGAGTGACAAGAAGCTGGTGGAACTGGGAGGAGGGGACAGACTGCTGTAGCTGTGTGTCATCTGCAAGCATGTGGTAGAGAACGTCAAACTCCTTGATCACCTGACCCAGTGGGTACACATACATGGTAAATAATACCAGGCCTAATACCTAGCCCTGAGGGACCCCGTACTTGAGAACAGAAGCCCTAGACTTAAAACCCCGAACTGAATTCGTTCTGCCAGGTATGAAGTGGACCAGTGAAAGACGGTGCCCGGCAGAACAAAGGATGTGTGCAGCCTCTGCAGGATTCTGTGGTCTAGCGTAGCGTATCCAGATTCACCTTTTAGTCCCAATCGGCCGGTTGAATTCCATGCATTTAGATTTTTTTCTTAAAACCCAAAATTTGTGCAGTAATCGCGAAAAAATCTGATTTTGCTTCTCTGGCCATCTCTGGTTAAATCGCGGTTTTCTGCAAGACCATTCGATGTGTCGGCTTAAATTCCAAGAAAAAAATATGCATTTCGATTTTTCCCGAACATGCTTTTGTGCAATCACCGCGAGAAAACTGGTTTTGATTCTCAGTCCATCTTTTCATTTTCTGCCTCAAACCAGTGGCGTCAAAAATCAAAATGGTTTTTCTACTGGCATATACGTCGTCACATCGGAAATGGACCAATTTGGAGAAAAATGCTCGCATTTGCATCAAAAATCGCTGATGTGAGTATTTCTGAGAAAAAAAATCATTTTTGGAAAGGATCACATTTTATTCTGAATCGCGGTTTTCACCACACCATTGGCTGTGTCGGCATGAATTCCGTGAGGAAAACATTCATTTCGATTTTTCCTCGAGAATATTTTAGAGCAGAAATGAACAAAGAACGTCTACCATAGTTATGCATTTTATATCGAGGTACAGACAAAAGATCTGAATTTTCAGAACGAAGACTCTATGTCGACACATCGGATTTATTGACAAAACACCGCGATCAATCGATCAATATGAAGAAAAATCAGCGCATTTCCCTAAAAAATCGCTAATATGCGTATTTCTGAGAAAAAAAATCATTTTGAGGAAGATCAAATTTTTCTCCCATTCGGCCACCACACCATTAGCTGTGTCGGCATGAATTCCAAGAGTAAAACGTGCATTTCAATTTTTCCCCGGAGTATTTTTTGTGCAGTCACAGCGAGAAAACCTGGTTTTGCTTCTCTGGCCATCTTATCATTTTCTGCCACAAACGTGAGTCCTACTCACACCAGTGGCGTTAAAAAATCGAAGTGAAGCTTTTTTCTACTGACATATATGTCGACAAAGCGGAATTGTTGATAAAACACCGCGATCCAATCAATCAATTTGAAGTAAAATGAGCGTGTTTGCCAATGTGCGTATTTCTGAGAAAAAAATCATTTTGGGGAAACATCAAATTTTTCTCCCATTCGGCAACGAATCACGGTTTTCACCACACCATTGGCTGTGTGGGCATGAATTCCATCAGGAAAACAATCATTTCGATTTTTAAAAAAATTCAGCACTAACCTCGAATAAACCTCGTTTTCTTTCTTTGGACATCTTTTCATTTTCTGCCACTAACGTGAGTCCAGTCACACGTAGTACTGTGTTTACTGTCCATTAACTCAAACTTGATTGAACAGAGATGGCCAGAGAAGCAACTTCCGGGTTGGTTTTTTTTTTGCGATTTCTGTTTTTCTCTCGGAATTCAACGGGCCGATTGGTGTAAAACGTGACTCTTCCCAAAAACACACATTCGGTTTTTTTTATACGCAAATGCGTGCATACATGTATTTTGTATACATGTATCTTTTCATTTTCTGCCACAAACGTGAGTCCAGTCACACGTAGTACTGTGTTTACTGTCCATTAACTCAAACTTGATTGAACAGAGATGGCCAGAGAAGCAACTTCCGGGTTGGTTTTTTTTTTTGCGATTTCTGTTTTTCTCTCGGAATTCAACGGGCCGATTGGTGTAAAACGTGACTCTTCCCAAAAACACACATTCGGGTTTTTTTTTATATACGCAAATGCGTGCATACATGTATTTTGTCTAATTTAATCGATTGAATCGTGGTGTTCATAAATGCTAAACATTCATTGTTAACTTTTGACGCCACTTGTGTGAGTGAGTAGGACTCACGTTTGTGTCCAAAACTGAAAAGATGGCCAGAGTAGCAAAACCAGGTTTATTCGTGGTTACTGCTCTAAAGTATTCTCGAGGAAAAATCGAAATGAATGTTTTCCTCATGGAATTAACGGTGTGGTGAAAACCGCGATTCGTGGCCGAATAAGAGTAAAATTTGATTATTTCCAATAGTGATTTTTTTCTCCAAAATACCCACATTGGCGATTTTTGAGGCAACTGCGAAATTTTTTTGGTCCAAATTGTTCCATTCAACATTTCCGATGTGTCGACATATATACAAGTAGAAAAACCTTCATTTTGATTTTTGACGCCACTGATGTGAGTAGGACTCACTTTTATGGCAGAAAATGAAACGATGGCCAGAGAAGCAAAACCAGGTTTTCTCGCGGTGACTGCACACACACACAAAAAAAAAAAATGCTCGGGAAAAATCCAAATGCATGTTTTACACTTAGAATTCATTCCCCAAAACGATTTTCTTCCTCAGAAATACGCACATTCGCGATGTGTGAGGCAAACGCGTGCATTTTTCTCCAATTGAATGGATTAAATCGAGGCGTTTTTTCAACAAATCGTTGTGTCGACATTAAAGGGTACGGCAAGTCAAGAGCACTATGGGGTTTAAATGACAGATATTGAGGTCCTAAGCTGTTAGACAGCAAAAGTTTTCGTGAACAAAGTACCATCTACTCAAAAATGCGCCGAAAACACCCTCTGCTTTCGGTTCCTGGGCTGCGCCATGTTGCCGCACTCTTTCGCGAATGAGGCGGGAAAGGTGCTGACGGTGACGTCGCACCACCTCCACTGTCGGCAGTGCCTGCTTTGAGCGAGTTGTCCCAGAGTATTATTTTGTGTTCGAGATGCCACAGTGCAAAGCGTTCGGTTGTTTCAGCAAACAGGGCACGTGTAAGAATGCAGATGGAAGCCACAAAAGCTTTTTTGAATTTCCGAATCTAAACAAATCAAAGGAAAAACGGAGGTTGTGTGCCAAATGATTGAAGCCTTGAAGAACGGCTCGCTTGCCCCGCTGAGTGCAGAAAAACGCCTGGAACAATCGAGACCACAGGACCAGGTTTGTGGAGATCATTTACCCCGGATTGTTTCGCTGGCGCTTTTGCGAACGATGTTGCTGCTTCACTTGTCAAACACGCATCTCCCACAACTGATTGCACTCGTTCTCATGATCGGCTCTTCCCCATCGTCCCCACTGTTTTGACCCCTTACTCAGCTCTTCCTCAGAATATTCTGGCTCGAAATCATAGGGATAGTTCCCCATATCTATTCTAGCTTTCAGGAAATTAGCAAAGTGTGTATACGATCCAGAAATAGCACGCCTAAAACGTGTAGCAGGCACACCTGCACACACAGTGTCAGAATCTCGCCTGCTGCTGAGTGGTCGCGTGACGTCACTGCTAGGATCAACATGGCAGCCCCCATGGCATCGCATTTGGGCTGCCGTTTGGTGTGAAATATGCTGAATGGTGTATTCGTGTTCAAATCTTTTGGGCTGCAGCCGTCTAGGACATCACTATCTATCCCCTAAACACAACATTGCACTTGACTTGCGTTTTCCTTTAATACGACTAGAAAAAAACATTCATTTTTACTTTTGACGCCACTGGTGTGACAAGTGGGTTAACATTTGTTGTGTGTGCAGGGTGCGTAGTGAACACACACCCCTACACGTCGGCCGGCCATACCGGCCTTTGCATTGCAGGGTGCGTAGCGAACACACACCCGTACATACGGCTCACTGGCAAGAAAACCAACGGAATGAACTTCAACCAAAGAACAACGAAAAACGAAAGAGGAGAGGACAACAACAACATCAACAAAACTCTCCACATATATGCCGCGCACTGAACCTGACTTACTACCGCAGATAAACATGATCCAAAAACTCTGAAATCGGAACCCGCACAATTCGGGTCCACAACACAATGAGGGTGGGTGTTTGGGGATTTAACGTCCTTTTCCACCACATAGGGTGATATCAAAGACGGGGCAACGATGAAAAGGCCAGCACAAATAGTTGGCCCCAGCCGGGATCGAACTCACGACCCGAGCATTAGAAGTCCAACGCTCTACCATTCGACCACCCCGGCTCCCCACAACACAATGAATGAGACCTGCATTGACAGTCATATACAATCAAACCGGTGGCCGCTGATGAGGACTGACCGAGTACGTTCAGCACTGAACTAGTCCGAAACACACACAACAAATGTTAACCCACAAAAAGGAAACAAATCAACCCACGATGTGTGCACGGCCGGCCATGCAGGCCTTTGCATTGCAGGCTGCGTAGTGAACACACACCCCTACAATTTTCATTTCTTCCTGGCGAAGCAAAGGGACGTTACTCGTACCGCGGCATCCCCCTGAACGGCCGAGTGACCAATTTTAGGAATACAGGATCGTTGATTCCCCCCACCTGGTCTTCGCCCTGGCGGGCTTTGTTTGTTTGCAGTGCCCTGCTGGTGCTGCTGAACACTTGTCATGTTTAAGACCTTCACAACGCACCCCTCTCTGGTGCGTTGTTTCCCAAACCGCTTCACGGCGGGGAGGTTCCGTGTTGGAGCGGCCTATTCTCCAACTGCAAGCCAGGCATGTTGTCTTCATTGGCAACTAAGGAATTTTCCTTCCTACCTCTCTGTCTATCCCTCACCAGCCCATTCGCTTGTCTCCTTCCGTTTAAAACCTCCCGAATTTAGCCGCTCTGTCCTTCCTCTCATCTGTCAGCTGATTTCTAAGTTCGGCCCTTTCATCTATATTTCTTCTTTTTAACCCCTCACTCACGTCTGCACTACCAGCGGTTACAATAAGTGATGTTGGGCATATGCTGCGAACTGGTTTATTGCGTCTAGGAGATGTGTTCGTAAATCACATGCGACATGTTTCATCATTGCGGATTTTTGCCATTTTTTTGTGTGTTTCTTTGTTAGGTCTTCAACACTACGTCATGAATATTTCGTCGCCCACGTGCCGATTTTTGCCATTTTTGGTGTGTTTCTTTGTGAGGTCTTCAACATTACGTCGAGAATATTTCGTCGCCCATGTGTCTTAGAAATGCTTCATTCCGGTGGGAAACAGAGAACTGAAGTAAAAGTTTAACTCCGTGGAGCACGACCTTGTCATAATAATGTGTGCGGATTGGAGTAATTTAGTTAGTTCTCTTCTGGAATAGAAGTTTAGGTTCGCTGTTGGCTAGCTGATTCGTTTGGCATGGATTTGTGTCGTCGTTTTCAAATTCTATACTGAGCAACGGCCGTTTCCGGTCGAGTTTGTGGCGACTGTAGGCGATATGCACACGCCGTTTGGTTCATAACACTCATGAGTTTCCTCGATAGGAACGCTCATTCATTCAAACTCACAACCCTGTCCCTTTTGTGCAGTAATGTGTCCATTTTGCGGCCAACTATCGGTATTTTTGCTCGCACCGGCACGATATTTTCCGCCAGTGTTTTGACGTAGTATCGCCACTGTGGTAAACGTTTCTTCCTCTATAGTACATTTATAAACACATTAGTACAGAGTAACATTCTGTCGGCTCTTAACCACATTGGTCTAAGGGATGTTTTCATTAGATTCAGACTTTGAATTACTAGTTTAAAATGTCACAAATACGCTTCTGTAAAGACCCTGATGTCTGCCTTAGATGTCCACATTGTCCAGATAATGAAACTGAAATGCATTTCTTGTTTGTATGTCACAATTACAGTGCCTTGAGAAAACAGTACATTTGGGTCAAGGTCATTCAAATGAGAGCTGGAAGTGAAGAGCTTATCAATGACTATCTTTATGCCACGTTTGATAGCTCTAGTTTTCGCAGCTTCCGTACAAATGGTAATGTAAAATTTCACAACAGACAGCTGTATTGACCTTGACCTTGAGTCAAGGTCATTCAAAAGGCTATATCTGCATAGGTCTCAATGCTGCCTATCATTGTGCCTTGTTTGGTGCCTCTGCTTTTTGTTGTTTCCAAGAAAATGCTAACGTGACGGTCTCCGCAAAACATTTTAAGTGGCCTTGACCTTGACTCAAGAAAATTGAATACAAGTATGCCAGTACAGGTTTTGTCAATGTCTATCATCGTGCAAAGTTTGATGCTTCTGGTATCTCTAGATTTTGAGAAAATGGCAGTTGTAAATTTCCAATGAGACAGATTTAGTGACCTTGACCTTCAGTCAAGGTCATTCAAACAGTATGTCTTGGAAGGTCTTACTGCTGTCTATCAGCAAGCCAGGTTTGGTGCTTCTGCCATTTATTGTTTCTGAGAAAATGCCAATGTTAAGGTTTTGGAAACATTTCCGCAAACAGCTTGTATGGCCTTGACCTTGACTCAAAGTCACTGGCCGCGTTGCTTACGCAAATGCGCTCGCGGGCGCTTGCGGAGGACGCTTTTCCTCGTTGGGAAACGGCCAATTAGAAAAAGGCGCTTTCAAAATGGCGGCTGAATCACGAACACGGTTGTTGGAAAGGCTGAAAAGGAAGAAGAAAACTCTAGTGCTCGCAGCTATTAGTCATCTTTTGAGCGCAGAAGACGACGTTTTTGAGGAGGAGCAATAATTACTGGCTTGGAGCATGACTATACCGCTAGTATGCATGTTCTGCTCGATGCAAAACGGAGACGTAAGGCACCCCTACGTACTCACTTTGACCACTCCTTCCCCACAAACACGCACAACATATCCCTGAATGACTGGCGACCACGGCCCGGTGCAATTAGCTCAAATTATTTTCATATACTATTCTGCACAATTACAAGTTGGGACAGAAGGTCTCCATCCACCCGCAAATTCATTTTAAGCCATTTCTTAGTTCCACTTCAACGAGGCCTTCGGTGGGCGCCGCCATCTTTGTTTACATAAAAACTGACCACGTGACCTTTTGCTCGCGGCGAACTACCTTCCCGGGCCGCTCGCTTACGTTCGCTTACGCTCTTCGCGAGCGGTCACGGAAACCGGATAACTACGCGCAGCGATCGCGGACGCACGCGGACGTTTTCGCTAGGAAACCCCCTCACTGAATACAGGTATGTCAGTAAAGTTGTTGTCAATGTCTATCATCATGGAAAGTTTGATGTCTCTGGCTTTTCTAGAATCTGAGAAAATGCCAATGTAAAATTTCCAAACAGACAGCTTTGGTGACCTTGAACTTGGATCAAGGTCAGTCAATGTGGCATGTTTTGAAAGTTCTTACGGCTGTCTATCAGCACGCCAAGTAAGTTGCCTCTGCTGTTCATTGCTTCTGAGAAAATGCCAATGTTAAGGTTTTGGAAGGTTTCCGCTATAGAGCTCTTATGGCCTTGACCTTGACTCACAGTCACTGGCTACAGGTAAGTCAGTAAAGGTGTTGTCAATGTCTATCATCATGCAAAGTTTGATGTCTTTGGCTTTTCTAGATTCCGAGAAAATGCCAACAGACAGCTTTAGTGGCCTTGACCTTGGGTCAAGGTCAATCAATATGGTATGTTTTGAATGTTCTCATGGCTTTCTATCAGCAGGTCAAGTTTGGTGCCTCTGCTATTTGCAGATTCTGAGAAAAGGCCAATGTTAAGGTTTACTGCGGACACACAGACAGACAGACAGACAGACAGCCGACGGAGAACTATTACATAGACTCACTTTGTTACACAAGTGAGCCAAAAATGATTCAAAGAATTAATGTGCACATCTGTGAAACATTCATTTCGACTTTTTCTCGAGAATATTTTAGAGCAGTAGCCGCGAATAAACTTGCTTTTGCTGCTCTGGACATCTTTTCTTTTCTGGACACAAACGTGAGTCCCACTCACTCACACCAATGGCGTCAAAAGTTAAAGGGTAAGGCAAGTCAAGTGCAATGTTGGGTTTAGTGATGTCCTAGATTAAATTAGACTAAAATGCACGCATTTGCGGAAGAAAAAAGCGAATGTGCGTATTTCTGAGGAAAAAAAAATGTGCGTATTTCTGAGGAAAAAAATCGTTTACTCCCAATCCAAAAAATCGTTTTACTCCCAATCCTGCCGTTGAATTCCAAAAGAAAAACATGTAATTCGATTTTTATTTTTTTTTATTTTTTAAATTTCTCTGGCAATCTTTTCATTTTCTGCCACAAACGTGGGTCCTACTCACACCAGTGGCGTCTAAAATTAAAATGAAGTTGTTTTTTCTACTTGCATAAATGTCGACACATCGGAATTGATGACAAAACACCGCAGTTCAATCGACCAATTTGAAGAAAAATGAGCGCATTTGCCTCAAAAATCGCCAATGTGCACATTTAAAAATTTTTTTTTTAAAGGGAAAAAAATCAATTTTTTCTCACATTTGGCCACAAATTGGGGTTTCCACCAAAGCATTGGCTGTGTCGCCATGAGTACAACACATTTCGATTTTTCAGTCACCGGCCAGCTTTTCACTATTGTTGACATAAGCGTGAATCCCTCAAAAATTGCCAACGTACGTATTTTTGAGGAAAAAATCGTTTTGAGCAAAAATCTAATTTTTCTCTCATTCGGCCACGAATCACGGTTTTCAACAAATCAATAGCTGTATCGGCATAAATTCCATCAGGAAAAAAAATCTTTTTTCTTGTTGTTGTTGTTTTGCTTAAAAATGAAAGCATTCGTCTCAATAATCGCCAATGTGCGTTTTTTTTTTTTTTGGTTTTTTTTTTTTTTTTTTTGTTGAGAAAAAAAAATCGTTTTGGGGAAAAATCAAATGTTTCTCCCCTTCGGACACGAATCACGGTTTTCCCCAACCATTAGCTGTATCGGCATGAATTCCATCAGGAAAACGTTCATTTTGATTTCGAAGAAAAATGAGCGCACTCTGCTTTTGGTTTTCAAAAAAATTGATTCAAACAGGTGGATACTTTATTTTGACGCTGACTATACATTTCGAGTTTTCCCGAGTATGTTTTAGTGAAGAAGCCGGCCAGCTTTTCATTTTTGTTGGCACAAGCGTGAATCCTACTCCCACTAAATGATCGCATTTACCTCAAAAATTGCCAATGTACGTATTATTGAGGAAAAAAAATAGTTTTGAGGAAGAATTAGTTTTTTCTCCCATTCGGCCACGAATCACGGTTTTCACCACACCATTAGCTGTATCGGCATGAATTCCATCAGGAAAAAATTAAATTTGATTTTTTTTTTTAAAAAGAGGGAATTCGCGTGAAAAATCGATATTTTTGCGTATTTTTGAGAAAAAAATCGTTTTGTAGAAAAATCAAGTTTTTCTCCCGTTCGGACACGAACGAATCATGGTGTTCACCTGTTATTAGTTGTATCGACATAAATTCCATCAGGAAAACATTCTTTGATTTCGAAGAAAAATGAGCGCATTTGCTTCAAATATCGCCAATGTACGTATTTCAAAGAAACAAAAAATCATTTTTGAAAAAATCAACTTTTTCTTCTATTTTTATCACACCAAACGGCAGCCGAAATGCGATGCCATGGAGGCTGTCATTTTGAATCTAGCAGTGACGTCAAATCGCAGTTTTCACCACAGCACTGGCTATGTCCTCATAAATTCAAAGAGTAAAACATACATTCGATTTTTACCGCGTATTTTTTTGCGCAGTCGCCGAGAGAAAACGTGGTTTTGCTACTCTGGCCATCTTGTCATTTTCTGCCACGTGAGTCCTACTCACACCAGTGGCCTCAAAAATCAAAATGAAGCTTTTTCTACAGGCATATATGTCGACACATCGGAATGACAAAACACCGAGAATCGGCCACGAATTGCGGTTTTCATCACACAATTGGCTGTGTCGGCATGAATTCCAAGAGTAAAACATGCATTTCGCCGGGTATTTTGTGTGTGTGTGTGTGTGTGTGTGTGTGTGTGTGTGTGTGTGTGTGTGTGTGTGTGTGTGTGTGTGTGTGTGTGTGTGTGTGTGCAGTCTCCTCGAGAAAACCTGGTTTTGTTTCTTTGGTCGTCTTTTCGTGAGTCCTACTCACACAAGGAGCGTCAAAAATCAAAATGAAGTTTTTTTTTTTTTTTTTTTTTCGTCGACACAGAAATGTTCAACCCATCAGTTTAGAAAAAAAAAAAAATGCCCGCATTTGCCTGAAAAATCGCCAATCGAAAAATCGGATTCGGTCCAGACTTGAAAAAGTGGATAAAAACTTTTTATAAACAATATTACTGCTTGTGTTTCAGTCAACGGTGAATATTCTGGGTGGTTTCATATTGGTCGCGGCTGCAGACAGGGGGACCCCTGCTCGCCGTATATATACTGTACTTAATTTGTGCGGAAATTCTGTCCTCTATTATCCGACAGAACAAAGATATCAAGGGTTAATCAATTTTTTTCTCACATTTGACCACAAATTGGGGTTTCCACCAAAGCATTGGCTGTGTCGCCATGAGTACAACACATTTCGATTTTTCAGTCACCGGCCAGCTTTTCACTATTGTTGACATAAGCGTGAATCCCTCAAAAATTGCCAACGTACGTATTTTTGAGGAAAAAATCGTATTGAGCAAAAATCTAATTTTTCTCTCATTCGGCCACGAATCACGGTTTTCAACAAATCAATAGCTGTATCGGCATAAATTCCATCAGAAAAAAAAATCTTTTTTTTTTTTGTTGTTTTGTTTAAAAATGAGGGCATTCGTCTCAAGAATCGCCAATGTGCGTTTTTTTTTGTTTTTTTTTTTGTTGAGAAAAAAAATCGTTTTGGGGAAAAATCAAATGTTTCTCCCCTTCGGACACGAATCACGGTTTTCCCCAACCATTAGCTGTATCGGCATGAATTCCATCAGGAAAACGTTCATTTTGATTTCGAAGAAAAATGAGCGCATTATGCGTATTTCCATGAACAAAAATCATTTTTGAAAAAAAATCAACTTTTTCTCCCATTCGGCCACAAATCGCAGTTTTCACCACACCACTGGCTGTATCCTCAGAAATTCAAAGAGTAAAACATGCATTCGATTTTTACCGTGTATTTTTTAGCACACTCACCGCGAGAACACCTGGTTTTGCTTCTCTGGCCATCTTTTCATTTTCTGCCACGTGAGTCCTACTCATACCAGTGGCCTCAAAAATCAAAATGAACCTTTTTTCTACAGTCGACACATCGGAATTGTTGACAATACACCGCGAATCGGCCACCAATTTCGGTTTTCACCACACCATCAGCTGTGTCGGAATGAATTCCAAACATGCATTTCGATTTTTCACCCGATTTTTTTTTTTTTTGGTGCAGTCGTTGCGAGAAAACCTGGCTTTGCTTCTCTGGTCGTCTTTTAGTGAGTCCTACTCACACAAGGGGCGTCAAAAATCAAAATGGAAGTTTTTCTACTGGCATATATATATATATTTATACGTCGATACAGAAATGTTCAATCCATCAATTTAGAAAAAAAAAAAAAAAATGCCCGCATTTTCCTGAACAATCGCCAGTGTGCGTATGTGTAAAAATTGGAAAAAATAAAATTTTACTTTCATTCGGCCACGAACCGAAGTTTTCACCACATTGGCTGTGTCGGCATAAATTCTACAAGGAATTTCAATTTGATTTTGATTTTTTTCTCGAGAATATTTTTGAGCAGTAATCGCGTATAAACCTGCTTTTGCTGCTCTGGCCATCTTTTCATTTTTGGACACAAAAGTGCGTCAAAAGTTAAAATGAATGTTTATCTAGTAGCATTTATGAACACCGCGATTCAATCGATTAAATTAGACCAAAAATGCACACATTTGCATAAGAAAAAAAAAAAGCGAATGTGCGTATTTCTGAGAAAAAATATCGACTACAACATGCATTTCATTTTACCGAGTATGTTTTAGTAAAGAAAATGGCCAGCTTTTCATTTTTGTTGGCACAAGCGTGAATCCTACTCGCACCAAATGATTGCATTTACCTTAAAAATTGTCAATGTACGTATTATTGAGAAAAAATTAGTTTTGAGGAAAATTTTTCTCCCATTCGGCCCGAATCATGATTTTCACCACACCATTATCTGCATCGGCATGAATTCCATCAGGGAAAAATTCAATTTCATTTTTTTTTTTAAATGAGGGAATTCGCGTGAAAATCGATATTGTGCGTATTTTTGAGAAAAAAAATTGTTTTTGGGAAAAAAATTTTTTCACCCGATCGGACACGAACGATTCACGGCTTTCACCAACCATTAGTTGTATCGACATGAATTCCATCAGGGAAACATTCATTCGGATTTTAAAGAAACATGAGCGCATTCGCGTCAAATGTCGCCAATGTGCGTATTTAAAAAAAAAAAAATCGAAAAAATCAACTTTTTCTCCCATTCGGCCACAAATCGCAGTTTTCACCAAACCACTGGCTGTGTCCTCATAAATTCAAAGAGTAATACATGCATTCGATTTTTACCGTGTATTTTTTTGCGCAGTCGCCGAGAGAAAACGTGGTTTTGCTTCTCTGGCCATCTTGTCATTTTCTGCCACGTGAGTCCTACTCACACCAGTGGCCTCAAAAATCAAAATGAAGCTTTTTTCTACAGGCATACATGTCGACACATCGGAATTGTTGACAAAACACCGCGAATCGGCCACGAATTGCGGTTTTCATCACATGTCGACATGAATTCCAAGAGTAAAACATGCATTTCGCCGGGTATTTTGTGTGTGTGTGTGTGTGTGTGTGTGTGTGTGTGTGTGCAGTCTCCGCGAGAAAACCTGGTTTTGCTTCTTTGGTCGTCTTTTCGTGAGTCCTACTCACACAAGGGGCGTCAAAAATCAAAATGAAGGTTTTTTTTTCTTCTTTTTTTTTCTAGCATATACGTCGACACAGAAATGTTCAATCCATTAGTTTAAAAAAAAAGCCCGCATTTGCCTGAAAAATCGAAAATGTGCATATGTTGAGGAAAAAAAATTGGAAAACATTCATTTCGACTTTTTCTCGAGAATATTTTAGAGCAGTAGCCGCGAATAAACTTGCTTTTGCTGCTCTGGACATCTTTTCTGGACACAAACACCAATGGCGTCAAAAGTTAAAGCAAAAGTGTAATGTTGGGTTTAGGGGATAGACAGTGATGTCCTAGATTAAATTAGACTAAAATGCACGCATTTGCGGAAGAAAAAGGCGAATGTGCGTATTTTGAATCGGCCACGAATTGCGGTTTTCATCACACAATTGGCTGTGTCGGCATGAATTCCAAGAGTAAAACATGCATTTCGCCGGGTATTTTGTGTGTGTGTGTGTGTGTGTGTGTGTGTGTGTGTGTGTGTGTGTGTGTGTGTGTGCAGTCTCCTCGAGAAAACCTGGTTTTGTTTCTTTGGTCGTCTTTTCGTGAGTCCTACTCACACAAGGAGCGTCAAAAATCAAAATGAAGTTTTTTTTTTTTTTTTTCGTCGACACAGAAATGTTCAACCCATCAGTTTAGAAAAAAAAAAAAAATGCCCGCATTTGCCTGAAAAATCGCCAATCGAAAAATCGGATTCGGTCCAGACTTGAAAAAGTGGATAAAAACTTTTTATAAACAATATTACTGCTTGTGTTTCAGTCAACGGTGAATATTCTGGGTGGTTTCATATTGGTCGCGGCTGCAGACAGGGGGACACCTGCTCGCCGTATATATACTGTACTTAATTTGTGCGGAAATTCTGTCCTCTATTATCCGACAGAACAAAGATATCAAGGGTTAATCAATTTTTTTCTCACATTTGACCACAAATTGGGGTTTCCACCAAAGCATTGGCTGTGTCGCCATGAGTACAACACATTTCGATTTTTCAGTCACCGGCCAGCTTTTCACTATTGTTGACATAAGCGTGAATCCCTCAAAAATTGCCAACGTACGTATTTTTGAGGAAAAAATCGTATTGAGCAAAAATCTAATTTTTCTCTCATTCGGCCACGAATCACGGTTTTCAACAAATCAATAGCTGTATCGGCATAAATTCCATCAGAAAAAAAAATTTTTTTTTTTTTTTTGTTGTTTTGTTTAAAAATGAGGGCATTCGTCTCAAGAATCGCCAATGTGCGTTTTTTTTGTTTTTTTTTTTTGTTGAGAAAAAAAATCGTTTTGGGGAAAAATCAAATGTTTCTCCCCTTCGGACACGAATCACGGTTTTCCCCAACCATTAGCTGTATCGGCATGAATTCCATCAGGAAAACGTTCATTTTGATTTCGAAGAAAAATGAGCGCATTATGCGTATTTCCATGAACAAAAATCATTTTTGAAAAAAAATCAACTTTTTCTCCCATTCGGCCACAAATCGCAGTTTTCACCACACCACTGGCTGTATCCTCAGAAATTCAAAGAGTAAAACATGCATTCGATTTTTACCGTGTATTTTTTAGCACACTCACCGCGAGAACACCTGGTTTTGCTTCTCTGGCCATCTTTTCATTTTCTGCCACGTGAGTCCTACTCATACCAGTGGCCTCAAAAATCAAAATGAACCTTTTTTCTACAGTCGACACATCGGAATTGTTGACAATACACCAATTTCGGTTTTCACCACACCATCAGCTGTGTCGGAATGAATTCCAAACATGCATTTCGATTTTTCACCCGATTTTTTTTTTTTTGGTGCAGTCGTTGCGAGAAAACCTGGCTTTGCTTCTCTGGTCGTCTTTTAGTGAGTCCTACTCACACAAGGGGCGTCAAAAATCAAAATGGAAGTTTTTCTACTGGCATATATATATATATTTATACGTCGATACAGAAATGTTCAATCCATCAATTTAGAAAAAAAAAAAAAAATGCCCGCATTTTCCTGAACAATCGCCAGTGTGCGTATGTGTAAAAATTGGAAAAAATAAAATTTTACTTTCATTCGGCCACGAACCGAAGTTTTCACCACATTGGCTGTGTCGGCATAAATTCTACAAGGAATTTCAATTTGATTTTGATTTTTTTCTCGAGAATATTTTTGAGCAGTAATCGCGTATAAACCTGCTTTTGCTGCTCTGGCCATCTTTTCATTTTTGGACACAAAAGTGCGTCAAAAGTTAAAATAGTCTAGTAGCATTTATGAACACCGCGATTCAATCGATTAAATTAGACCAAAAATGCACACATTTGCATAAGAAAAAAAAAAAGCGAATGTGCGTATTTCTGAGAAAAAATATCGACTACAACATGCATTTCATTTTACCGAGTATGTTTTAGTAAAGAAAATGGCCAGCTTTTCATTTTTGTTGGCACAAGCGTGAATCCTACTCGCACCAAATGATTGCATTTACCTTAAAAATTGTCAATGTACGTATTATTGAGAAAAAATTAGTTTTGAGGAAAATTTTTCTCCCATTCGGCCCGAATCATGATTTTCACCACACCATTATCTGCATCGGCATGAATTCCATCAGGGAAAAATTCAATTTCATTTTTTTTTTTTAAATGAGGGAATTCGCGTGAAAATCGATATTGTGCGTATTTTTGAGAAAAAAAATTGTTTTTGGGAAAAAATTTTTTTCACCCGATCGGACACGAACGATTCACGGCTTTCACCAACCATTAGTTGTATCGACATGAATTCCATCAGGGAAACATTCATTCGGATTTTAAAGAAACATGAGCGCATTCGCGTCAAATGTCGCCAATGTGCGTATTTAAAAAAAAAAAAAATCGAAAAAATCAACTTTTTCTCCCATTCGGCCACAAATCGCAGTTTTCACCAAACCACTGGCTGTGTCCTCATAAATTCAAAGAGTAATACATGCATTCGATTTTTACCGTGTATTTTTTTGCGCAGTCGCCGAGAGAAAACGTGGTTTTGCTTCTCTGGCCATCTTGTCATTTTCTGCCACGTGAGTCCTACTCACACCAGTGGCCTCAAAAATCAAAATGAAGCTTTTTTCTACAGGCATACATGTCGACACATCGGAATTGTTGACAAAACACCGCGAATCGGCCACGAATTGCGGTTTTCATCACATGTCGACATGAATTCCAAGAGTAAAACATGCATTTCGCCGGGTATTTTGTGTGTGTGTGTGTGTGTGTGTGTGTGTGTGTGTGTGTGTGTGTGTGTGTGTGTGTGTGTGCAGTCTCCGCGAGAAAACCTGGTTTTGCTTCTTTGGTCGTCTTTTCGTGAGTCCTACTCACACAAGGGGCGTCAAAAATCAAAATGAAGGTTTTTTTTTCTTCTTTTTTTTTCTAGCATATACGTCGACACAGAAATGTTCAATCCATTAGTTTAGAAAAAAAATGCCCGCATTTGCCTGAAAAATCGAAAATGTGCATATGTTGAGGGAAAAAAATTGGAAAACATTCATTTCGACTTTTTCTCGAGAATATTTTAGAGCAGTAGCCGCGAATAAACTTGCTTTTGCTGCTCTGGACATCTTTTCTGGACACAAACACCAATGGCGTCAAAAGTTAAAGAAAAAGTGTAATGTTGGGTTTAGGGGATAGACAGTGATGTCCTAGATTAAATTAGACTAAAATGCACGCATTTGCGGAAGAAAAAAGCGAATGTGCGTATTTCTGAGGAAAAAAAAATGTGCGTATTTCTGAGGAAAAAAAATCGTTTACTCCCAATCCAAAAAATCGTTTTACTCCCAATCCTGCCGTTGAATTCCAAGAGAAAAACATGAAATTCGATTTTTTTATTTTTTTTATTTTTATGTTTCTCTGGCAATCTTTTCATTTTCTGCCACAAACGTGGGTCCTACTCACACCAGTGGCGTCTAAAATCAAAATCAAGTTGTTTTTTCTACTTGCATAAATGTCGACACATCGGAATTGATGACAAAACACCGCAGTTCAATCGATCAATTTAAAGAAAAATGAGCGCATTTGCCTCAAAAATCGCCAATGTGCACATTTAAAAAAAAAAAATTTTAAAGGGAAAAAAATCAATTTTTTCTCACATTTGGCCACAAATTGGGGTTTCCACCAAAGCATTGGCTGTGTCGCCATGAGTACAACACATTTCGATTTTTCAGTCACCGGCCAGCTTTTCACTATTGTTGACATAAGCGTGAATCCCTCAAAAATTGCCAACGTACGTATTTTTGAGGAAAAAATCGTTTTGAGCAAAAATCTAATTTTTCTCTCATTCGGCCACGAATCACGGTTTTCAACAAATCAATAGCTGTATCGGCATAAATTCCATCAGGAAAAAAAAATCTTTTTTTTTTTTTGTTGTTTTGTTTAAAAATGAAGGCATTCGTCTCAATAATCGCCAATGTGCTCATGTTTTATTAAAATCCAAATGAATGTTTCCCTGATGGAATTCATGTCGATACAACTAATTGTTGGTGAAAGCCGTGAATCGTTCGTGTCCGAACGGGAGAAAAATTTGTTTTTTTCCCAAAAAACATTTTTTTTTTATCAAAAATACGCACAATATCGATTTTCACGCGAATTCCCTCATTTAAAAAAAAAAAATGAAATTGAATTTTTCCCTGATGGAATTCATGCCGATGCAGATTTTCACCACACCATTATCTGCATCGGCATGAATTCCACGGCTTTCACCAACCATGTTGTTTTGTTTAAAAATGAGGGCATTCGTCTCAAGAATCGCCAATGTGCGTTTTTTTTTTTTTTTTTTTTTTTTTGTTGAGAAAAAAAATCGTTTTGGGGAAAAATCAAATGTTTCTCCCCTTCGGACACGAATCACGGTTTTCCCCAACCATTAGCTGTATCGGCATGAATTCCATCAGGAAAACGTTCATTTTGATTTCGAAGAAAAATGAGCGCATTATGCGTATTTCCATGAACAAAAATCATTTTTGAAAAAAAATCAACTTTTTCTCCCATTCGGCCACAAATCGCAGTTTTCACCACACCACTGGCTGTATCCTCAGAAATTCAAAGAGTAAAACATGCATTCGATTTCTACCGTGTATTTTTTAGCACACTCACCGCGAGAAAACCTGGTTTTGCTTCTCTGGCCATCTTTTCATTTTCTGCCACGTGAGTCCTACTCATACCAGTGGCCTCAAAAATCAAAATGAACCTTTTTTCTACAGTCGACACATCGGAATTGTTGACAATACACCGCGAATCGGCCACCAATTTTGGTTTTCACCACACCATCAGCTGTGTCGGAATGAATTCCAAACATGCATTTCGATTTTTCACCCGATATTTTTTTTGGTGCAGTCGTTGCGAGAAAACCTGGCTTTGCTTCTCTGGTCGTCTTTTAGTGAGTCCTGCTCACACAAGGGGCGTCAAAAATCAAAATGGAAGTTTTTCTACTGGCATATATATATATATATTTATACGTCGATACAGAAATGTTCAATCCATCAATTTAGAAAAAAAAAAATGCCCGCATTTTCCTGAACAATCGCCAGTGTGCGTATGTGTAAAAATTGGAAAAAATAAAATTTTACTTTCATTCGGCCACGAACCGAGGTTTTCACCACATTGGCTGTGTCGGCATGAATTCTACAAGGAAGACATTGATTTCGATTTTTTTCTCGAGAATATTTTTGAGCAGTAATCGCGTATAAACCTGCTTTTGCTGCTCTGGCCATCTTTTCATTTTTGGACACAAAAGTGCGTCAAAAGTTAAAATGAATGTTTATCTAGTAGCATTTATGAACACCGCGATTCAATCGATTAAATTAGACCAAAAATGCACACATTTGCATAAGAAAAAAAAAAGCGAATGTGCGTATTTCTGAGAAAAAATATCGACTACAACATGCATTTCATTTTACCGAGTATGTTTTAGTAAAGAAAATGGCCAGCTTTTCATTTTTGTTGGCACAAGCGTGAATCCTACTCGCACCAAATGATTGCATTTACCTTAATAATTGCCAATGTACGTATTTTTGAGAAAAAAATAGTTTTGAGGAAAATTTTTTTCTCCCATTCGGCCCGAATCATGATTTTCACCACACCATTATCTGCATCGGCATGAATTCCATCAGGGAAAAATTCAATTTCATTTTTTTTTTTAAAATGAGGGAATTTTTGCGTATTTTTGAGAAAAAAAAAAGTTTTTTGGGGAAAAATCAAATGTTTCTCCCCTTCGGACACGAATCACGGTTTTCCCCAACCATTAGCTGTATCGGCATGAATTCCATCAGGAAAACGTTCATTTTGATTTCGAAGAAAAATGAGCTCACTCTGCTTTTGGTTTTCAAAAAAATTGATTCAAACAGGTGGATACTTTATTTTGACGCTGACTATACATTTCGAGTTTTCCCGAGTATGTTTTAGTGAAGAAGCCGGCCAGCTTTTCATTTTTGTTGGCACAAGCGTGAATCCTACTCCCACTAAATGATCGCATTTACCTCAAAAATTGCCAATGTACGTATTATTGAGGAAAAAAAATAGTTTTGAGGAAAAATTAGTTTTTTCTCCCATTCGGCCACGAATCACGGTTTTCACCACACCATTAGCTGTATCGGCATGAATTCCATCAGGAAAAAATTAAATTTGTTTTTTTTTTTAAAAGAGGGAATTCGCGTGAAAAATCAATATTTTTGCGTATTTTTGAGAAAAAAATCGTTTTGTAGAAAAATCAAGTTTTTCTCCCGTTCGGACACGAACGAATCATGGTGTTCACCTGTTATTAGTTGTATCGACATAAATTCCATCAGGAAAACATTCATTTGATTTCGAAGAAAAATGAGCGCATTTGTTTCAAATATCGGCAATGTACGTATTTCAAAGAAACAAAAAATCATTTTTGAAAAAATCAACTTTTTCTTCTATTTTTATCACACCAAACGGCAGCCGAAATGCGATGCCATGGAGGCTGCCATTTTGAATCTAGCAGTGACGTCAAATTGCAGTTTTCACCACAGCACTGGCTATGTCCTCATAAATAAAAACATACATTCGATTTTTACCGTGTATTTTTTTGCGCAGTCGCCGAGAGAAAACGTGGTTTTGCTACTCGGCGACCATCTTGTCATTTTCTGCCACGTGAGTCCTACTCACACCAGTGGCCTCAAAAATCAAAATGAAGCTTTTTCTACAGGCATATATGTCGACACATCGGAATGACAAAACACCGAGAATCGGCCACGAATTGCGGTTTTCATCACACAATTGGCTGTGTCGGCATGAATTCCAAGAGTAAAACATGCATTTCGCCGGGTATTTTGTGTGTGTGTGTGTGTGTGTGTGTGTGTGTGTGTGTGTGTGTGTGTGTGTGTGTGTGTGTGCAGTCTCCGTGAGAAAACCTGGTTTTGCTTCTTTGGTCGTCTTTTCGTGAGTCCTACTCACACAAGGGGCGTCAAAAATCAAAATGAAGTTTTTTTGTGTTTTTTTTTCGTCGACACAGAAATGTTCAACCCATCAGTTTAGAAAAAAAAAAAAAATGCCCGCATTTGCATGAAAGATCGCCAATCGAAAAATCGGATTCGGTCCAGACTTGAAAAAGTGGATAAAAACTTTTTATAAACAATATTACTGCTTGTGTTTCAGTCAACGGTGAATATTCTGGGTGGTTTCATATTGGTCGCGGCTGCAGACAGGGCCCTGCTCGCCGTATATATACTTAATTTGTGCGGAAATTCTGTCCTCTATTATCCGACAGAACAAAGATATCAAGGGTTAATCAATTTTTTTCTCACATTTGACCACAAATTGGGGTTTCCACCAAAGCATTGGCTGTGTCGCCATGAGTACAACACATTTCGATTTTTCAGTCACCGGCCAGCTTTTCACTATTGTTGACATAAGCGTGAATCCCTCAAAAATTGCCAACGTACGTATTTTTGAGGAAAAAATCGTTTTGAGCAAAAATCTAATTTTTCTCTCATTCGGCCACGAATCACGGTTTTCAACAAATCAATAGCTGTATCGGCATAAATTCCATCAGAAAAAAAAATCTTTTTTTTTGTTTGTTGTTTTGTTTAAAAATGAGGGCATTCGTCTCAAGAATCGCCAATGTGCGTTTTTTTTTGTTTTTTTTTTTTTTTTGAGAAAAAAAATCGTTTTGGGGAAAAATCAAATGTTTCTCCCCTTCGGACACGAATCACGGTTTTCCCCAACCATTAGCTGTATCGGCATGAATTCCATCAGGAAAACGTTCATTTTGATTTCGAAGAAAAATGAGCGCATTATGCGTATTTCCATGAACAAAAATCATTTTTGAAAAAAAATCAACTTTTTCTCCCATTCGGCCACAAATCGCAGTTTTCACCACACCACTATCCTCAGAAATTCAAAGAGTAAAACATGCATTCGATTTTTACCGTGTATTTTTTAGCACACTCACCGCGAGAAAACTTGGTTTTGCTTCTCTGGCCATCTTTTCATTTTCTGCCACGTGAGTCCTACTCATACCAGTGGCCTCAAAAATCAAAATGAAGCTTTTTTCTACAGTCGACACATCGGAATTGTTGACAATACACCGCGAATCGGCCACCAATTTCGGTTTTCACCACTCCATCAGCTGTGTCGGAATGAATTCCAAACATGCATTTCGATTTTTCACCCGATTTTTTTTTTTTTGGTGCAGTCGTTGCGAGAAAACCTGGCTTTGCTTCTCTGGTCGTCTTTTAGTGAGTCCTACTCACACAAGGGGCGTCAAAAATCAAAATGGAAGTTTTTCTACTGGCATATATATATATTTATACGTCGATACAGAAATGTTCAATCCATCAATTTAGAAAAAAAAAAAATGCCCGCATTTTCCTGAACAATCGCCAGTGTGCGTATGTGTAAAAATTGGAAAAAAATAAAATTTTACTTTCATTCGGCCACGAACCGAGGTTTTTCACCACATTGGCTGTGTCGGCATGAATTCTACAAGGAAGACATTGATTTCGATTTTTTTCTCGAGAATATTTTTGAGCAGTAATCGCGTATAAACCTGCTTTTGCTGCTCTGGCCATCTTTTCATTTTTGGACACAAAAGTGCGTCAAAAGTTAAAATGAATGTTTATCTAGTAGCATTTATGAACACCGCGATTCAATCGATTAAATTAGACCAAAAAAAAAAAAAAGGGAATGTGCGTATTTCTGAGAAAAAAATATCGACTACAACATGCATTTCATTTTACCGAGTATGTTTTAGTAAAGAAAATGGCCAGCTTTTCATTTTTGTTGGCACAAGCGTGAATCCTACTCGCACCAAATGATTGCATTTACCTTAAAAATTGCCAATGTACGTTTTATTTGAGAAAAAAATAGTTTTGAGGAAAATTTTGTTCTCCCATTCGGCCCGAATCATGATTTTCACTACACCATTATCTGCATCGGCATGAATTCCATCAGGGAAAAATTGAATTTCATTTTTTTTTTTTAAATGAGGGAATTCGCGTGAAAATCGATATTGTGCGTATTTTTGAGAAAAAAAAATGGTTTTTGGGAAAAAAAATTTTTCTCCCGTTCGGACACGAACGATTCACGGCTTTCACCAACCATTAGTTGTATCGACATGAATTCCATCAGGGAAACATTCATTTGGATTTTAAAGAAACATGAGCGCATTCGCGTCAAATGTCGCCAATGTGCGTATTTAAAAAAAAAAAAAATCGAAAAAATCAACTTTTTCTCCCATTCGGCCACAAATCGCAGTTTTCACCACAGCACTGGCTGTGTCCTCATAAATTCAAAGAATAATACATGCATTCGATTTTTACCGTGTATTTTTTTGCGCAGTCGCCGAGAGAAAACGTGGTTTTGCTTCTCTGGCCATCTTGTCATTTTCTGCCACGTGAGTCCTACTCACACCAGTGGCCTCAAAAATCAAAATGAAGCTGTTTTCTACAGGCATATATGTCGACACATCGGAATTGTTGACAAAACACCGCGAATCGGCCACGAATTGCGGTTTTCATCACATGTCGACATGAATTCCAAGAGTAAAACATGCATTTCGCCGGGTATTGTGTGTGTGTGTGTGTGTGTGTGTGTGTGTGTGTGTGTGTGTGTGTGTGTGTGTGTGTGTGCAGTCTCCGCGAGAAAACCTGGTTTTGCTTCTTTGGTCGTCTTTTCGTGAGTCCTACTCACACAAGGGGCGTCAAAAATCAAAATGAAGGTTTTTTTTTTTTCTATTTTTTTCTAGCATATACGTCGACACAGAAATGTTCAATCCATCAGTTTAGAAAAAAATGCCCGCATTTGCCTGAAAAATCGAAAATGTGCATATGTTGAGGAAAAAAAATTGGAAAACATTCATTTCGACTTTTTCTCGAGAATATTTTAGAGCAGTAGCCGCGAATAAACTTGCTTTTGCTGCTCTGGACATCTTTTCTTTTCTGGACACAAACGTGAGTCCTACTCACTCACACCAATGGCGTCAAAAGTTAAAGGGTAAGGCAAGTCAAGTGTAATGTTGGGTTTAGGGGACAGACAGTGATGTCCTAGATTAAATTAGACTAAAATGCACGCATTTGAGGAAGAAAAAAGCGAATGTGCGTATTTCTGAGAAAAACAAATGTGCGTATTTCTGAGGAAAAAAAATCGTTTACTCCCAATCCAAAAAATCGTTTTACTCCCAATCCTGCCGTTGAATTCCAAAAGAAAAACATGAAATTCGATTTTTTTTTATTTTTTTTTTTATTTCTCTGGCAATTTTTTCATTTACTGCCACAAACGTGGGTCCTACTCACACCAGTGGCGTCTAAAATCAAAATGAAGTTGTTTTTTCTACTTGCATAAATGTCGACACATCGGAATTGATGACAAAACACCGCAGTTCAATCGATCAATTTGAAGAAAAATGAGCGCATTTGCCTCAAAAATCGCCAATGTGCACATTTTAAAAAATAATTTTTAAAGGGAAAAAAATCAATTTTTTCTCACATTTGGCCACAAATTGGGGTTTCCACCAAAGCATTGGCTGTGTCGCCATGAGTACAACACATTTCGATTTTTCAGTCACCGGCCAGCTTTTCACTATTGTTGACATTGTTGAATCCCTCAAAAATTGCCAACGTACGTATTTTTGAGGAAAAAATCGTTTTGAGCAAAAATCTAATTTTTCTCTCATTCGGCCACGTGCGTATTTTTGAGAGAAAAAAAATGGTTTTTGGGAAAAAAATTTTTTCTCCCGTTCGGACACGAACGATTCACGGCTTTCACCAACCATTAGTTGTATCGACATGAATTCCATCAGGGAAACATTCATTTGGATTTTAAAGAAACATGAGCGCATTCGCGTCAAATGTCGCCAATGTGCGTATTTTAGAAAAAAAAAATCGAAAAAATCAACTTTTTCTCCCATTCGGCCACAAATCGCAGTTTTCACCACAGCACTGGCTGTGTCCTCATAAATTCAAAGAATAATACATGCATTCGATTTTTACCGTGTATTTTTTTGCGCAGTCGCCGAGAGAAAACGTGGTTTTGCTTCTCTGGCCATCTTGTCATTTTCTGTCACGTGAGTCCTACTCACACCAGTGGCCTCAAAAATCAAAATGAAGCTTTTTTCTACAGGCATATATGTCGACACATCGGAATTGTTGACAAAACACCGCGAATCGGCCACGAATTGCGGTTTTCATCACATGTCGACATGAATTCCAAGAGTAAAACATGCATTTCGCCGGGTATTTTGTGTGTGTGTGTGTGTGTGTGTGTGTGTGTGTGTGTGTGTGTGTGTGTGTGTGTGTGTGTGCAGTCTCCGCGAGAAAACCTGGTTTTGCTTTTTTGGTCGTCTTTTCGTGAGTCCTACTCACACAAGGGGCGTCAAAAATCAAAATGAAGGTTTTTTTTTTTTCTTTTTTTTTTCTAGCATATACGTCGACACAGAAATGTTCAATCCATCAGTTTAGAAAAAAAATGCCCGCATTTGCCTGAAAAATCGAAAATGTGCATATGTTGAGGGAAAAAAATTGGAAAACATTCATTTCGACTTTTTCTCGAGAATATTTTAGAGCAGTAGCCGCGAATAAACTTGCTTTTGCTGCTCTGGACATCTTTTCTTTTCTGGACACAAACGTGAGTCCTACTCACTCACACCAAAAGTTAAAGTGTAATGTTGGGTTTAGGGGACAGACAGTGATGTCCTAGATTAAATTAGACTAAAATGCACGCATTTGCGGAAGAAAAAAGCGAATGTGCGTATTTCTGAGAAAAACAAATGTGCGTATTTCTGAGGAAAAAAAATCGTTTACTCCCAATCCAAAAAATCGTTTTACTCCCAATCCTGCCGTTGAATTCCAAGAGAAAAACATGAAATTCGATTTTTTTTTTTTTTTTTTTTATTTCTCTGGCAATTTTTTCATTTACTGCCACAAACGTGGGTCCTACTCACACCAGTGGCGTCTAAAATCAAAATGAAGTTGTTTTTTCTACTTGCATAAATGTCGACACATCGGAATTGATGACAAAACACCGCAGTTCAATCGATCAATTTGAAGAAAAATGAGCGCATTTGCCTCAAAAATCGCCAATGTGCACATTTTAAAAAATAATTTTTAAAGGGGAAAAAATCAATTTTTTCTCACATTTGGCCACAAATTGGGGTTTCCACCAAAGCATTGGCTGTGTCGCCATGAGTACAACACATTTCGATTTTTCAGTCACCGGCCAGCTTTTCACTATTGTTGACATTGTTGAATCCCTCAAAAATTGCCAACGTACGTATTTTTGAGGAAAAAATCGTTTTGAGCAAAAATCTAATTTTTCTCTCATTCGGCCACGAATCACGGTTTTCAACAAATCAATAGCTGTATCGGCATAAATTCCATCAGGAAAAAAAATCTTTTTTTTTTTTTTTGTTGTTTTGTTTAAAAATGAGGGCATTCGTCTCAATAATCGCCAATGTGCGTTTTTTTTGTTTTTTTGTTTTTTTGTTTTTTTTTGTTGAGAAAAAAAATCGTTTTGGGGAAAAATGTAATTTTTCTCCCCTTCGGACACGGACATGATTTTTCAGTCACCGGCCAGATTTTAACTATTCTCCCCTTCGGACACGAATCACGGTTTTCCCCAACCATTAGCTGTATCGGCATGAATTCCATCAGGAAAACGTTCATTTTGATTTCGAAGAAAAATGAGCGCACTCTGCTTTTGGTTTTCAAAAAAATTGATTGAAACAGGTGGATACTTTATTTTGACGCTGACTATACATTTCGAGTTTTCCCGAGTATGTTTTAGTGAAGAAGCCGGCCAGCTTTTCATTTTTGTTGGCACAAGCGTTTTTTTTTATACGCAAATGCGTGCATACATGTATTTTGTATACATGTATCTTTTCATTTTCTGTCCAGTCACACGTAGTACTGTGTTTACTGTCCATTAACTCAAACTTGATTGAACAGAGATGGCCAGAGAAGCAACTTCCGGGTTGGTTTTTTTTTTTTGCGATTTCTGTTTTTCTCTCGGAATTCAACGGGCGGATTGGTGTAAAACGTGACTCTTCCCAAAAACACACATTCGGGTTTTTTTTTATACGCAAATGCGTGCATACATGTATTTTGTCTAATTTAATCGATTGAATCGTGGTGTTCATAAATGCTAAACATTCATTGTTAACTTTTGACGCCACTTGTGTGAGTGAGTAGGACTCACGTTTGTGTCCAAAACTGAAAAGATGGCCAGAGTAGCAAAACCAGGTTTATTCGTGGTTACTGCTCTAAAGTATTCTCGAGGAAAAATCGAAATGAATGTTTTCCTCATGGAATTAACGGTGTGGTGAAAACCGCGATTCGTGGCCGAATAAGAGTAAAATTTGATTATTTCCAATAGTGATTTTTTTCTCCAAAATACCCACATTGGCGATTTTTGAGGCAACTGCGAAATTTTTTTGGTCCAAATTGTTCCATTCAACATTTCCGATGTGTCGACATATATACAAGTAGAAAAACCTTCATTTTGATTTTTGACGCCACTGATGTGAGTAGGACTCACTTTTATGGCAGAAAATGAAACGATGGCCAGAGAAGCAAAACCAGGTTTTCTCGCGGTGACTGCACACACACACACAAAAAAAAAAAATGCTCGGGAAAAATCCAAATGCATGTTTTACACTTAGAATTCATTCCCCAAAACGATTTTCTTCCTCAGAAATACGCACATTCGCGATGTGTGAGGCAAACGCGTGCATTTTTCTCCAATTGAATGGATTAAATCGAGGCGTTTTTTCAACAAATCGTTGTGTCGACATTAAAGGGTACGGCAAGTCAAGAGCACTATGGGGTTTAAATGACAGATATTGAGGTCCTAAGCTGTTAGAAGGCAAAAGTTTTCGTGAACAAAGTACCATCTACTCAAAAATGCGCCGAAAACACCCTCTGCTTTCGGTTCCTGGGCTGCGCCATGTTGCCGCACTCTTTCGCGAATGAGGCGGGAAAGGTGCTGACGGTGACGTCGCACCACCTCCACTGTCGGCAGTGCCTGCTTTGAGCGAGTTGTCCCAGAGTATTATTTTGTGTTCGAGATGCCACAGTGCAAAGCGTTCGGTTGTTTCAGCAAACAGGGCACGTGTAAGAATGCAGATGGAAGCCACAAAAGCTTTTTTGAATTTCCGAATCTAAACAAATCAAAGGAAAACGGAGGTTGTGTGCCAAATGATTGAAGCCTTGAAGAACGGCTCGCTTGCCCCGCTGAGTGCAGAAAAACGCCTGGAACAATCGAGACCACAGGACCAGGTTTGTGGAGATCATTTACCCCGGATTGTTTCGCTGGCGCTTTTGCGAACGATGTTACTGCTTCACTTGTCAAACACGCATCTCCCACAACTGATTGCACTCGTTCTCATGATCGGCTCTTCCCCATCGTCCCCACTGTTTTGACCCCTTACTCAGCTCTTCCTCAGAATATTCTGGCTCGAAATCATAGGGATAGTTCCCCATATCTATTCTAGCTTTCAGGAAATTAGTAAAGTGTGTATACGATCCTAAAACGTGTAGCAGGCACACCTGCACACACAGTGTCAGAATCTCGCCTGCTGCTGAGTGGTCGCGTGACGTCACTGCTAGGATCAACATGGCAGCCCCCATGGCATCGCATTTGGGCTGCCGTTTGGTGTGAAATATGCTGAATGGTGTATTCGTGTTCAAATCTTTTGGGCTGCAGCCGTCTAGGACATCACTATCTATCCCCTAAACACAACAATGCACTTGACTTGCGTTTTCCTTTAATACGACTAGAAAAAAACATTCATTTTTACTTTTGACGCCACTGGTGTGACAAGTGGGTTAACATTTGTTGTGTGTGCAGGGTGCGTAGTGAACACACACCCCTACACGTCGGCCGGCCATACCGGCCTTTGCATTGCAGGGTGCGTAGCGAACACACACCCGTACATACGGCTCACTGGCAAGAAAACCAACGGAATGAACTTCAACCAAAGAACAACGAAAAACGAAAGAGGAGAGGACAACAACAACATCAACAAAACTCTCCACATATATGCCGCGCACTGAACCTGACTTACTACCGCAGATAAACATGATCCAAAAACTCTGAAATCGGAACCCGCACAATTCGGGTCCACAACACAATGAGGGTGGGTGTTTGGGGATTTAACGTCCTTTTCCACCACATAGGGTGATATCAAAGACGGGGCAACGATGAAAAGGCCAGCACAAATAGTTGGCCCCAGCCGGGATCGAACTCACGACCCGAGCATTAGAAGTCCAACGCTCTACCATTCGACCACCCCGGCTCCCCACAACACAATGAATGAGACCTGCATTGACAGTCATATACAATCAAACCGGTGGCCGCTGATGAGGACTGACCGAGTACGTTCAGCACTGAACTAGTCCGAAACACACACAACAAATGTTAACCCACAAAAAGGAAACAAATCAACCCACGATGTGTGCACGGCCGGCCATGCAGGCCTTTGCATTGCAGGCTGCGTAGTGAACACACACCCCTACAATTTTCATTTCTTCCTGGCGAAGCAAAGGGACGTTACTCGTACCGCGGCATCCCCCTGAACGGCCGAGTGACCAATTATAGGAAGACAGGATCGTTGATTCCCCCCACCTGGTCTTCGCCCTGGCGGGCTTTGTTTGTTTGCAGTGTCCTGCTGGTGCTGCTGAACACTTGTCATGTTTAAGACCTTCACAACGCACCCCTCTCTGGTGCGTTGTTTCCCAAACCGCTTCACGGCGGGGAGGTTCCGTGTTGGAGCGGCCTATTCTCCAACTGCAAGCCAGGCATGTTGTCTTCATTGGCAACTAAGGAATTTTCCTTCCTACCTCTCTGTCTATCCCTCACCAGCCCATTCGCTTGTCTCCTTCCGTTTAAAACCTCCCGAATTTAGCCGCTCTGTCCTTCCTCTCATCTGTCAGCTGATTTCTAAGTTCGGCCCTTTCATCTATATTTCTTCTTTTTAACCCCTCACTCACGTCTGCACTACCAGCGGTTACAATAAGTGATGTTGGGCATATGCTGCGAACTGGTTTATTGCGTCTAGGAGATGTGTTCGTAAATCACATGCGACATGTTTCATCATTGCGGATTTTTGCCATTTTTTTGTGTGTTTCTTTGTTAGGTCTTCAACACTACGTCATGAATATTTCGTCGCCCACGTGCGGATTTTTGCCATTTTTGGTGTGTTTCTTTGTGAGGTCTTCAACATTACGTCGAGAATATTTCGTCGCCCATGTGTCTTAGAAATGCTTCATTCCGGTGGGAAACAGAGAACTGAAGTAAAAGTTTAACTCCGTGGAGCACGACCTTGTCATAATAATGTGTGCGGATTGGAGTAATTTAGTTAGTTCTCTTCTGGAATAGAAGTTTAGGTTCGCTGTTGGCTAGCTGATTCGTTTGGCATGGATTTGTGTCGTCGTTTTCAAATTCTATACTGAGCAACGGCCGTTTCCGGTCGAGTTTGTGGCGACTGTAGGCGATATGCACACGCCGTTTGGTTCATAACACTCATGAGTTTCCTCGATAGGAACGCTCATTCATTCAAACTCACAACCCTGTCCCTTTTGTGCAGTAATGTGTCCATTTTGCGGCCAACTATCGGTATTTTTGCTCGCACCGGCACGATATTTTCCGCCAGTGTTTTGACGTAGTATCGCCACTGTGGTAAACGTTTCTTCCTCTATAGTACATTTATAAACACATTAGTACAGAGTAACATTCTGTCGGCTCTTAACCACATTGGTCTAAGGGATGTTTTCATTAGATTCAGACTTTGAATTACTAGTTTAAAATGTCACAAATACGCTTCTGTAAAGACCCTGATGTCTGCCTTAGATGTCCACATTGTCCAGATAATGAAACTGAAATGCATTTCTTGTTTGTATGTCACAATTACAGTGCCTTGAGAAAACAGTACATTTGGGTCAAGGTCATTCAAATGAGAGCTGGAAGTGAAGAGCTTATCAATGACTATCTTTATGCCACGTTTGATAGCTCTAGTTTTCGCAGCTTCCGTACAAATGGTAATGTAAAATTTCACAACAGACAGCTGTATTGACCTTGACCTTGAGTCAAGGTCATTCAAAAGGCTATATCTGCATAGGTCTCAATGCTGCCTATCATTGTGCCTTGTTTGGTGCCTCTGCTTTTTGTTGTTTCCAAGAAAATGCTAACGTGACGGTCTCCGCAAAACATTTTAAGTGGCCTTGACCTTGACTCAAGAAAATTGAATACAAGTATGCCAGTACAGGTTTTGTCAATGTCTATCATCGTGCAAAGTTTGATGCTTCTGGTATCTCTAGATTTTGAGAAAATGGCAGTTGTAAATTTCCAATGAGACAGATTTAGTGACCTTGACCTTCAGTCAAGGTTATTCAAACAGTATGTCTTGGAAGGTCTTACTGCTGTCTATCAGCAAGCCAGGTTTGGTGCTTCTGCCATTTATTGTTTCTGAGAAAATGCCAATGTTAAGGTTTTGGAAACATTTCCGCAAACAGCTTGTATGACCTTGACCTTGACTCAAAGTCACTGAATACAGGTATGTCAGTAAAGTTGTTGTCAATGTCTATCATCATGGAAAGTTTGATGTCTCTGGCTTTTCTAGAATCTGAGAAAATGCCAATGTAAAATTTCCAAACAGACAGCTTTGGTGACCTTGAACTTGGATCAAGGTCAGTCAATGTGGCATGTTTTGAAAGTTCTTACGGCTGTCTATCAGCACGCCAAGTAAGTTGCCTCTGCTGTTCATTGCTTCTGAGAAAATGCCAATGTTAAGGTTTTGGAAGGTTTCCGCTATAGAGCTCTTATGGCCTTGACCTTGACTCACAGTCACTGGCTACAGGTAAGTCAGTAAAGGTGTTGTCAATGTCTATCATCATGCAAAGTTTGATGTCTTTGGCTTTTCTAGATTCTGAGAAAATGCCAATGAAAACAAGCAAACAGACAGCTTTAGGGGCCTTGACCTTGGGTCAAGGTCAATCAATATGGTATGTTTTGAAAGTTCTCATGGCTTTCTATCAGCAGGTCAAGTTTGGTGCCTCTGCTATTTGCAGATTCTGAGAAAAGGCCAATGTTAAGGTTTACTGCGGACACACAGACAGACAGACAGCCGACGGAGGGCTATTACATAGACTCACTTTGTTACACAAGTGAGCCAAAAATGATTCAAAGAATTAATGTGCACATCTGTGAAACATTCATTTCGACTTTTTCTCGAGAATATTTTAGAGCAGTAGCCGCGAATAAACTTGCTTTTGCTGCTCTGGACATCTTTTCTTTTCTGGACACAAACGTGAGTCCCACTCACTCACACCAATGGCGTCAAAAGTTAAAGGGTAAGGCAAGTCAAGTGCAATGTTGGGTTTAGGGGATAGACAGTGATGTCCTAGATTAAATTAGACTAAAATGCACGCATTTGCGGAAGAAAAAAGCGAATGTGCGTATTTCTGAGGAAAAAAAAATGTGCGTATTTCTGAGGAAAAAAATCGTTTACTCCCAATCCAAAAAATCGTTTTACTCCCAATCCTGCCGTTGAATTCCAAAAGAAAAACATGAAATTCGATTTTTTTTGTTTTTTTTTCTTTTTTATTTCTCTGGCAATCTTTTCATTTTCTGCCACAAACGTGGGTCCTACTCACACCAGTGGCGTCTAAAATTAAAATGAAGTTGTTTTTTCTACTTGCATAAATGTCGACACATCGGAATTGATCAATTTGAAGAAAAATGAGCGCATTTGCCTCAAAAATCGCCAATGTGCAAATTTAAAAAAAAAAATTTTAAAGGTAAAAAAATCAATTTTTTCTCACATTTGGCCACAAATTGGGGTTTCCACCAAAGCATTGGCTGTGTCGCCATGAGTACAACACATTTCGATTTTTCAGTCACCGGCCAGCTTTTCACTATTGTTGACATAAGCGTGAATCCCTCAAAAATTGCCAACGTACGTATTTTTGAGGAAAAAATCGTTTTGAGCAAAAATCTAATTTTTCTCTCATTCGGCCACGAATCACGGTTTTCAACAAATCAATAGCTGTATCGGCATAAATTCCATCAGGAAAAAAAAATCTTTTTTTTGTTGTTTTGTTTAAAAATGAGGGCATTCGTCTCAATAATCGCCAATGTGCGTTTTTTTTGTTTTTTTGTTTGTTTTTTTTGTTGAGAAAAAAAATAGTTTTGGGGAAAAATCTAATTTTTCTCCCCTTCGGACACGGACATGATTTTTCAGTCACCGGCCAGCTTTTCACTATTCTCCCCTTCGGACACGAATCACGGTTTTCCCCAACCATTAGCTGTATCGGCATGAATTCCATCAGGAAAACGTTCATTTTGATTTCGAAGAAAAATGAGCGCACTCTGCTTTTGGTTTTCAAAAAAATTGATTCAAACAGGTGGATACTTTATTTTGACGCTGACTATACATTTCGAGTTTTCCCGAGTATGTTTTAGTGAAGAAGCCGGCCAGCTTTTCATTTTTGTTGGCACAAGCGTGAATCCTACTCCCACTAAATGATCGCATTTACCTCAAAAATTGCCAATGTACGTATTATTGAGGAAAAAAAATAGTTTTGAGGAAGAATTAGTTTTTTCTCCCATTCGGCCACGAATCACGGTTTTCACCACACCATTAGCTGTATCGGCATGAATTCCATCAGGAAAAAATTAAATTTGATTTTTTTTTTTTAAAAAGAGGGAATTCGCGTGAAAAATCGATATTTTTGCGTATTTTTGAGAAAAAAATCGTTTTGTAGAAAAATCAAGTTTTTCTCCCGTTCGGACACGAACGAATCATGGTGTTCACCTGTTATTAGTTGTATCGACATAAATTCCATCAGGAAAACATTCATTTGATTTCGAAGAAAAATGAGCGCATTTGGTTCAAATATCGCCAATGTACGTATTTCAAAGAAACAAAAAATCATTTTTGAAAAAATCAACTTTTTCTTCTATTTTTATCACACCAAACGGCAGCCGAAATGCGATGCCATGGAGGCTGCCATTTTGAATTTAGCAGTGACGTCAAATCGCAGTTTTCACCACAGCACTGGCTATGTCCTCATAAATTCCAAGAGTAAAACATACATTCGATTTTTACCGTGTATTTTTTTGCGCAGTCGCCGAGAGAAAACGTGGTTTTGCTACTCTGGCCATCTTGTCATTTTCTGCCACGTGAGTCCTACTCACACCAGTGGCCTCAAAAATCAAAATGAAGCTTTTTCTACAGGCATATATGTCGACACATCGGAATGACAAAACACCGAGAATCGGCCACGAATTGCGGTTTTCATCACACAATTGGCTGTGTCGGCATGAATTCCAAGAGTAAAACATGCATTTCGCCGGGTATTTTGTGTGTGTGTGTGTGTGTGTGTGTGTGTGTGTGTGTGTGTGTGTGTGTGTGTGTGTGTGCAGTCTCCGCGAGAAAACCTGGTTTTGCTTTTTTGGTCGTCTTTTCGTGAGTCCTACTCACACAAGGGGCGTCAAAAATCAAAATGAAGTTGTTTTTTTGTTTTTTTCGTCGACACAGAAATGTTCAACCTATCAGTTTAGAAAAAAAAAAAAAAAAATGCCCGCATTTGCCTGAAAATCGCCAGTCGAAAAATCGGATTCGGTCCAGACTTGAAAAAGTGGATAAAAACTTTTTATAAACAATATTACTGCTTGTGTTTCAGTCAACGGTGAATATTCTGGGTGGTTTCATATTGGTCGCGGCTGCAGACAGGGGGACCCCTGCTCGCCGTATATATACTTAATTTGTGCGGAAATTCTGTCCTCTATTATCCGACAGAACAAAGATATCGAGGGTTAATCAATTTTTTCTCACATTTGGCCACAAATTGGGGTTTCCACCAAAGCATTGGCTGTGTCGCCATGAGTACAACACATTTCGATTTTTCAGTCACCGGCCAGCTTTTCACTATTGTTGACATAAGCGTGAATCCCTCAAAAATTGCCAACGTACGTATTTTTGAGGAAAAAATCGTTTTGAGCAAAAATCTAATTTTTCTCTCATTCGGCCACGAATCACGGTTTTCAACAAATCAAGAGCTGTATCGGCATAAATTCCATCAGAAATTTTTTTTTTGTTTTTTTTGTTGTTGTTTTATTTAAAAATGAGGGCATTCGTCTCAAGAATCGCCAATGTGGGTTTTTTTGTTTTGTTTTTTTTTTTTTGTTGAGAAAAAAAATCGTTTTGGGGAAAAATCAAATGTTTCTCCCCTTCGGACACGAATCACGGTTTTCCCCAACCATTAGCTGTATCGGCATGAATTCCATCAGGAAAACGTTCATTTTGATTTCGAAAAAATCAACTTTTTCTCCCATTCGGCCACAAATCGCAGTTTTCACCACACCACTGGCTGTGTCCTCATAAATTCAAAGAATAATACATGCATTCGATTTTTACCGTGTATTTTTTTGCGCAGTCGCCGAGAGAAAACGTGGTTTTGCTTCTCTGGCCATCTTGTCATTTTCTGCCACGTGAGTCCTACTCACACCAGTGGCCTCAAAAATCAAAATGAAGCTTTTTTCTACAGGCATATATGTCGACACATCGGAATTGTTGACAAAACACCGCGAATCGGCCACGAATTGCGGTTTTCATCACAACATGTCGACATGAATTCCAAGAGTAAAACATGCATTTCGCCGGGTATTTTGTGTGTGTGTGTGTGTGTGTGTGTGTGTGTGTGTGTGTGTGTGTGTGTGTGTGTGTGTGCAGTCTCCGCGAGAAAACCTGGTTTTGCTTCTTTGGTCGTCTTTTCGTGAGTCCTACTCACACAAGGGGCGTCAAAAATCAAAATGAAGGTTTTTTTTTCTTCTATTTTTTTCTAGCACATACGTCGACACAGAAATGTTCAATCCATCAGTTTAGAAAAAAAATGCCCGCATTTGCCTGAAAAATCGAAAATGTGCATATGTTGAGGAAAAAAAATTGGAAAACATTCATTTCGACTTTTCTCGAGAATATTTTAGAGCAGTAGCCGCGAATAAACTTGCTTTTGCTGCTCTGGACATCTTTTCTTTTCTGGACACAAACGTGAGTCCCACTCACTCACACCAATGGCGTCAAAAGTTAAAGGGTAAGGCAAGTCAAGTGCAATGTTGGGTTTAGGGGATAGACAGTGATGTCCTAGATTAAATTAGACTAAAATGCACGCATTTGCGGAAGAAAAAAGCGAATGTGCGTATTTCTGAGAAAAACAAATGTGCGTATTTCTGAGGAAAAAAAATCGTTTACTCCCAATCCAAAAAATCGTTTTACTCCCAATCCTGCCGTTGAATTCCAAGAGAAAAACATGAAATTCGATTTTTTTTTTTTTTTTTTTTATTTCTCTGGCAATTTTTTCATTTACTGCCACAAACGTGGGTCCTACTCACACCAGTGGCGTCTAAAATCAAAATGAAGTTGTTTTTTCTACTTGCATAAATGTCGACACATCGGAATTGATGACAAAACACCGCAGTTCAATCGATCAATTTGAAGAAAAATGAGCGCATTTGCCTCAAAAATCGCCAATGTGCAAATTAAAAAAAAAAAATTTTAAAGGGAAAAAAATCAATTTTTTCTCACATTTGGCCACAAATTGGGGTTTCCACCAAAGCATTGGCTGTGTCGCCATGAGTACAACACATTTCGATTTTTCAGTCACCGGCCAGCTTTTCACTATTGTTGACATAAGCGTGAATCCCTCAAAAATTGCCAACGTACGTATTTTTGAGGAAAAATCGTTTTGAGCAAAAATCTAATTTTTCTCTCATTCGGCCACGAATCACGGTTTTCAACAAATCAATAGCTGTATCGGCATAAATTCCATCAGAAAAAAAAAATCTTTTTTTTTTTTGTTGTTTTGTTTAAAAATGAGGGCATTCGTCTCAAGAATCGCCAATGTGCGTTTTTTTTTTTGTTTTTTGTTTGTTTTTTTTCTTGAGAAAAAAAAATCGTTTTGGGGAAAAATCAAATGTTTCTCCCCTTCGGACACGAATCACGGTTTTCCCCAACCATTAGCTGTATCGGCATGAATTCCATCAGGAAAACGTTCATTTTGATTTCGAAGAAAAATGAGCGCATTATGCGTATTTCCATGAACAAAAATCATTTTTGAAAAAAAATCAACTTTTTCTCCCATTCGGCCACAAATCGCAGTTTTCACCACACCACTGGCTGTATCCTCAGAAATTCAAAGAGTAAAACATGCATTCGATTTTTACCGTGTATTTTTTAGCACACTCACCGCGAGAAAACCTGGTTTTGCTTCTCTGGCCATCTTTTCATTTTCTGCCACGTGAGTCCTACTCATACCAGTGGCCTCAAAAATCAAAATGAAGCTTTTTTCTACAGTCGACACATCGGAATTGTTGACAATACACCGCGAATCGGCCACCAATTTCGGTTTTCACCACACCATCAGCTGTGTCGGAATGAATTCCAAACATGCATTTCGATTTTTCACCCGATATTTTTTTTGGTGCAGTCGTTGCGAGAAAACCTGGCTTTGCTTCTCTGGTCGTCTTTTAGTGAGTCCTACTCACACAAGGGGCGTCAAAAATCAAAATGGAAGTTTTTCTACTGGCATATATATATTTATACGTCGATACAGAAATGTTCAATCCATCAATTTAGAAAAAAAAAATGCCCGCATTTTCCTGAACAATCGCCAGTGTGCGTATGTGTAAAAATTGGAAAAAATAAAATTTTACTTTCATTCGGCCACGAACCGAGGTTTTTCACCACATTGGCTGTGTCGGCATGAATTCTACAAGGAAGACATTGATTCCGATTTTTTTCTCGAGAATATTTTTGAGCAGTAATCGCGTATAAACCTGCTTTTGCTGCTCTGGCCATCTTTTCATTTTTGGACACAAAAGTGCGTCAAAAGTTAAAATGAATGTTTATCTAGTAGCATTTATGAACACCGCGATTCAATCGATTAAATTAGACCAAAAAAAAAAAAAAGGGAATGTGCGTATTTCTGAGAAAAAAATATCGACTACAACATGCATTTCATTTTACCGAGTATGTTTTAGTAAAGAAAATGGCCAGCTTTTCATTTTTGTTGGCACAAGCGTGAATCCTACTCGCACCAAATGATTGCATTTACCTTAAAAATTGCCAATGTACGTATTTTTGAGAAAAAAATAGTTTTGAGGAAAATTTTGTTCTCCCATTCGGCCCGAATCATGATTTTGACCACACCATTATCTGCATCGGCATGAATTCCATCAGGGAAAAATTCAATTTCATTTTTTTTTTTTAAATGAGGGAATTCGCGTGAAAATCGATATTGTGCGTATTTTTGAGAGAAAAAAAATGGTTTTTGGGAAAAAAATTTTTTCTCCCGTTCGGACACGAACGATTCACGGCTTTCACCAACCATTAGTTGTATCGACATGAATTCCATCAGGGAAACATTCATTTGGATTTTAAAGAAACATGAGCGCATTCGCGTCAAATGTCGCCAATGTGCGTATTTTAGAAAAAAAAAATCGAAAAAATCAACTTTTTCTCCCATTCGGCCACAAATCGCAGTTTTCACCACAGCACTGGCTGTGTCCTCATAAATTCAAAGAATAATACATGCATTCGATTTTTACCGTGTATTTTTTTGCGCATTCGCCGAGAGAAAACGTGGTTTTGCTTCTCTGGCCATCTTGTCATTTTCTGTCACGTGAGTCCTACTCACACCAGTGGCCTCAAAAATCAAAATGAAGCTTTTTTCTACAGGCATATATGTCGACACATCGGAATTGTTGACAAAACACCGCGAATCGGCCACGAATTGCGGTTTTCATCACATGTCGACATGAATTCCAAGAGTAAAACATGCATTTCGCCGGGTATTTTGTGTGTGTGTGTGTGTGTGTGTGTGTGTGTGTGTGTGTGTGTGTGTGTGTGTGTGTGTGTGTGTGTGTGTGTGTGTGTGCAGTCTCCGCGAGAAAACCTGGTTTTGCTTTTTTGGTCGTCTTTTCGTGAGTCCTACTCACACAAGGGGCGTCAAAAATCAAAATGAAGGTTTTTTTTTTTTCTTTTTTTTTTCTAGCATATACGTCGACACAGAAATGTTCAATCCATCAGTTTAGAAAAAAAATGCCCGCATTTGCCTGAAAAATCGAAAATGTGCATATGTTGAGGGAAAAAAATTGGAAAACATTCATTTCGACTTTTTCTCGAGAATATTTTAGAGCAGTAGCCGCGAATAAACTTGCTTTTGCTGCTCTGGACATCTTTTCTTTTCTGGACACAAACGTGAGTCCTACTCACTCACACCAAAAGTTAAAGTGTAATGTTGGGTTTAGGGGACAGACAGTGATGTCCTAGATTAAATTAGACTAAAATGCACGCATTTGCGGAAAAAAAAAAGCGAATGTGCGTATTTCTGAGAAAAACAAATGTGCGTATTTCTGAGGAAAAAAAATCGTTTACTCCCAATCCAAAAAATCGTTTTACTCCCAATCCTGCCGTTGAATTCCAAAAGAAAAACATGAAATTCGATTTTTTTTTTTTTTTTTTTATTTCTCTGGCAATTTTTTCATTTACTGCCACAAACGTGGGTCCTACTCACACCAGTGGCGTCTAAAATCAAAATGAAGTTGTTTTTTCTACTTGCATAAATGTCGACACATCGGAATTGATGACAAAACACCGCAGTTCAATCGATCAATTTGAAGAAAAATGAGCGCATTTGCCTCAAAAATCGCCAATGTGCACATTTTAAAAAATAATTTTTAAAGGGGAAAAAATCAATTTTTTCTCACATTTGGCCACAAATTGGGGTTTCCACCAAAGCATTGGCTGTGTCGCCATGAGTACAACACATTTCGATTTTTCAGTCACCGGCCAGCTTTTCACTATTGTTGACATTGTTGAATCCCTCAAAAATTGCCAACGTACGTATTTTTGAGGAAAAAATCGTTTTGAGCAAAAATCTAATTTTTCTCTCATTCGGCCACGAATCACGGTTTTCAACAAATCAATAGCTGTATCGGCATAAATTCCATCAGGAAAAAAAATCTTTTTTTTTTTTTTGTTGTTTTGTTTAAAAATGAGGGCATTCGTCTCAATAATCGCCAATGTGCGTTTTTTTTGTTTTTTTGTTTTTTTGTTTTTTTTTGTTGAGAAAAAAAATCGTTTTGGGGAAAAATGTAATTTTTCTCCCCTTCGGACACGGACATGATTTTTCAGTCACCGGCCAGATTTTAACTATTCTCCCCTTCGGACACGAATCACGGTTTTCCCCAACCATTAGCTGTATCGGCATGAATTCCATCAGGAAAACGTTCATTTTGATTTCGAAGAAAAATGAGCGCACTCTGCTTTTGGTTTTCAAAAAAATTGATTGAAACAGGTGGATACTTTATTTTGACGCTGACTATACATTTCGAGTTTTCCCGAGTATGTTTTAGTGAAGAAGCCGGCCAGCTTTTCATTTTTGTTGGCACAAGCGTTTTTTTTTATACGCAAATGCGTGCATACATGTATTTTGTATACATGTATCTTTTCATTTTATGCCACAAACGTGAGTCCAGTCACACGTAGTACTGTGTTTACTGTCCATTAACTCAAACTTGATTGAACAGAGATGGCCAGAGAAGCAACTTCCGGGTTGGTTTTTTTTTTTTGCGATTTCTGTTTTTCTCTCGGAATTCAACGGGCGGATTGGTGTAAAACGTGACTCTTCCCAAAAACACACATTCGGGTTTTTTTTTATACGCAAATGCGTGCATACATGTATTTTGTCTAATTTAATCGATTGAATCGTGGTGTTCATAAATGCTAAACATTCATTGTTAACTTTTGACGCCACTTGTGTGAGTGAGTAGGACTCACGTTTGTGTCCAAAACTGAAAAGATGGCCAGAGTAGCAAAACCAGGTTTATTCGTGGTTACTGCTCTAAAGTATTCTCGAGGAAAAATCGAAATGAATGTTTTCCTCATGGAATTAACGGTGTGGTGAAAACCGCGATTCGTGGCCGAATAAGAGTAAAATTTGATTATTTCCAATAGTGATTTTTTTCTCCAAAATACCCACATTGGCGATTTTTGAGGCAACTGCGAAATTTTTTTGGTCCAAATTGTTCCATTCAACATTTCCGATGTGTCGACATATATACAAGTAGAAAAACCTTCATTTTGATTTTTGACGCCACTGATGTGAGTAGGACTCACTTTTATGGCAGAAAATGAAACGATGGCCAGAGAAGCAAAACCAGGTTTTCTCGCGGTGACTGCACACACACACACAAAAAAAAAAAAAAAATGCTCGGGAAAAATCCAAATGCATGTTTTACACTTAGAATTCATTCCCCAAAACGATTTTCTTCCTCAGAAATACGCACATTCGCGATGTGTGAGGCAAACGCGTGCATTTTTCTCCAATTGAATGGATTAAATCGAGGCGTTTTTTCAACAAATCGTTGTGTCGACATTAAAGGGTACGGCAAGTCAAGAGCACTATGGGGTTTAAATGACAGATATTGAGGTCCTAAGCTGTTAGACAGCAAAAGTTTTCGTGAACAAAGTACCATCTACTCAAAAATGCGCCGAAAACACCCTCTGCTTTCGGTTCCTGGGCTGCGCCATGTTGCCGCACTCTTTCGCGAATGAGGCGGGAAAGGTGCTGACGGTGACGTCGCACCACCTCCACTGTCGGCAGTGCCTGCTTTGAGCGAGTTGTCCCAGAGTATTATTTTGTGTTCGAGATGCCACAGTGCAAAGCGTTCGGTTGTTTCAGCAAACAGGGCACGTGTAAGAATGCAGATGGAAGCCACAAAAGCTTTTTTGAATTTCCGAATCTAAACAAATCAAAGGAAAAACGGAGGTTGTGTGCCAAATGATTGAAGCCTTGAAGAACGGCTCGCTTGCCCCGCTGAGTGCAGAAAAACGCCTGGAACAATCGAGACCACAGGACCACTTGTCAAACACGCATCTCCCACAACTGATTGCACTCGTTCTCATGATCGGCTCTTCCCCATCGTCCCCACTGTTTTGACCCCTTACTCAGCTCTTCCTCAGAATATTCTGGCTCGAAATCATAGGGATAGTTCCCCATATCTATTCTAGCTTTCAGGAAATTAGTAAAGTGTGTATACGATCCAGAAATAGCACGCCTAAAACGTGTAGCAGGCACACCTGCACACACAGTGTCAGAATCTCGCCTGCTGCTGAGTGGTCGCGTGACGTCACTGCTAGGATCAACATGGCAGCCCCCATGGCATCGCATTTGGGCTGCCGTTTGGTGTGAAATATGCTGAATGGTGTATTCGTGTTCAAATCTTTTGGGCTGCAGCCGTCTAGGACATCACTATCTATCCCCTAAACACAACATTGCACTTGACTTGCGTTTTCCTTTAATACGACTAGAAAAAAACATTCATTTTTACTTTTGACGCCACTGGTGTGACAAGTGGGTTAACATTTGTTGTGTGTGCAGGGTGCGTAGTGAACACACACCCCTACACGTCGGCCGGCCATACCGGCCTTTGCATTGCAGGGTGCGTAGCGAACACACACCCGTACATACGGCTCACTGGCAAGAAAACCAACGGAATGAACTTCAACCAAAGAACAACGAAAAACGAAAGAGGAGAGGACAACAACAACATCAACAAAACTCTCCACATATATGCCGCGCACTGAACCTGACTTACTACCGCAGATAAACATGATCCAAAAACTCTGAAATCGGAACCCGCACAATTCGGGTCCACAACACAATGAGGGTGGGTGTTTGGGGATTTAACGTCCTTTTCCACCACATAGGGTGATATCAAAGACGGGGCAACGATGAAAAGGCCAGCACAAATAGTTGGCCCCAGCCGGGATCGAACTCACGACCCGAGCATTAGAAGTCCAACGCTCTACCATTCGACCACCCCGGCTCCCCACAACACAATGAATGAGACCTGCATTGACAGTCATATACAATCAAACCGGTGGCCGCTGATGAGGACTGACCGAGTACGTTCAGCACTGAACTAGTCCGAAACACACACAACAAATGTTAACCCACAAAAAGGAAACAAATCAACCCACGATGTGTGCACGGCCGGCCATGCAGGCCTTTGCATTGCAGGCTGCGTAGTGAACACACACCCCTACAATTTTCATTTCTTCCTGGCGAAGCAAAGGGACGTTACTCGTACCGCGGCATCCCCCTGAACGGCCGAGTGACCAATTTTAGGAATACAGGATCGTTGATTCCCCCCACCTGGTCTTCGCCCTGGCGGGCTTTGTTTGTTTGCAGTGCCCTGCTGGTGCTGCTGAACACTTGTCATGTTTAAGACCTTCACAACGCACCCCTCTCTGGTGCGTTGTTTCCCAAACCGCTTCACGGCGGGGAGGTTCCGTGTTGGAGCGGCCTATTCTCCAACTGCAAGCCAGGCATGTTGTCTTCATTGGCAACTAAGGAATTTTCCTTCCTACCTCTCTGTCTATCCCTCACCAGCCCATTCGCTTGTCTCCTTCCGTTTAAAACCTCCCGAATTTAGCCGCTCTGTCCTTCCTCTCATCTGTCAGCTGATTTCTAAGTTCGGCCCTTTCATCTATATTTCTTCTTTTTAACCCCTCACTCACGTCTGCACTACCAGCGGTTACAATAAGTGATGTTGGGCATATGCTGCGAACTGGTTTATTGCGTCTAGGAGATGTGTTCGTAAATCACATGCGACATGTTTCATCATTGCGGATTTTTGCCATTTTTTTGTGTGTTTCTTTGTTAGGTCTTCAACACTACGTCATGAATATTTCGTCGCCCACGTGCGGATTTTTGCCATTTTTGGTGTGTTTCTTTGTGAGGTCTTCAACATTACGTCGAGAATATTTCGTCGCCCATGTGTCTTAGAAATGCTTCATTCCGGTGGGAAACAGAGAACTGAAGTAAAAGTTTAACTCCGTGGAGCACGACCTTGTCATAATAATGTGTGCGGATTGGAGTAATTTAGTTAGTTCTCTTCTGGAATAGAAGTTTAGGTTCGCTGTTGGCTAGCTGATTCGTTTGGCATGGATTTGTGTCGTCGTTTTCAAATTCTATACTGAGCAACGGCCGTTTCCGGTCGAGTTTGTGGCGACTGTAGGCGATATGCACACGCCGTTTGGTTCATAACACTCATGAGTTTCCTCGATAGGAACGCTCATTCATTCAAACTCACAACCCTGTCCCTTTTGTGCAGTAATGTGTCCATTTTGCGGCCAACTATCGGTATTTTTGCTCGCACCGGCACGATATTTTCCGCCAGTGTTTTGACGTAGTATCGCCACTGTGGTAAACGTTTCTTCCTCTATAGTACATTTATAAACACATTAGTACAGAGTAACATTCTGTCGGCTCTTAACCACATTGGTCTAAGGGATGTTTTCATTAGATTCAGACTTTGAATTACTAGTTTAAAATGTCACAAATACGCTTCTGTAAAGACCCTGATGTCTGCCTTAGATGTCCACATTGTCCAGATAATGAAACTGAAATGCATTTCTTGTTTGTATGTCACAATTACAGTGCCTTGAGAAAACAGTACATTTGGGTCAAGGTCATTCAAATGAGAGCTGGAAGTGAAGAGCTTCTCAATGACTATCTTTATGCCACGTTTGATAGCTCTAGTTTTCGCAGCTTCCGTACAAATGGTAATGTGAAATTTCACAACAGACAGCTGTATTGACCTTGACCTTGAGTCAAGGTCATTCAAAAGGCTATATCTGCATAGGTCTCAATGCTGCCTATCATTGTGCCTTGTTTGGTGCCTCTGCTTTTTGTTGTTTCCAAGAAAATGCTAACGTGACGGTCTCCGCAAAACATTTTAAGTGGCCTTGACCTTGACTCAAGAAAATTGAATACAAGTATGCCAGTACAGGTTTTGTCAATGTCTATCATCGTGCAAAGTTTGATGCTTCTGGTATCTCTAGATTTTGAGAAAATGGCAGTTGTAAATTTCCAATGAGACAGATTTAGTGACCTTGACCTTCAGTCAAGGTTATTCAAACAGTATGTCTTGGAAGGTCTTACTGCTGTCTATCAGCAAGCCAGGTTTGGTGCTTCTGCCATTTATTGTTTCTGAGAAAATGCCAATGTTAAGGTTTTGGAAACATTTCCGCAAACAGCTTGTATGACCTTGACCTTGACTCAAAGTCACTGAATACAGGTATGTCAGTAAAGTTGTTGTCAATGTCTATCATCATGGAAAGTTTGATGTCTCTGGCTTTTCTAGAATCTGAGAAAATGCCAATGTAAAATTTCCAAACAGACAGCTTTGGTGACCTTGAACTTGGATCAAGGTCAGTCAATGTGGCATGTTTTGAAAGTTCTTACGGCTGTCTATCAGCACGCCAAGTAAGTTGCCTCTGCTGTTCATTGCTTCTGAGAAAATGCCAATGTTAAGGTTTTGGAAGGTTTCCGCTATAGAGCTCTTATGGCCTTGACCTTGACTCACAGTCACTGGCTACAGGTAAGTCAGTAAAGGTGTTGTCAATGTCTATCATCATGCAAAGTTTGATGTCTTTGGCTTTTCTAGATTCTGAGAAAATGCCAATGAAAACAAGCAAACAGACAGCTTTAGGGGCCTTGACCTTGGGTCAAGGTCAATCAATATGGTATGTTTTGAAAGTTCTCATGGCTTTCTATCAGCAGGTCAAGTTTGGTGCCTCTGCTATTTGCAGATTCTGAGAAAAGGCCAATGTTAAGGTTTACTGCGGACACACAGACAGACAGACAGCCGACGGAGGGCTATTACATAGACTCACTTTGTTACACAAGTGAGCCAAAAATGATTCAAAGAATTAATGTGCACATCTGTGAAACATTCATTTCGACTTTTTCTCGAGAATATTTTAGAGCAGTAGCCGCGAATAAACTTGCTTTTGCTGCTCTGGACATCTTTTCTTTTCTGGACACAAACGTGAGTCCCACTCACTCACACCAATGGCGTCAAAAGTTAAAGGGTAAGGCAAGTCAAGTGCAATGTTGGGTTTAGGGGATAGACAGTGATGTCCTAGATTAAATTAGACTAAAATGCACGCATTTGCGGAAGAAAAAAGCGAATGTGCGTATTTCTGAGGAAAAAAAAATGTGCGTATTTCTGAGGAAAAAAATCGTTTACTCCCAATCCAAAAAATCGTTTTACTCCCAATCCTGCCGTTGAATTCCAAAAGAAAAACATGAAATTCGATTTTTTTTGTTTTTTTTTCTTTTTTATTTCTCTGGCAATCTTTTCATTTTCTGCCACAAACGTGGGTCCTACTCACACCAGTGGCGTCTAAAATTAAAATGAAGTTGTTTTTTCTACTTGCATAAATGTCGACACATCGGAATTGATCAATTTGAAGAAAAATGAGCGCATTTGCCTCAAAAATCGCCAATGTGCAAATTTTAAAAAAAAAATTTTAAAGGTAAAAAAATCAATTTTTTCTCACATTTGGCCACAAATTGGGGTTTCCACCAAAGCATTGGCTGTGTCGCCATGAGTACAACACATTTCGATTTTTCAGTCACCGGCCAGCTTTTCACTATTGTTGACATAAGCGTGAATCCCTCAAAAATTGCCAACGTACGTATTTTTGAGGAAAAAATCGTTTTGAGCAAAAATCTAATTTTTCTCTCATTCGGCCACGAATCACGGTTTTCAACAAATCAATAGCTGTATCGGCATAAATTCCATCAGGAAAAAAACATCTTTTTTTTGTTGTTTTGTTTAAAAATGAGGGCATTCGTCTCAATAATCGCCAATGTGCGTTTTTTTTGTTTTTTTTTGTTTGTTTTTTTTGTTGAGAAAAAAAATAGTTTTGGGGAAAAATCTAATTTTTCTCCCCTTCGGACACGGACATGATTTTTCAGTCACCGGCCAGCTTTTCACTATTCTCCCCTTCGGACACGAATCACGGTTTTCCCCAACCATTAGCTGTATCGGCATGAATTCCATCAGGAAAACGTTCATTTTGATTTCGAAGAAAAATGAGCGCACTCTGCTTTTGGTTTTCAAAAAAATTGATTCAAACAGGTGGATACTTTATTTTGACGCTGACTATACATTTCGAGTTTTCCCGAGTATGTTTTAGTGAAGAAGCCGGCCAGCTTTTCATTTTTGTTGGCACAAGCGTGAATCCTACTCCCACTAAATGATCGCATTTACCTCAAAAATTGCCAATGTACGTATTATTGAGGAAAAAAAATAGTTTTGAGGAAGAATTAGTTTTTTCTCCCATTCGGCCACGAATCACGGTTTTCACCACACCATTAGCTGTATCGGCATGAATTCCATCAGGAAAAAATTAAATTTGATTTTTTTTTTTAAAAAGAGGGAATTCGCGTGAAAAATCGATATTTTTGCGTATTTTTGAGAAAAAAATCGTTTTGTAGAAAAATCAAGTTTTTCTCCCGTTCGGACACGAACGAATCATGGTGTTCACCTGTTATTAGTTGTATCGACATAAATTCCATCAGGAAAACATTCATTTGATTTCGAAGAAAAATGAGCGCATTTGGTTCAAATATCGCCAATGTACGTATTTCAAAGAAACAAAAAATCATTTTTGAAAAAATCAACTTTTTCTTCTATTTTTATCACACCAAACGGCAGCCGAAATGCGATGCCATGGAGGCTGCCATTTTGAATTTAGCAGTGACGTCAAATCGCAGTTTTCACCACAGCACTGGCTATGTCCTCATAAATTCCAAGAGTAAAACATACATTCGATTTTTACCGTGTATTTTTTTGCGCAGTCGCCGAGAGAAAACGTGGTTTTGCTACTCTGGCCATCTTGTCATTTTCTGCCACGTGAGTCCTACTCACACCAGTGGCCTCAAAAATCAAAATGAAGCTTTTTCTACAGGCATATATGTCGACACATCGGAATGACAAAACACCGAGAATCGGCCACGAATTGCGGTTTTCATCACACAATTGGCTGTGTCGGCATGAATTCCAAGAGTAAAACATGCATTTCGCCGGGTATTTTGTGTGTGTGTGTGTGTGTGTGTGTGTGTGTGTGTGTGTGTGTGTGTGTGTGTGTGTGTGTGTGTGTGCAGTCTCCGCGAGAAAACCTGGTTTTGCTTTTTTGGTCGTCTTTTCGTGAGTCCTACTCACACAAGGGGCGTCAAAAATCAAAATGAAGTTGTTTTTTTGTTTTTTTCGTCGACACAGAAATGTTCAACCCATCAGTTTAGAAAAAAAAAAAAAAAAAATGCCCGCATTTGCCTGAAAAATCGCCAGTCGAAAAATCGGATTCGGTCCAGACTTGAAAAAGTGGATAAAAACTTTTTATAAACAATATTACTGCTTGTGTTTCAGTCAACGGTGAATATTCTGGGTGGTTTCATATTGGTCGCGGCTGCAGACAGGGGGACCCCTGCTCGCCGTATATATACTTAATTTGTGCGGAAATTCTGTCCTCTATTATCCGACAGAACAAAGATATCGAGGGTTAATCAATTTTTTCTCACATTTGGCCACAAATTGGGGTTTCCACCAAAGCATTGGCTGTGTCGCCATGAGTACAACACATTTCGATTTTTCAGTCACCGGCCAGCTTTTCACTATTGTTGACATAAGCGTGAATCCCTCAAAAATTGCCAACGTACGTATTTTTGAGGAAAAAATCGTTTTGAGCAAAAATCTAATTTTTCTCTCATTCGGCCACGAATCACGGTTTTCAACAAATCAAGAGCTGTATCGGCATAAATTCCATCAGAAAATTTTTTTTTTTTTTTTTTTGTTGTTGTTTTGTTTAAAAATGAGGGCATTCGTCTCAAGAATCGCCAATGTGGGTTTTTTTGTTTTTTTGTTTTTTTTTGTTGAGAAAAAAAATCGTTTTGGGGAAAAATCAAATGTTTCTCCCCTTCGGACACGAATCACGGTTTTCCCCAACCATTAGCTGTATCGGCATGAATTCCATCAGGAAAACGTTCATTTTGATTTCGAAAAAATCAACTTTTTCTCCCATTCGGCCACAAATCGCAGTTTTCACCACACCACTGGCTGTGTCCTCATAAATTCAAAGAATAATACATGCATTCGATTTTTACCGTGTATTTTTTTGCGCAGTCGCCGAGAGAAAACGTGGTTTTGCTTCTCTGGCCATCTTGTCATTTTCTGCCACGTGAGTCCTACTCACACCAGTGGCCTCAAAAATCAAAATGAAGCTTTTTTCTACAGGCATATATGTAGACACATCGGAATTGTTGACAAAACACCGCGAATCGGCCACGAATTGCGGTTTTCATCACAACATGTCGACATGAATTCCAAGAGTAAAACATGCATTTCGCCGGGTATTTTGTGTGTGTGTGTGTGTGTGTGTGTGTGTGTGTGTGTGTGTGTGTGTGCAGTCTCCGCGAGAAAACCTGGTTTTGCTTCTTTGGTCGTCTTTTCGTGAGTCCTACTCACACAAGGGGCGTCAAAAATCAAAATGAAGGTTTTTTTTTCTTCTATTTTTTTCTAGCACATACGTCGACACAGAAATGTTCAATCCATCAGTTTAGAAAAAAAAATGCCCGCATTTGCCTGAAAAATCAAAAATGTGCATATGTTGAGGAAAAAAAATTGGAAAACATTCATTTCGACTTTTCTCGAGAATATTTTAGAGCAGTAGCCGCGAATAAACTTGCTTTTGCTGCTCTGGACATCTTTTCTTTTCTGGACACAAACGTGAGTCCCACTCACTCACACCAATGGCGTCAAAAGTTAAAGGGTAAGGCAAGTCAAGTGTAATGTTGGGTTTAGGGGACAGACAGTGATGTCCTAGATTAAATTAGACTAAAATGCACGCATTTGCGGAAGAAAAAAGCGAATGTGCGTATTTCTGAGAAAAACAAATGTGCGTATTTCTGAGGAAAAAAAATCGTTTACTCCCAATCCAAAAAATCGTTTTACTCCCAATCCTGCCGTTGAATTCCAAGAGAAAAACATGAAATTCGATTTTTTTTTTTTTTTTTTTATTTCTCTGGCAATTTTTTCATTTACTGCCACAAACGTGGGTCCTACTCACACCAGTGGCGTCTAAAATCAAAATGAAGTTGTTTTTTCTACTTGCATAAATGTCGACACATCGGAATTGATGACAAAACACCGCAGTTCAATCGATCAATTTGAAGAAAAATGAGCGCATTTGCCTCAAAAATCGCCAATGTGCAAATTAAAAAAAAAAAATTTTAAAGGGAAAAAAATCAATTTTTTCTCACATTTGGCCACAAATTGGGGTTTCCACCAAAGCATTGGCTGTGTCGCCATGAGTACAACACATTTCGATTTTTCAGTCACCGGCCAGCTTTTCACTATTGTTGACATAAGACATAAGCGTGAATCCCTCAAAAATTGCCAACGTACGTATTTTTGAGGAAAAATCGTTTTGAGCAAAAATCTAATTTTTCTCTCATTCGGCCACGAATCACGGTTTTCAACAAATCAATAGCTGTATCGGCATAAATTCCATCAGAAAAAAAAAATCTTTTTTTTTTTTGTTGTTTTGTTTAAAAATGAGGGCATTCGTCTCAAGAATCGCCAATGTGCGTTTTTTTTTTGTTTTTTGTTTGTTTTTTTTCTTGAGAAAAAAAAATCGTTTTGGGGAAAAATCAAATGTTTCTCCCCTTCGGACACGAATCACGGTTTTCCCCAACCATTAGCTGTATCCATCAGGAAAACGTTCATTTTGATTTCGAAGAAAAATGAGCGCATTATGCGTATTTCCATGAACAAAAATCATTTTTGAAAAAAAATCAACTTTTTCTCCCATTCGGCCACAAATCGCAGTTTTCACCACACCACTGGCTGTATCCTCAGAAATTCAAAGAGTAAAACATGCATTCGATTTTTACCGTGTATTGTTTAGCACACTCACCGCGAGAAAACCTGGTTTTGCTTCTCTGGCCATCCTTTCATTTTCTGCCACGTGAGTCCTACTCATACCAGTGGCCTCAAAAATCAAAATGAAGCTTTTTTCTACAGTCGACACATCGGAATTGTTGACAATACACCGCGAATCGGCCACCAATTTCGGTTTTCACCACACCATCAGCTGTGTCGGAATGAATTCCAAACATGCATTTCGATTTTTCACCCGATATTTTTTTTGGTGCAGTCGTTGCGAGAAAACCTGGCTTTGCTTCTCTGGTCGTCTTTTAGTGAGTCCTACTCACACAAGGGGCGTCAAAAATCAAAATGGAAGTTTTTCTACTGGCATATATATATTTATACGTCGATACAGAAATGTTCAATCCATCAATTTAGAAAAAAAAAATGCCCGCATTTTCCTGAACAATCGCCAGTGTGCGTATGTGTAAAAATTGGAAAAAATAAAATTTTACTTTCATTCGGCCACGAACCGAGGTTTTTCACCACATTGGCTGTGTCGGCATGAATTCTACAAGGAAGACATTGATTCCGATTTTTTTCTCGAGAATATTTTTGAGCAGTAATCGCGTATAAACCTGCTTTTGCTGCTCTGGCCATCTTTTCATTTTTGGACACAAAAGTGCGTCAAAAGTTAAAATGAATGTTTATCTAGTAGCATTTATGAACACCGCGATTCAATCGATTAAATTAGACCAAAAAAAAAAAAAGGGAATGTGCGTATTTCTGAGAAAAAAATATCGACTACAACATGCATTTCATTTTACCGAGTATGTTTTAGTAAAGAAAATGGCCAGCTTTTCATTTTTGTTGGCACAAGCGTGAATCCTACTCGCACCAAATGATTGCATTTACCTTAAAAATTGCCAATGTACGTTTTTTTTGAGAAAAAAATAGTTTTGAGGAAAATTTTGTTCTCCCATTCGGCCCGAATCATGATTTTGACCACACCATTATCTGCATCGGCATGAATTCCATCAGGGAAAAATTCAATTTCATTTTTTTTTTTTAAATGAGGGAATTCGCGTGAAAATCGATATTGTGCGTATTTTTGAGAGAAAAAAAATGGTTTTTGGGAAAAAAAATTTTTCTCCCGTTCGGACACGAACGATTCACGGCTTTCACCAACCATTAGTTGTATCGACATGAATTCCATCAGGGAAACATTCATTTGGATTTTAAAGAAACATGAGCGCATTCGCGTCAAATGTCGCAAATGTGCGTATTTTAGAAAAAAAAAAATCGAAAAAAATCAACTTTTTCTCCCATTCGGCCACAAATCGCAGTTTTCACCACAGCACTGGCTGTGTCCTCATAAATTCAAAGAATAATACATGCATTCGATTTTTACCGTGTATTTTTTTGCGCAGTCGCCGAGAGAAAACGTGGTTTTGCTTCTCTGGCCATCTTTTCATTTTCTGCCACGTGAGTCCTACTCACACCAGTGGCCTCAAAAATCAAAATGAAGCTTTTTTCTACAGGCATATATGTCGACACATCGGAATTGTTGACAAAACACCGCGAATCGGCCACGAATTGCGGTTTTCATCACATGTCGACATGAATTCCAAGAGTAAAACATGCATTTCGCCGGGTATTTTGTGTGTGTGTGTGTGTGTGTGTGTGTGTGTGTGTGTGTGTGTGTGTGTGTGTGTGTGTGTGTGTGCAGTCTCCGCGAGAAAACCTGGTTTTGCTTTTTTGGTCGTCTTTTCGTGAGTCCTACTCACACAAGGGGCGTCAAAAATCAAAATGAAGGTTTTTTTTTTTTCTTTTTTTTTTCTAGCATATACGTCGACACAGAAATGTTGAATCCATCAGTTTAGAAAAAAAATGCCCGCATTTGCCTGAAAAATCGAAAATGTGCATATGTTGAGGGAAAAAAATTGGAAAACATTCATTTCGACTTTTTCTCGAGAATATTTTAGAGCAGTAGCCGCGAATAAACTTGCTTTTGCTGCTCTGGACATCTTTTCTTTTCTGGACACAAACGTGAGTCCTACTCACTCACACAAATGGCGTCAAAAGTTAAAGTGTAATGTTGGGTTTAGGGGACAGACAGTGATGTCCTAGATTAAATTAGACTAAAATGCACGCATTTGCGGAAGAAAAAAGCGAATGTGCGTATTTCTGAGAAAAACAAATGTGCGTATTTCTGAGGAAAAAAAATCGTTTACTCCCAATCCAAAAAATCGTTTTACTCCCAATCCTGCCGTTGAATTCCAAGAGAAAAACATGAAATTCGATTTTTTTTTTTTTTTTTTTTATTTCTCTGGCAATTTTTTCATTTACTGCCACAAACGTGGGTCCTACTCACACCAGTGGCGTCTAAAATCAAAATGAAGTTGTTTTTTCTACTTGCATAAATGTCGACACATCGGAATTGATGACAAAACACCGCAGTTCAATCGATCAATTTGAAGAAAAATGAGCGCATTTGCCTCAAAAATCGCCAATGTGCAAATTAAAAAAAAAAAATTTTAAAGGGAAAAAAATCAATTTTTTCTCACATTTGGCCACAAATTGGGGTTTCCACCAAAGCATTGGCTGTGTCGCCATGAGTACAACACATTTCGATTTTTCAGTCACCGGCCAGCTTTTCACTATTGTTGACATAAGACATAAGCGTGAATCCCTCAAAAATTGCCAACGTACGTATTTTTGAGGAAAAATCGTTTTGAGCAAAAATCTAATTTTTCTCTCATTCGGCCACGAATCACGGTTTTCAACAAATCAATAGCTGTATCGGCATAAATTCCATCAGAAAAAAAAAATCTTTTTTTTTTTTGTTGTTTTGTTTAAAAATGAGGGCATTCGTCTCAAGAATCGCCAATGTGCGTTTTTTTTTTTGTTTTTTGTTTGTTTTTTTTCTTGAGAAAAAAAAATCGTTTTGGGGAAAAATCAAATGTTTCTCCCCTTCGGACACGAATCACGGTTTTCCCCAACCATTAGCTGTATCCATCAGGAAAACGTTCATTTTGATTTCGAAGAAAAATGAGCGCATTATGCGTATTTCCATGAACAAAAATCATTTTTGAAAAAAAATCAACTTTTTCTCCCATTCGGCCACAAATCGCAGTTTTCACCACACCACTGGCTGTATCCTCAGAAATTCAAAGAGTAAAACATGCATTCGATTTTTACCGTGTATTGTTTAGCACACTCACCGCGAGAAAACCTGGTTTTGCTTCTCTGGCCATCCTTTCATTTTCTGCCACGTGAGTCCTACTCATACCAGTGGCCTCAAAAATCAAAATGAAGCTTTTTTCTACAGTCGACACATCGGAATTGTTGACAATACACCGCGAATCGGCCACCAATTTCGGTTTTCACCACACCATCAGCTGTGTCGGAATGAATTCCAAACATGCATTTCGATTTTTCACCCGATATTTTTTTTGGTGCAGTCGTTGCGAGAAAACCTGGCTTTGCTTCTCTGGTCGTCTTTTAGTGAGTCCTACTCACACAAGGGGCGTCAAAAATCAAAATGGAAGTTTTTCTACTGGCATATATATATTTATACGTCGATACAGAAATGTTCAATCCATCAATTTAGAAAAAAAAAATGCCCGCATTTTCCTGAACAATCGCCAGTGTGCGTATGTGTAAAAATTGGAAAAAATAAAATTTTACTTTCATTCGGCCACGAACCGAGGTTTTTCACCACATTGGCTGTGTCGGCATGAATTCTACAAGGAAGACATTGATTCCGATTTTTTTCTCGAGAATATTTTTGAGCAGTAATCGCGTATAAACCTGCTTTTGCTGCTCTGGCCATCTTTTCATTTTTGGACACAAAAGTGCGTCAAAAGTTAAAATGAATGTTTATCTAGTAGCATTTATGAACACCGCGATTCAATCGATTAAATTAGACCAAAAAAAAAAAAAGGGAATGTGCGTATTTCTGAGAAAAAAATATCGACTACAACATGCATTTCATTTTACCGAGTATGTTTTAGTAAAGAAAATGGCCAGCTTTTCATTTTTGTTGGCACAAGCGTGAATCCTACTCGCACCAAATGATTGCATTTACCTTAAAAATTGCCAATGTACGTTTTTTTTGAGAAAAAAATAGTTTTGAGGAAAATTTTGTTCTCCCATTCGGCCCGAATCATGATTTTGACCACACCATTATCTGCATCGGCATGAATTCCATCAGGGAAAAATTCAATTTCATTTTTTTTTTTTAAATGAGGGAATTCGCGTGAAAATCGATATTGTGCGTATTTTTGAGAGAAAAAAAATGGTTTTTGGGAAAAAAAATTTTTCTCCCGTTCGGACACGAACGATTCACGGCTTTCACCAACCATTAGTTGTATCGACATGAATTCCATCAGGGAAACATTCATTTGGATTTTAAAGAAACATGAGCGCATTCGCGTCAAATGTCGCAAATGTGCGTATTTTAGAAAAAAAAAAATCGAAAAAAATCAACTTTTTCTCCCATTCGGCCACAAATCGCAGTTTTCACCACAGCACTGGCTGTGTCCTCATAAATTCAAAGAATAATACATGCATTCGATTTTTACCGTGTATTTTTTTGCGCAGTCGCCGAGAGAAAACGTGGTTTTGCTTCTCTGGCCATCTTTTCATTTTCTGCCACGTGAGTCCTACTCACACCAGTGGCCTCAAAAATCAAAATGAAGCTTTTTTCTACAGGCATATATGTCGACACATCGGAATTGTTGACAAAACACCGCGAATCGGCCACGAATTGCGGTTTTCATCACATGTCGACATGAATTCCAAGAGTAAAACATGCATTTCGCCGGGTATTTTGTGTGTGTGTGTGTGTGTGTGTGTGTGTGTGTGTGTGTGTGTGTGTGTGTGTGTGTGTGTGTGTGCAGTCTCCGCGAGAAAACCTGGTTTTGCTTTTTTGGTCGTCTTTTCGTGAGTCCTACTCACACAAGGGGCGTCAAAAATCAAAATGAAGGTTTTTTTTTTTTCTTTTTTTTTTCTAGCATATACGTCGACACAGAAATGTTGAATCCATCAGTTTAGAAAAAAAATGCCCGCATTTGCCTGAAAAATCGAAAATGTGCATATGTTGAGGGAAAAAAATTGGAAAACATTCATTTCGACTTTTTCTCGAGAATATTTTAGAGCAGTAGCCGCGAATAAACTTGCTTTTGCTGCTCTGGACATCTTTTCTTTTCTGGACACAAACGTGAGTCCTACTCACTCACACAAATGGCGTCAAAAGTTAAAGTGTAATGTTGGGTTTAGGGGACAGACAGTGATGTCCTAGATTAAATTAGACTAAAATGCACGCATTTGCGGAAGAAAAAAGCGAATGTGCGTATTTCTGAGAAAAACAAATGTGCGTATTTCTGAGGAAAAAAAATCGTTTACTCCCAATCCAAAAAATCGTTTTACTCCCAATCCTGCCGTTGAATTCCAAAAGAAAAACATGAAATTCGATTTTTTTTTTTTTTTTTTATTTCTCTGGCAATTTTTTCATTTACTGCCACAAACGTGGTTCCTACTCACACCAGTGGCGTCTAAAATCAAAATGAAGTTGTTTTTTCTACTTGCATAAATGTCGACACATCGGAATTGATGACAAAATACCGCAGTTCAATCGATCAATTTGAAGAAAAATGAGCGCATTTGCCTCAAAAATCGCCAATGTGCACATTTTAAAAAATAATTTTTAAAGGGGAAAAAATCAATTTTTTCTCACATTTGGCCACAAATTGGGGTTTCCACCAAAGCATTGGCTGTGTCGCCATGAGTACAACACATTTCGATTTTTCAGTCACCGGCCAGCTTTTCACTATTGTTGACATTGTTGAATCCCTCAAAAATTGCCAACGTACGTATTTTTGAGGAAAAAATCGTTTTGAGCAAAAATCTAATTTTTCTCTCATTCGGCCACGAATCACGGTTTTCAACAAATCAATAGCTGTATCGGCATAAATTCCATCAGGAAAAAAAATCTTTTTTTTTTTTTTTGTTGTTTTGTTTAAAAATGAGGGCATTCGTCTCAATAATCGCCAATGTGCGTTTTTTTTGTTGGTTTTTTTGGTTTTTTTTTGTTGAGAAAAAAAATCGTTTTGGGGAAAAATGTAATTTTTCTCCCCTTCGGACACGGACATGATTTTTCAGTCACCGGCCAGATTTTAACTATTCTCCCCTTCGGACACGAATCACGGTTTTCCCCAACCATTAGCTGTATCGGCATGAATTCCATCAGGAAAACGTTCATTTTGATTTCGAAGAAAAATGAGCGCACTCTGCTTTTGGTTTTCAAAAAAATTGATTGAAACAGGTGGATACTTTATTTTGACGCTGACTATACATTTCGAGTTTTCCCGAGTATGTTTTAGTGAAGAAGCCGGCCAGCTTTTCATTTTTGTTGGCACAAGCGTTTTTTTTTATACGCAAATGCGTGCATACATGTATTTTGTATACATGTATCTTTTCATTTTATGCCACAAACGTGAGTCCAGTCACACGTAGTACTGTGTTTACTGTCCATTAACTCAAACTTGATTGAACAGAGATGGCCAGAGAAGCAACTTCCGGGTTGGTTTTTTTTTTTGCGATTTCTGTTTTTCTCTCGGAATTCAACGGGCGGATTGGTGTAAAACGTGACTCTTCCCAAAAACACACATTCGGGTTTTTTTTTATACGCAAATGCGTGCATACATGTATTTTGTCTAATTTAATCGATTGAATCGTGGTGTTCATAAATGCTAAACATTCATTGTTAACTTTTGACGCCACTTGTGTGAGTGAGTAGGACTCACGTTTGTGTCCAAAACTGAAAAGATGGCCAGAGTAGCAAAACCAGGTTTATTCGTGGTTACTGCTCTAAAGTATTCTCGAGGAAAAATCGAAATGAATGTTTTCCTCATGGAATTAACGGTGTGGTGAAAACCGCGATTCGTGGCCGAATAAGAGTAAAATTTGATTATTTCCAATAGTGATTTTTTTCTCCAAAATACCCACATTGGCGATTTTTGAGGCAACTGCGAAATTTTTTTGGTCCAAATTGTTCCATTCAACATTTCCGATGTGTCGACATATATACAAGTAGAAAAACCTTCATTTTGATTTTTGACGCCACTGATGTGAGTAGGACTCACTTTTATGGCAGAAAATGAAACGATGGCCAGAGAAGCAAAACCAGGTTTTCTCGCGGTGACTGCACACACACACACACAAAAAAAAAAAAAAATGCTCGGGAAAAATCCAAATGCATGTTTTACACTTAGAATTCATTCCCCAAAACGATTTTCTTCCTCAGAAATACGCACATTCGCGATGTGTGAGGCAAACGCGTGCATTTTTCTCCAATTGAATGGATTAAATCGAGGCGTTTTTTCAACAAATCGTTGTGTCGACATTAAAGGGTACGGCAAGTCAAGAGCACTATGGGGTTTAAATGACAGATATTGAGGTCCTAAGCTGTTAGACAGCAAAAGTTTTCGTGAACAAAGTACCATCTACTCAAAAATGCGCCGAAAACACCCTCTGCTTTCGGTTCCTGGGCTGCGCCATGTTGCCGCACTCTTTCGCGAATGAGGCGGGAAAGGTGCTGACGGTGACGTCGCACCACCTCCACTGTCGGCAGTGCCTGCTTTGAGCGAGTTGTCCCAGAGTATTATTTTGTGTTCGAGATGCCACAGTGCAAAGCGTTCGGTTGTTTCAGCAAACAGGGCACGTGTAAGAATGCAGATGGAAGCCACAAAAGCTTTTTTGAATTTCCGAATCTAAACAAATCAAAGGAAAAACGGAGGTTGTGTGCCAAATGATTGAAGCCTTGAAGAACGGCTCGCTTGCCCCGCTGAGTGCAGAAAAACGCCTGGAACAATCGAGACCACAGGACCACTTGTCAAACACGCATCTCCCACAACTGATTGCACTCGTTCTCATGATCGGCTCTTCCCCATCGTCCCCACTGTTTTGACCCCTTACTCAGCTCTTCCTCAGAATATTCTGGCTCGAAATCATAGGGATAGTTCCCCATATCTATTCTAGCTTTCAGGAAATTAGTAAAGTGTGTATACGATCCAGAAATAGCACGCCTAAAACGTGTAGCAGGCACACCTGCACACACAGTGTCAGAATCTCGCCTGCTGCTGAGTGGTCGCGTGACGTCACTGCTAGGATCAACATGGCAGCCCCCATGGCATCGCATTTGGGCTGCCGTTTGGTGTGAAATATGCTGAATGGTGTATTCGTGTTCAAATCTTTTGGGCTGCAGCCGTCTAGGACATCACTATCTATCCCCTAAACACAACATTGCACTTGACTTGCGTTTTCCTTTAATACGACTAGAAAAAAACATTCATTTTTACTTTTGACGCCACTGGTGTGACAAGTGGGTTAACATTTGTTGTGTGTGCAGGGTGCGTAGTGAACACACACCCCTACACGTCGGCCGGCCATACCGGCCTTTGCATTGCAGGGTGCGTAGCGAACACACACCCGTACATACGGCTCACTGGCAAGAAAACCAACGGAATGAACTTCAACCAAAGAACAACGAAAAACGAAAGAGGAGAGGACAACAACAACATCAACAAAACTCTCCACATATATGCCGCGCACTGAACCTGACTTACTACCGCAGATAAACATGATCCAAAAACTCTGAAATCGGAACCCGCACAATTCGGGTCCACAACACAATGAGGGTGGGTGTTTGGGGATTTAACGTCCTTTTCCACCACATAGGGTGATATCAAAGACGGGGCAACGATGAAAAGGCCAGCACAAATAGTTGGCCCCAGCCGGGATCGAACTCACGACCCGAGCATTAGAAGTCCAACGCTCTACCATTCGACCACCCCGGCTCCCCACAACACAATGAATGAGACCTGCATTGACAGTCATATACAATCAAACCGGTGGCCGCTGATGAGGACTGACCGAGTACGTTCAGCACTGAACTAGTCCGAAACACACACAACAAATGTTAACCCACAAAAAGGAAACAAATCAACCCACGATGTGTGCACGGCCGGCCATGCAGGCCTTTGCATTGCAGGCTGCGTAGTGAACACACACCCCTACAATTTTCATTTCTTCCTGGCGAAGCAAAGGGACGTTACTCGTACCGCGGCATCCCCCTGAACGGCCGAGTGACCAATTTTAGGAATACAGGATCGTTGATTCCCCCCACCTGGTCTTCGCCCTGGCGGGCTTTGTTTGTTTGCAGTGCCCTGCTGGTGCTGCTGAACACTTGTCATGTTTAAGACCTTCACAACGCACCCCTCTCTGGTGCGTTGTTTCCCAAACCGCTTCACGGCGGGGAGGTTCCGTGTTGGAGCGGCCTATTCTCCAACTGCAAGCCAGGCATGTTGTCTTCATTGGCAACTAAGGAATTTTCCTTCCTACCTCTCTGTCTATCCCTCACCAGCCCATTCGCTTGTCTCCTTCCGTTTAAAACCTCCCGAATTTAGCCGCTCTGTCCTTCCTCTCATCTGTCAGCTGATTTCTAAGTTCGGCCCTTTCATCTATATTTCTTCTTTTTAACCCCTCACTCACGTCTGCACTACCAGCGGTTACAATAAGTGATGTTGGGCATATGCTGCGAACTGGTTTATTGCGTCTAGGAGATGTGTTCGTAAATCACATGCGACATGTTTCATCATTGCGGATTTTTGCCATTTTTTTGTGTGTTTCTTTGTTAGGTCTTCAACACTACGTCATGAATATTTCGTCGCCCACGTGCGGATTTTTGCCATTTTTGGTGTGTTTCTTTGTGAGGTCTTCAACATTACGTCGAGAATATTTCGTCGCCCATGTGTCTTAGAAATGCTTCATTCCGGTGGGAAACAGAGAACTGAAGTAAAAGTTTAACTCCGTGGAGCACGACCTTGTCATAATAATGTGTGCGGATTGGAGTAATTTAGTTAGTTCTCTTCTGAAATAGAAGTTTAGGTTCGCTGTTGGCTAGCTGATTCGTTTGGCATGGATTTGTGTCGTCGTTTTCAAATTCTATACTGAGCAACGGCCGTTTCCGGTCGAGTTTGTGGCGACTGTAGGCGATATGCACACGCCGTTTGGTTCATAACACTCATGAGTTTCCTCGATAGGAACGCTCATTCATTCAAACTCACAACCCTGTCCCTTTTGTGCAGTAATGTGTCCATTTTGCGGCCAACTATCGGTATTTTTGCTCGCACCGGCACGATATTTTCCGCCAGTGTTTTGACGTAGTATCGCCACTGTGGTAAACGTTTCTTCCTCTATAGTACATTTATAAACACATTAGTACAGAGTAACATTCTGTCGGCTCTTAACCACATTGGTCTAAGGGATGTTTTCATTAGATTCAGACTTTGAATTACTAGTTTAAAATGTCACAAATACGCTTCTGTAAAGACCCTGATGTCTGCCTTAGATGTCCACATTGTCCAGATAATGAAACTGAAATGCATTTCTTGTTTGTATGTCACAATTACAGTGCCTTGAGAAAACAGTACATTTGGGTCAAGGTCATTCAAATGAGAGCTGGAAGTGAAGAGCTTATCAATGACTATCTTTATGCCACGTTTGATAGCTCTAGTTTTCGCAGCTTCCGTACAAATGGTAATGTAAAATTTCACAACAGACAGCTGTATTGACCTTGACCTTGAGTCAAGGTCATTCAAAAGGCTATATCTGCATAGGTCTCAATGCTGCCTATCATTGTGCCTTGTTTGGTGCCTCTGCTTTTTGTTGTTTCCAAGAAAATGCTAACGTGACGGTCTCCGCAAAACATTTTAAGTGGCCTTGACCTTGACTCAAGAAAATTGAATACAAGTATGCCAGTACAGGTTTTGTCAATGTCTATCATCGTGCAAAGTTTGATGCTTCTGGTATCTCTAGATTTTGAGAAAATGGCAGTTGTAAATTTCCAATGAGACAGATTTAGTGACCTTGACCTTCAGTCAAGGTTATTCAAACAGTATGTCTTGGAAGGTCTTACTGCTGTCTATCAGCAAGCCAGGTTTGGTGCTTCTGCCATTTATTGTTTCTGAGAAAATGCCAATGTTAAGGTTTTGGAAACATTTCCGCAAACAGCTTGTATGGCCTTGACCTTGACTCAAAGTCACTGAATACAGGTATGTCAGTAAAGTTGTTGTCAATGTCTATCATCATGGAAAGTTTGATGTCTCTGGCTTTTCTAGAATCTGAGAAAATGCCAATGTAAAATTTCCAAACAGACAGCTTTGGTGACCTTGAACTTGGATCAAGGTCAGTCAATGTGGCATGTTTTGAAAGTTCTTACGGCTGTCTATCAGCACGCCAAGTAAGTTGCCTCTGCTGTTCATTGCTTCTGAGAAAATGCCAATGTTAAGGTTTTGGAAGGTTTCCGCTATAGAGCTCTTATGGCCTTGACCTTGACTCACAGTCACTGGCTACAGGTAAGTCAGTAAAGGTGTTGTCAATGTCTATCATCATGCAAAGTTTGATGTCTTTGGCTTTTCTAGATTCTGAGAAAATGCCAATGAAAACAAGCAGACAGCTTTAGTGGCCTTGACCTTGGGTCAAGGTCAATCAATATGGTATGTTTTGAAAGTTCTCATGGCTTTCTATCAGCAGGTCAAGTTTGGTGCCTCTGCTATTTGCAGATTCTGAGAAAAGGCCAATGTTAAGGTTTACTGCGGACACACAGACAGACAGACAGCCGACGGAGGGCTATTACATAGACTCACTTTGTTACACAAGTGAGCCAAAAATGATTCAAAGAATTAATGTGCACATCTGTGAAACATTCATTTCGACTTTTTCTCGAGAATATTTTAGAGCAGTAGCCGCGAATAAACTTGCTTTTGCTGCTCTGGACATCTTTTCTTTTCTGGACACAAACGTGAGTCCCACTCACTCACACCAATGGCGTCAAAAGTTAAAGGGTAAGGCAAGTCAAGTGCAATGTTGGGTTTAGGGGATAGACAGTGATGTCCTAGATTAAATTAGACTAAAATGCACGCATTTGCGGAAGAAAAAAGCGAATGTGCGTATTTCTGAGAAAAACAAATGTGCGTATTTCTGAGGAAAAAAATCGTTTACTCCCAATCCAAAAAATCGTTTTACTCCCAATCCTGCCGTTGAATTCCAAAAGAAAAACATGAAATTCGATTTTTTTTGTTTTTTTTTTCTTTTTTATTTCTCTGGCAATCTTTTCATTTTCTGCCACAAACGTGGGTCCTACTCACACCAGTGGCGTCTAAAATTAAAATGAAGTTGTTTTTTCTACTTGCATAAATGTCGACACATCGGAATTGATCAATTTGAAGAAAAATGAGCGCATTTGCCTCAAAAATCGCCAATGTGCAAATTAAAAAAAAAAAATTTTAAAGGTAAAAAAATCAATTTTTTCTCACATTTGGCCACAAATTGGGGTTTCCACCAAAGCATTGGCTGTGTCGCCATGAGTACAACACATTTCGATTTTTCAGTCACCGGCCAGCTTTTCACTATTGTTGACATAAGCGTGAATCCCTCAAAAATTGCCAACGTACGTATTTTTGAGGAAAAAATCGTTTTGAGCAAAAATCTAATTTTTCTCTCATTCGGCCACGAATCACGGTTTTCAACAAATCAATAGCTGTATCGGCATAAATTCCATCAGGAAAAAAAATCTTTTTTTTTTTTTGTTGTTTTGTTTAAAAATGAGGGCATTCGTCTCAATAATCGCCAATGTGCGTTTTTTTTGTTTTTTTGTTTGTTTTTTTTGTTGAGAAAAAAAATAGTTTTGGGGAAAAATCTAATTTTTCTCCCCTTCGGACACGGACATGATTTTTCAGTCACCGGCCAGCTTTTCACTATTCTCCCCTTCGGACACGAATCACGGTTTTCCCCAACCATTAGCTGTATCGGCATGAATTCCATCAGGAAAACGTTCATTTTGATTTCGAAGAAAAATGAGCGCACTCTGCTTTTGGTTTTCAAAAAAATTGATTCTAACAGGTGGATACTTTATTTTGACGCTGACTATACATTTCGAGTTTTCCCGAGTATGTTTTAGTGAAGAAGCCGGCCAGCTTTTCATTTTTGTTGGCACAAGCGTGAATCCTACTCCCACTAAATGATCGCATTTACCTCAAAAATTGCCAATGTACGTATTATTGAGGAAAAAAAATAGTTTTGAGGAAAAATTAGTTTTTTCTCCCATTCGGCCACGAATCACGGTTTTCACCACACCATTAGCTGTATCGGCATGAATTCCATCAGGAAAAAATTAAATTTGATTTTTTTTAAAAAGAGGGAATTCGCGTGAAAAATCGATATTTTTGTGTATTTTTGAGAAAAAAATCGTTTTGTAGAAAAATAAAATTTTTCTCCCGTTCGGACACGAACGAATCATGGTGTTCACCTGTTATTAGTTGTATCGACATAAATTCCATCAGGAAAACATTCATTTGATTTCGAAGAAAAATGAGCGCATTTGGTTCAAATATCGCCAATGTACGTATTTCAAAGAAAAAAAAATCATTTTTGAAAAAATCAACTTTTTCTTCTATTTTTATCACACCAAACGGCAGCCGAAATGCGATGCCATGGAGGCTGCCATTTTGAATCTAGCAGTGACGTCAAATCGCAGTTTTCACCACAGCACTGGCTATGTCCTCATAAATTCCAAGAGTAAAACATACATTCGATTTTTACCGTGTATTTTTTTGCGCAGTCGCCGAGAGAAAACGTGGTTTTGCTACTCTGGCCATCTTGTCATTTTCTGCCACGTGAGTCCTACTCACACCAGTGGCCTCAAAAATCAAAATGAAGCTTTTTCTACAGGCATATATGTCGACACATCGGAATGACAAAACACCGAGAATCGGCCACGAATTGCGGTTTTCATCACACAATTGGCTGTGTCGGCATGAATTCCAAGAGTAAAACATGCATTTCGCCGGGTATTTTGTGTGTGTGTGTGTGTGTGTGTGTGTGTGTGTGTGTGTGTGTGTGTGTGTGTGTGCAGTCTCCGCGAGAAAACCTGGTTTTGCTTTTTTGGTCGTCTTTTCGTGAGTCCTACTCACACAAGGGGCGTCAAAAATCAAAATGAAGTTGTTGTTTTTTTGTTTTTTTCGTCGACACAGAAATGTTCAACCCATCAGTTTAGAAAAAAAAAAAAAAAAAATGCCCGCATTTGCCTGAAAAATCGCCAGTCGAAAAATCGGATTCGGTCCAGACTTGAAAAAGTGGATAAAAACTTTTTATAAACAATATTACTGCTTGTGTTTCAGTCAACGGTGAATATTCTGGGTGGTTTCATATTGGTCGCGGCTGCAGACAGGGGGACCCCTGCTCGCCGTATATATACTTAATTTGTGCGGAAATTCTGTCCTCTATTATCCGACAGAACAAAGATATCGAGGGTTAATCAATTTTTTCTCACATTTGGCCACAAATTGGGGTTTCCACCAAAGCATTGGCTGTGTCGCCATGAGTACAACACATTTCGATTTTTCAGTCACCGGCCAGCTTTTCACTATTGTTGACATAAGCGTGAATCCCTCAAAAATTGCCAACGTACGTATTTTTGAGGAAAAAATCGTTTTGAGCAAAAATCTAATTTTTCTCTCATTCGGCCACGAATCACGGTTTTCAACAAATCAAGAGCTGTATCGGCATAAATTCCATCAGAAAATTTTTTTTTTTTTTGTTGTTGTTGTTTTGTTTAAAAATGAGGGCATTCGTCTCAAGAATCGCCAATGTGGGTTTTTTTGTTTTGTTTTTTTTTTTTTTTTGAGAAAAAAAATCGTTTTGGGGAAAAATCAAATGTTTCTCCCCTTCGGACACGAATCACGGTTTTCCCCAACCATTAGCTGTATCGGCATGAATTCCATCAGGAAAACGTTCATTTTGATTTCGAAAAAATCAACTTTTTCTCCCATTCGGCCACAAATCGCAGTTTTCACCACACCACTGGCTGTGTCCTCATAAATTCAAAGAATAATACATGCATTCGATTTTTACCGTGTATTTTTTTGCGCAGTCGCCGAGAGAAAACGTGGTTTTGCTTCTCTGGCCATCTTGTCATTTTCTGCCACGTGAGTCCTACTCACACCAGTGGCCTCAAAAATCAAAATGAAGCTTTTTTCTACAGGCATATATGTCGACACATCGGAATTGTTGACAAAACACCGCGAATCGGCCACGAATTGCGGTTTTCATCACAACATGTCGACATGAATTCCAAGAGTAAAACATGCATTTCGCCGGGTATTTTGTGTGTGTGTGTGTGTGTGTGTGTGTGTGTGTGTGTGTATGTGTGCAGTCTCCGCGAGAAAACCTGGTTTTGCTTCTTTGGTCGTCTTTTCGTGAGTCCTACTCACACAAGGGGCGTCAAAAATCAAAATGAAGGGTTTTTTTTCTTCTATTTTTTTCTAGCACATACGTCGACACAGAAATGTTCAATCCATCAGTTTAGAAAAAAAATGCCCGCATTTGCCTAAAAAATCGAAAATGTGCATATGTTGAGGAAAAAAAATTGGAAAACATTCATTTCGACTTTTCTCGATAATATTTTAGAGCAGTAGCCGCGAATAAACTTGCTTTTGCTGCTCTGGACATCTTTTCTTTTCTGGACACAAACGTGAGTCCTACTCACTCACACCAATGGCGTCAAAAGTTAAAGGGTAAGGCAAGTCAAGTGTAATGTTGGGTTTAGGGGACAGACAGTGATGTCCTAGATTAAATTAGACTAAAATGCACGCATTTGCGGAAGAAAAAAGCGAATGTGCGTATTTCTGAGAAAAACAAATGTGCGTATTTCTGAGGAAAAAAAATCGTTTACTCCCAATCCAAAAAATCGTTTTACTCCCAATCCTGCCGTTGAATTCCAAGAGAAAAACATGAAATTCGATTTTTTTTCTTTTTTTTTTTTTTATTTCTCTGGCAATTTTTTCATTTACTGCCACAAACGTGGGTCCTACTCACACCAGTGGCGTCTAAAATCAAAATGAAGTTGTTTTTTCTACTTGCATAAATGTCGACACATCGGAATTGATGACAAAACACCGCAGTTCAATCGATCAATTTGAAGAAAAATGAGCGCATTTGCCTCAAAAATCGCCAATGTGCAAATTAAAAAAAAAAAATTTTAAAGGGAAAAAAATCAATTTTTTCTCACATTTGGCCACAAATTGGGGTTTCCACCAAAGCATTGGCTGTGTCGCCATGAGTACAACACATTTCGATTTTTCAGTCACCGGCCAGCTTTTCACTATTGTTGACATAAGCGTGAATCCCTCAAAAATTGCCAACGTACGTATTTTTGAGGAAAAATCGTTTTGAGCAAAAATCTAATTTTTCTCTCATTCGGCCACGAATCACGGTTTTCAACAAATCAATAGCTGTATCGGCATAAATTCCATCAGAAAAAAAAAATCTTTTTTTTTTTGTTGTTTTGTTTAAAAATGAGGGCATTCGTCTCAAGAATCGCCAATGTGCGTTTTTTTTTTTTTTTTTTTTTTTTTTTTTCTTGAGAAAAAAAAATCGTTTTGGGGAAAAATCAAATGTTTCTCCCCTTTCGGACACGAATCACGGTTTTCCCCAACCATTAGCTGTATCGGCATGAATTCCATCAGGAAAACGTTCATTTTGATTTCGAAGAAAAATGAGCGCATTATGCGTATTTCCATGAACAAAAATCATTTTTGAAAAAAAATCAACTTTTTCTCCCATTCGGCCACAAATCGCAGTTTTCACCACACCACTGGCTGTATCCTCAGAAATTCAAAGAGTAAAACATGCATTCGATTTTTACCGTGTATTTTTTAGCACACTCACCGCGAGAAAACCTGGTTTTGCTTCTCTGGCCATCTTTTCATTTTCTGCCACGTGAGTCCTACTCATACCAGTGGCCTCAAAAATCAAAATGAAGATTTTTTCTACAGTCGACACATCGGAATTGTTGACAATACACCGCGAATCGGCCACCAATTTCGGTTTTCACCACACCATCAGCTGTGTCGGAATGAATTCCAAACATGCATTTTGATTTTTCACCCGATATTCTTTTTGGTGCAGTCGTTGCGAGAAAACCTGGCTTTGCTTCTCTGGTCGTCTTTTAGTGAGTCCTACTCACACAAGGGGCGTCAAAAATCAAAATGGAAGTTTTTCTACTGGCATATATATATATGTATTTATACGTCGATACAGAAATGTTCAATCCATCAATTTAGAAAAAAAAAAATGCCCGCATTTTCCTGAACAGTCGCCAGTGTGCGTATGTGTAAAAATTGGAAAAAATAAAATTTTACTTTCATTCGGCCACGACCCGAGGTTTTCACCACATTGGCTGTGTTGGCATGAATTCCACAAGGAAGACATTGATTTCGATTTTTTTCTCGAGAATATTTTTGAGCAGTATAAACCTGCTTTTGCTGCTCTGGCCATCTTTTCATTTTTGGACACAAAAGTGCGTCAAAAGTTAAAATGAATGTTTATCTAGTAGCATTTATGAACACCGCGATTCAATCGATTAAATTAGACCAAAAATGCACACATTTGCATAAGAAAAAAAAAGCGAATGTGCGTATTTCTGAGAAAAAATATCGACTACAACATGCATTTTATTTTACCGAGTATGTTTTAGTAAAGAAAATGGCCAGCTTTTCATTTTTGTTGGCACAAGCGTGAATCCTACTCGCACCAAATGATTGCATTTACCTTAAAAATTGCCAATGTACGTATTTTTGAGAAAAAAATAGTTTTGAGGAAAAAATTTTTCTCCCATTCGGCTCGAATCATGATTTTCACCACATCTGCATCGGCATAAATTCCATCAGGGAAAAATTCAATTTCATTTTTTTTTTTTAAATGAGGGAATTCGCGTGAAAATCGATATTGTGCGTATTTTTGAGAAAAAAAAATGGTTTTCTCTTTTCTCCCCTTTTTTCTACAGGCACATCGTCGACACATCGGAATTGTTGACAAAACACCGCGAATAGGCCACGAATTGCGGTTTTCATCACAACATGTCGACATGAATTCCAAGAGTAAAACATGCATTTCGCCGGGTATTTTGTGTGTGTGTGTGTGTGTGTGTGTGTGTGTGTGTGTGTGTGTGTGTGTGTGTGTGTGTGCAGTCTCCGCGAGAAAACCTGGTTTTGCTTCTTTGGTCGTCTTTTCGTGAGTCCTACTCACACAAGGGGCGTCAAAAATCAAAATGAATTTTTTTTTCTTTTTTTTTTTCGTCGACACAGAAATGTTCAACCCATCAGTTTAGAAAAAAAATGCCCGCATTTGCCTGAAAAATCGCCAATCGAAAAATCGGATTCGGTCCAGACTTGAAAAAGTGGATAAAAACTTTTTATAAACAATATTACTGCTTGTGTTTCAGTCAACGGTGAATATTCTGGGTGGTTTCATATTGGTCGCGGCTGCAGACAGGGGGACCCCTGCTCGCCGTATATATATATACTTAATTTGTGCGGAAATTCTGTCCTCTATTATCCGACAGAACAAAGATATCAAGGGTTAATCAATTTTTTTCTCACATTTGACCACAAATTGGGGTTTCCACCAAAGCATTGGCTGTGTCGCCATGAGTACAACACATTTCGATTTTTCAGTCACCGGCCAACTTTTCACTATTGTTGACATAAGCGTGAATCCCTCAAAAATTGCCAACGTACGTATTTTTGAGGAAAAATCGTTTTGAGCAAAAATCTAATTTTTCTCTCATTCGGCCACGAATCACGGTTTTCAACAAATCAATAGCTGTATCGGCATAAATTCCATCAGAAAAAAAAAATCTTTTTTTTTTTTGTTGTTTTGTTTAAAAATGAGGGCATTCGTGAGAAAAAAAAAATCGTTTTGGGGAAAAATCAAATGTTTCTCCCCTTCGGACACGAATCACGGTTTTCCCCAACCATTAGCTGTATCGGCATGAATTCCATCAGGAAAACGTTCATTTTGATTCCGAAGAAAAATGATCGCATTATGCGTATTTCCAGAAACAAAAATCATTTTTGAAAAAAAATCAAGTTTTTCTCCCATTCGGCCACAAATCGCAGTTTTCACCACACCACTGGCTGTATCCTCAGAAATTCAAAGAGTAAAACATGCATTCGATTTTTACCGTGTATTTTTTAGCACACTCACCGCGAGAAAACCTGGTTTTGCTTCTCTGGCCATCTTTTCATTTTCTGCCACGTGAGTCCTACTCATACCAGTGGCCTCAAAAATCAAAATGAACCTTTTTTCTACAGTCGACACATCGGAATTGTTGACAATACACCGCGAATAGGCCACCAATTTCGGTTTTCACCACACCATCAGCTGTGTCGGATTGAATTCCAAACATGCATTTCGATTTTTCACCCGATATTTTTTTTGGTGCAGTCGTTGCGAGAAAACCTGGCTTTGCTTCTCTGGTCGTCTTTTAGTGAGTCCTACTCACACAAGGGGCGTCAAAAATCAAAATGGAAGTTTTTCTACTGGCATATATATATATATATATTTATACGTCGATACAGAAATGTTCAATCCATCGTATGTGTAAAAACCGGTGAAAACCGTCAAAGGAACGGGAGAAAATTTTGATTTTTCCACAAAATGATTTTTATCTTTAAAAAAATTTAAAAAAAAATAAAAAAAAACGCACATTGACGATTTTGGACGCGAATTCCCTCACTTAAAAAAATCAAAATGAATTTTTTCCTGATGGAATTCATGCCGATACAGCTAATGGTGTAGTGAAAACTTTTCCTTTTTTTTTTTTTTTTTTTAAATACACACATTGGCGATTTTTGAGTCAAATGCGCTCATTTCTCTTCCCAAAAACGATTTTTTCCTTCAGAAATACGCACATTCGCTTTTTTCTTACGCAAATGCTTACACTTTTGGTCTTATTTAATCGATTCAATCGCGGTGTTCATTAATGCTACTAGATAAACATTCATTTAACTTTTGACGCCATTGGTGTGAGTGAGTAGCAGGAAACTAAGCAAAATACGTCCTTTATTAACCATAGATGCAGCAAATAAACTTGCAAGTTCATTCATCCGCTCTATATTAGATTATTGCAACTTTTTTGCCTGGTTTACCAGATAATAAAATTCGGAGACTCCAGCGAAATCAAAATTGTGCTGCAAGACTAGTATTGAAAAAATGAAAACGGGAAAGGTCTACTCCTTTATTAAAGGGTACGGCAAGTCAAGAGCACTACTGGGTTTAAATGACAGATATTGAGGTCCTAAGCTGTTAGACAGCAAAAGTTTTCGTGAACAAAGTACCATTTACTAAAAAATGCGCCGAAAACACCCTCTGCTCTCGGTTCCTGGGCTGCGCCATGTTGCCGCACTCTTTCGCGAATGAGATGGGAAAGGTGCTGACGGTGACGTCACTCCCCCACCACTGTCGGCAGTGCCAGTAGACACAGTGCAAAGCGTTTGGTTGTTTCAGGAAACAGGGCATGTGTAAGAATGCAGATGGAAGCCACAAAAGTTTTTATAAATTTCCGAATCTAAACAAATCAAAGGAAAAACGGAGGTTATGTGCGAAATGGTTGGAGACCTTGAAGAACGATCGCTTGCCCCGCCGAGTGCATGAATACGCCTGGAACAATCGAGACTGACCTCGTTTGTGGAGATCATTTTACCCCGGATTGTTTCATTCGCGCTTTTGCGAACGATGTTACTGCATCTTTTGTCAAACACACATCAATCGGCTCTTCCCCATCGTCACAGTTCCCACTGTTTTCTGCCCGACCTCTTACTGAGCTCTGGCTCGAAATTATAAAGAACTATCCCCAAATCCATTCTAGCTTTCAGGAAATAAGCAAAGTGTGTATACGAGCCAGAAATAGCACGCCTAAAACGTGGCACACCTGCACGCACAGAGAGTGTGCCAGGAAAGTGTCGTCTGCTGCTGAGTGGTGCAGTGACGTCACTGCTAGGATCAACATGGCAGCCTCCATGGCATCGCATTTTGGCTGCCGTTTGGTGTGATAAATGCTGAATGGTGTTATTCATGTTCAAATCTTTTGGGCTGCAGCCGTCTAGGACATCACTATCTATCACTTAAACCCAACATTGCACCTGACTTGCCTTACCCTCTAAGAACCCTTCACTGGCTGCCTATCAGAGCAAGAATTGAATATAAAGTATCAACCATCTGCCACAGAGCTTTCCACAGCAATGATTTACCCAGTTACATACATGATTTACTTGTGCCATATGCACCATCCAGGAGTCTTCGTTCCGAAAATTCAAATCTTTTTGTCTGTACCTCGATATAAATTGCATAACTATGGCAAGGGAACGCAGAAGAAAAAGAAGAAGAAGAAGAAGCATACTATGGTAGACGTTCTTTTTCCATTTTCGGCCCCCAAACTTGGAACATGCTGCCAAGATCAATAAAATTCAAAAGCAGTCTAAAAACTTACCTAATCAAAGCATATTTATAATGAAAAAAGTTCAGACAAGATCTCTTTGGGTTTTCATGATCCTGACTGTCGTTCTTTTTTCAGTTTTTGTCATTCTGGGACACCTTGTTTATTGCATATTGCTTTATTCTGTTTTTATAGTCTGTTAAATTTTTGTTTCCGCTCAGAGCATGTAATCTTATACGAATATGCGCTTTATAAATAAAATTATTATTATTATTATTATTATTATTATTATTAAATACGCACATTGGCGATTTATGAGTCAAATGCGCTCATTTTTCTTCAAATTGATCAACTGAATCGGTGTTTTTTTCAAAAATACGCACATTGGCAATTTTTTAGGCAAATGCGCTCATTTGGTGGGAGTAGGATTCACGCTTGTGTCAACAAAAATGAAAAGCTGGCCGGTGACCGCACTAAAACATACTCGGGAAAAATCGAAATGTATAGTATGTTGTACCCTTGGAATTCATGCCGACACAGCCAATGCTGTGATGGAAACCGCAATTCGTGGCCGAATGGGAGAAATTTTTTTTTTTTTTAAAACAAATACGCACATTGGTGATTTTAGAGTCAATTCCGCTCATTTCTTCAAATTGATCGATCGAAACGCGGTGTTTTGTCAACAATTCCGATGTGTCGACAATTATGAAAGTAGAAAAAAACCTTCACTTTGATTTTAGACGCCACTTGTGTGAGTAGGAGATTGCCAGAGAAATAAAAACAGAAAAAAAAATCGAAATTCATGTAAAAACATGAATTTCGATTTTTTTCTGTTTTTATTTCTCGACCGAGTTACGGACCGAGTAAAACATGACTCTTCCCAAAAACGTTTTTTTTTTTTTTTTTTCCATCACAAATACGCACACAAAATGGCGGTTACCTTAACTCGTTTCTAAGCTGCTGTAGTGGAAAAACACAAACAAGCCCTATTTTAGGGCGACGTTTTCTCAGTCATTAGAGCGACAAAAGCCTTTATGACATACGTGTGACCTTGACCTTTAAGTGTGACCTTGACGGACGGACGGACGGACGGAAGGACGGACACTGAAACGGGCGGGCGAAGAAACAGACGAACGGAAAGAAAAGTCAAACCTTGCTAGCCGCTGATCCTTTATTATCCTTTCTGTACTGCTCGCATGCTTTGCTGGCCAGTTCCCCAGATATTTCCAAGACTCTCTTGTAAGATGTACTTAGCCCCAAAGTGTGCATAGTATCAACTATCTCGTTCTTGCGAGTCTGCGCATGTGTTAGTAGCCCAACATAGACAGGAATGGGTGGCTCTCTGTCCTTTGTGTGGTGCCTTGCTGGTGTAGTTTGCTGCTTTGATTTCTTGGCATTGAAACAGGACAGCTTAGCCAATGAGAGGGACGCTTTCCTCTACCTGTTGCGTCCATACTTGGGCCTTGTAGAATCATTTTGTATGAAAGCTAGCAGGGTCTCTGGAACACTTTTGTATTGACAGTCCTAATCATATGTACCAGTGAAATGACTGAATTGAAATATTTCCCTTCTCACAATTCTTGCAGCTTTTGCAAAATGGACGGCTGCATCATCCCAAGTCTCTATGTATGCTTCCTTCAGTGTACTGTTCAAATGGTCACCGAAAGTGAGAAGCATATCCACTCACATGTGCTCGGAGATCAGGGAAATGTGCCAGCAGCCTCTGCCGAAGTCTACTGCTATGAACCCTGCCAGAGACAACCCCAAAATCTTGAAGTCTAGTTTCATACAGATTTACTAAATCAGCCATTTTGAAGACGACCATCCCAGCTGATCCGTCCCTCACCTCCTGCATGAACTCAGTCAATTCTGCGAATACTAGACCATGCTGCTCTGGCTCTTCTTCACCTGTCAACTTGGGTTTAGCTATTCTGTACAGGTTAAAGAGACACACAGGGTGGTATTTCAGTTCCTCTGAAATGACATCTCCTGAACCAAGTTTTTTCATCAGTTTGCTGTCCTGTAATGCTAGAGCACACTCTCGGACTCTTCTGTCTAACTGGAACGTTGACGCTTGTCTTAGTTCCTTTGCTAAAGCAGGTTTGTCACACAGGAAGCAGCAAAATTGATGTCCATCACTTGTATCTGTTGTTGAACCTGCACTTGAATCCCGTCTTGTGAACCTTTTCGGTGGTTCTTCGCCTGCAGTATCAGCTGCTCCAAGCTTTCGCTTCAACTTTGATGAGTTGTATTTGATTCGACACGACGTATGGAAACATGCTTGTCTTTTCCTAAATGTTTCTTCAAGATCCTTCCCTTCCTTCAGTCTGGTGAGGAGATCTGGTGGTAAAACACCAAGTTCGTGAAATTTAGTCAAGTTTTCTGCTAAAGTGGTGTATGATGACCATGATTTGCGCGTTGCTCTGGCCGGACATTGTAGATTTTCACTGGTTTTCCGCTGGCATATTGCACAAAGGCCCCAGTCTGTTGCTGCATGCTCATGTGTCAGCCATGTCGGGTGTCCCTACATAAGGATAAGGACACACACACACACACACACACACACACACACACACACACACACACACACACACACACACACACACATACAGACACACACACACACATACAGACACACACACATACACACACAATCACTGAGATATCTTGCAAAAGTAGCCTCCCCCCTCCCACCACCACCAAAAACAAAATAAAATGAAAGTCAGCGCATTTACCATCTCATTAGTGCAAAACATGCTCACTTCACATATATGTTTGCATGGAGTGAGCAAAATAAAATTGTCATACAAAAACATCCCTGAAGTACTTACAAACACTGTCCTTTCACACCATCACAAAAGAAACTGCTGACAAGTACTTTTCTTGTCCATGTGCACTCTGAAATGGGAAAACAGACCTTGCTACTTACTATAATGGTAAACTCTAAACCCTGTATCAGAAATGGTGTGACGGTGTGTGTGTGTGTGTGTGTGTGTGTGTGTGTGTGTGTGTGTGTGTGTGTGTGTGTGTGTGTGTGTGTGTGTGTGTAAAAACATCAAAACGTTGCAGTACTACGAATACACGAAAAATTCATGGACCTACGGATGTTTATCACTATCGCCATCCAAACCCTCCCCACCGCCCCTAGACCCATTCAAAGCGGGAAAAAAGGTAACAATCTTCCTTGTTTGACCCTGTAACCTCCACTTTCTCCCTTCCCCTTTATTTGCAACCGTGAAAATCATCCAAGTACCAAAACTATAATGGGAAGGAGTAAGCTTACAGTCTAAATCAGCAACAAAAATCCGCAATGAAGTACTCAGAAATGCTGTCCCTTCCATTGCAAGCCGTTCTCATCTTTGTTTTAGTCCACACTAAATGGGGGAGGGGGGGGGGGGGAACTCGTCACGCATTGGGTGCCTGAACAGCCCACAAACAATCATCACTGAATTTATATGAATGATTAGATCCAGGCGCCTGTTGCTTCTTTTCACTTCCCCTCCGGCCTCTTCCCAATCAGAAATCGTAACTCACACGTTTCTTTTCCAAGTATTTCAAGTGAAAAATCCTTCCTTTTGGCCTGTCCTCTTCCCTTTTTCTAGATTTACCTTCTTTTTATCGCGCGTAATGATAACACACACGTGCATACATGCACGACTGGCGCATCGTTCACGTATCTTCGCTAGAGTAAACATTACAAAAAGTCAGCATTCAAAATAGACCTAGTGATACATCAGACACACCGAGGACAACACCAAGATCCGACAGAAAAGGCTGGAAATTATAAATCATGTATCAAACGAACGAAACTGCCCTGACTTACCCCAAATACGTGTTCTCCTAGACTCCAGAGTGCAGTCCCTTTTCGGCGGGGCGTGAAAATGTGACTGCTTACACCCAGCGCCATTTTCAAAAATGGCGATTTTTTTTTTAGAAAAGCATAGACTTGTGTGTCATATGATTCGATTTGAAATGAAGTCTTGAATATCCGACCACTTTTCGTTTGGGCAAAATCTTTGCCAGCGGACAATTATTGTTGCGCTTTGATGGCACTGTTTACGTGGTACACTGATCCAACAGGATGTGAGTAAACGGCAAGGGGGTTGCACTCTGACAGGCAAGGGTGTTGCACTCTACAGGCAAGTATTATTGCACGGTGCAGACGATCACGTACCTGCCTTGTGGTGGAATAAGAGACGATTACAAAAGCATACACACCCGTGCTCTAAGACTGAATGTAATAATAGATCTGTCCATTCAGACAGAGACATGTTATGTATGTCTCTGATTCAGAAACACGCCTACTTTCACTCTGAAGACAGCCTGCCATCACGTGCGCCACTGAGGATCCCTCTGGGTTCAAAGCTGGTCAAGGATGACATAGTGCGCGACCTTGTGTTTGAGAGCACCGAGACAATTTAGGCCCGTCACGGTAGCGCAGTGAGCGCCATTTCCCCACTGTGCACAGAGGTACTTTCCACTGAAAGACTCTGTGCCCCAGAGAGTGCGTGTTCTCCTCTGCGCCGCCATTTTGAATTCCATGAAGTGCGGACCGCGCGTATTTTCAAACGTTTCATTTAGACAGACAACACAAATAAAGAGGCGTATTCAAATTATCCTATCACTCTGTGGGGCTTGTTCTGTATTCTATTAAATAGATGGAATATTTAGTGGATATTTATGGGGCGCCTCTACATTTACTGCTGATGCACTGATCTCCAAATTCGTCTGCTGCAGACAATTATTCTAATTATTTTTTTCTCCAAATCCAATCAATATTTGAGATGGCCCTGTATCAGAAATCTAATATATCATGTTGATGAGCAAATCCTGCAAATATCGTGCTTGTAGCACGAGGTGCACAATTTTAGTATAAACGTGGAGCTAAGAAACTCCACTATGTGGAATTCATGCCGACACAGCCAATGTGGTGAATACCGCGGTTCGTGGCCAAATGAAAGTAAAATTTGATTCTTTCCAAAAAAAATTTCCCTCGCGGGCATTTTTTTCCCCTAAATTGATGGATTGAACATTGAACTGCGATTTGTGGCCGAATGGGAGGAAAATGTTTCCCTGATGAAATTCATTTGGATACAACTAATGGTTGGTGAAAACCGCGATTCGTCCGAACGGGAGAAAAATTTGATTTTTCCCCAAATCCATTTTTTTTCTCAAAAATACGCACAATATCGATTTTCACGCAAATTCCCTCATTTAAAAAAAAATGAAATTGATGGAATTCATGCCGATACAGCGTGTGGCGAAAATCGTGATTCGTGGCCGAATGGGAGAAAAATTTGATTTTTCCTCAAAACTAATATTTTCTGAAAAATACGTACATTGGCAATTTTTAAGGTGAATGCGATCATTTGGTGGGAGTAGGATTTCTTATGCAAATGCGTGCATTTTTGGTCTAATTTAATCGATTGAATCGCGGTGTTCATAAATGCTACTAGATAAATGCTACATTCATTTTAACTTTTGACGCACTTTGCCTCAAAAATTGCCAATGTACGCATTTTTGCCCCCCCCCCCCCCAAAAAAAAAAAGTTTTGAGGAAAAATCAAATTTTTCTCCCATTCGATTCACGGTCTTCACCACACCCTTAGCTGTATCGGCATGAATTTCATCAGGAAAAAATTCATTTCGATTTTTTTTTTTTTAAATGAGGGCATTGGCGTGAAAAATCTCCGATATGCGTATCACGGTTTTCACCAACCATTAGCTGTATTGGCATGAATTCCATCAGGAAAACATTCATCTGGATTTCATTTCTGGACGCGCGGCGTTAAGCCCTAAATAACTAACTAACTAACTAACTCATTTCTGGACATAAACGTGAGTCCTACTCACTCACACCATTTGATTTTTGACTCAAAAATTGCCAATGCGCGTATTTAAAAAAAAAAAGCAAAAAAAACAAACAAATTGGGAAAAAAATCTTTTTTTGTTTGTTTGTCCCATTTGGTCACGAGTCGCGGTTTCCACCACAGCATTGGCTGTGTCGGCATGACTTCAAAGAGTACAACATACGTTTCGATTCTTCCCGAGTATGTTTTAGTGCGGTCACCGGCCAGCTTTTCATTTTTGTTGACACAAGCGTGAATCTTACTCCCACCAAACGGGCGCATTTCTTGCCAAAGTACGCATTTTTGAGAAAAAAAAGTTTTGAGAAAAAATGTAATTTTAGGCCACGAATCACGGTCTTCACCATACCATTAGCTGAATTTTATCAGGAAAAAATTCATTTTGATTTTTTTTTTAAATGAGGGCGTTTCCGTCAAAAATCGCCCGCGCTGTGTCGACATGAATTTCATCAGGAAAAAATTGATTTTTTTTTTAAATGAGGGCATTCGCGTAAAAAATCGCCAATGTGCGGTTTTTTTATGTGTGTGTGTGTGTTTTTTTTTGTTTTTTTTTTTTTGAGAAAAAAATCGTTTTGGAAAAAAAAAAATCAAATTTGTCTCCCGTTCAAATTTGTCTCCCGTTGTCTCCCGTTCGGACACTAATCGCAGTTTTCATCACACGACTGGCTGTGTTTTCATAAAAGCATTCGATTTTTACCGTGTATTTTTTTGCGCACTCACCGCAAGAAAACCCGGTTTTGCTTCTCTGGCCATTTTTCATTTTCTGCCACGTGAGTCCTACTCACACCAGTGCCACGTGAGTCCTACTCACACCAGTGGCCTCAAAAATCAAAATGAAGCTTTTTTCTACAGGCATATATGTCGACACATCAGAATTGTTGACAAAACACCGCGAATCGGCCACGAATTGCGGTTTTCACCACATCATTGGCTGTGTCGGCATGCAAGAGTAAAGCATGCATTTCGATTTTTCTATGCGTATTTTTATTGTGCAGTCTAGGCAAAAAAAAAAAACACTGGTTTTGCTTCTCTTGTCGTCTTTTTGTGAATCCTACTCACACAAGGGGCGTTAAAAATCAAAATGAAGGTTGTTCTACTAGCATATACGTCGACACAGAAATGTTCAATCCATCAATTTAGAAGAAAAAAAAATGCCCGCATTTGCCTGAAAATCGCCAATTTGAATATGTTGAAGAAAAAAATTTGGAAAGAATCAAATTTTACTTCATTCCGGCCGCATATTGCGGTTTTCGCCACATTGGCTGTGTCGGCATGAATTCCACAAGGAAAACATTCATTTCGATTTTGTCTCGAGAATATTTCAGAGCTGTAACCGCGACCACACCATTAGCTGTATCGGCATAAGGAAAAAATTCATTTTGAATTTTTTTTTTTAATGAAGGAATTCGGGGATTGAGAAAAAAAATCAAAATTTTCCCCCGTTCGGACACGATTCACGGTTTTCACCAACCATTAGCTGTATCGGCATGAATTTCATCAGGAAAACATTTATTTTGATTTCGAAAAAAAAAAAAAGAGCAGATTCGCGCCAAAAATCGCCAATGTGCGTATTTCTAAGAAACAAAATCGTTTTTGAAAAAAGATCAACGTTTTCTCCCATTCGTCCACAAATCGTAGTTTTCACCACACGATTGGCAAAGTTGTTTCTCCAAACTTCATTTTATTTTGTCTTTGTTGTTATTGTTGCCGGTTCTCCCCTCTCCAAGTTCTACCAATGACACTAGATCCTCTACAACCTCCACCGATTAGCCACGTGACTGGCGGTGGGGCCGGGTGGTGGAAGAAGGGAGGGAGAGAGAGACGTCAGTTCCGTGATCTAAACATTTGACGTCAGCCTCAGGCAGGTCGTCATACAGAGAGAGAGAGAGAGATGACGTCATTTCCGTGAAGTAAACTTTCGACGTCAGCTTCTAGCACTGCGATCGTCTGAGGATGCTTGTTCATGTCTTGTGATTTCCCTGTTGGCTTTGTGACTTCTCCGACTGAATTATTTGTCACATGAAATCTGGAAGATCTAGAGGGCTGATGAAATGTCGGAAGCAGTGGCGATATTTGCAGATTTTGTCTGTGAACCAAACATTTGACGTCAGCCTCACGCTGCTCGTCTGACAGATGATACTTCTACATATCTTGTGATCTCCTTGTTGCTTTTGTGACTTCCGTGACTGAATTAATTTTGACATAAAATCTGGAAGATCTAGAGAGCTGATGAAACGTGGACTTAAGTGCCTTGGATTGTACTTACGAAATTGCAAAATTGGAACTTTTTTGACCGGCGCTTCTCGCAGAAACGTGAAAAATGTGTTTATCTAAAAGCTCTGCTTTTCTTAATACTAAAGCTATAATATTGCAGCAGTTCATGTCATATGTGCAGTTGGCACAAGTGACAAAAATACCGGAATAATGAGTAATTTGAAGGATAGATATTTGTCTATATGCCTTATATGCAAACCACCCCTACCTCGGAAATATTTTTCTTACACAAAACCTGTCAGAGCTACATAGCTGTGCTACGAAAACAGGCAGTATAATTGGATGATCTTCCCAATTTCAGAAAATGAAGCCATTTGAACATTTTTTTTCGAAAAAAATCGTAACATGACCGATTTTTAAAAATCGGCGATGACTCTTTTGAAAATTGATTTTACATGAATATGCGCTTTATAAATAAAATTATTATTATTATTATTATTAAATGCAGTAGGCTAAAAATCGTGAAAGGTAGGTCTGGAGAAGGTGAATTCCCATTTTATCTCAAAGGCCTCCAACGAGGTGGTTTAGGAGATAGCCATCATTACATCCGTCCACACATACACACACACACACACACAGTCCTGTAATCATATAGGTTGGGGGTCCAAGTTATTTTGCCAGTGTTGGGGGCCCATGCTTAGGACACATACAATTTTCGAAACAGCATTTTCTTATGAAAGAACAGCTTCAAAGTTACCTTTAAACTGGTTTAATTTGACTTTCTTAGTTTGCATTGTTGCAAAAAATTACCTCTAAAAAAATGGGGGTCCGAGGTCAAAATGGGGTCCGGGTTTTACACGGTGTGGTTATTTCGACATGAAAATGAGGCCCGGTCCTCTAAATGGAACTGTCACAGGCAATCCAGCCAATCCTTTAGGTACAGAGCTTTGCATTTCGTACATGGCAACAGATCTGTTGCAGATTTACTCCTGTATTTTGGAATGAGGTCCTTTTCTAGATTGTCCTAGTCTTTGAAACAGTTCAAATTGTGTTCGAAATCTCCTTTATTCACCAGAATACTCCAGGCTTCTTTTCAGTCTTTTGATAAATGTTGGTCAATGCATGTGCAACTTCAGCAGGGTCCTTGTGTCACCTCATTAGATGTCTTGACATCTTAATAATGAACTTGCTGCAGAAAAAACCAACAATGGCGCTTGTTCCATCTGCCCCGTCGTCCAGGAGTACTTTCAGTTTCACCGCGAACCCTGTGCATACACACCACAACCAGTGAAACTCAACATTCAGCTTTTTTTTTTTTTTTTTACAACAATGTTGCCACAAATCTACATCCCCTTGTTGAATATCAATCGTTGAACTTTCCTTGACTATAGGTAAGCTTACATTCATTAACAACAAAGCATAACTGGATAATGCAGAACAACAAATCTAGAGGAAGGCAACCTACATGGGTGGTTCGCTTCTCCCCTCTCTGTCGGGCGGTCTACAGATTCCTCACTGGAACTGGGAAGCACTCTGCAAGAAACAACGAACTCATCTAAAACACCCAACTATCATTCTGATGACAAACTCACGGCCATTGAAAAGCCGGCTGGTTGAATTTCTAGATCAAGAACAAAGGGCAAGCTGTTGAGAGAGGAGAGAGGGGGGGGGGGGGCTGAGGAGGAGAGGAAGGGGGATGGAGAAGGCGACAGAGAGAGAGAGAGAGAGAGAGAGAGAGAGAGAAGGGGGGGGGGGGGGTGGGGGGGGGGGGGAAGGAGAGCGAAGTCGGGTGGATTAATTGAATTTCTAATCCGATCCAAAAACAAAGGGCAACTGGAGAGAGGGTCGGTGGGTGTTTGGGGGTTTAACGAGACTGGAGAGAGAGAGACAGACAGACAGACAGACAGAGACAGAGAGAGAGAGAGAGTACAAACATACCGATCTCCTCCTCTGGCAGCCTTGAGTTCTCATCAGAGGTATTAAAGAGAACGGGCGTTGATGATCACTGAAACGAACAAAAAGCCCATGAGTACTACAATCTAGCTGGACCTTCTTGATGGTTCTGGTCAGTTAGATATATTTGTCCTAAAACTTTCTGATGATTTACTGCAGTACATTTCTAGCTTTTCATTGTTCGCTTTTTCCCCAAGTCACTGGTGTTATTATTTACATGGGTGATTCGCTTTTTCTTTTCTCTGGCATGTGGTCTATAGATAGCTCACTGGAACTGGAAAGCACTCTGCAAGACACAACACACTTAATCTAAGACACCCAACTATCGTCTTTAATGAAAAACTCATGGCCATCAGAAATATGGCTGGTTGAATTTCTAGATCAAGAACAAAGGGCCAGCTGTTTAGAGAGAGAGAGAGAGACAGACAGACAGACAGACTGACTGACAGACAGACAGAGAGTTGAACTGGGAAGGAGTGGGTGAGTTGGGGGGGGGGGGGGGGGATGTGCGACAGTGAGAAGGAGAGAGAGAGAGAGAGATTTGGGTGGACTAGCTGAATTTCTAAACTGATCCAAGAACAGTGGGCAAACTGGAGAGACAGACAGACAGACAGAGAGAAAGAGAGAGGGAGTTCAAATATACCGATTTCTTCCTTTGGCAGCCTTGAGTTCTTCCTTTGTTGCTTTTGTTTTCTGCCAGTCCTGTTCATTATTCTGCCGTGAGGTGAACACAGAGGTGATAAGGATGATGACTACTGAAAAGAACAAAGCAACATGAGTACACAATCTAGCTGGAGCAAGTTTACTTTTAGAGCGATTAAACGAAAAAGAAAAAAAAAGTTCAACGTAACTGAAGTTGAACAGTGCATTGCAGAAACAAAAAACTGAATTCCATCATTAAAATGGAATCTCAAATGTTTAACTTAACGTTCACTTATTATTTTACAAGTCATACTCCTTGTTGGGGGTCCACACATCAGACAGCAATCAGAATTTGTGAGATCCAAAGTGCAAATGGTTATAAAGAATCTATGGTTTTATTCACAAAGAGCATTGTTACTTAACTTATTTTAACTGCGGATTCAGTTCTGACATGCACTATGCACATGTAGACTATATGCATGACAGTTCTCTTACATTAACAGCTCTGTGTGGAGGAAAAGGACGTTAAACCCCCAACACCCACCCACCCTTACATTAACAGCTGAAATCTTTCATTTCTTGCAAGTAAGTATCTGGGAACAAACTGAGCTACACTTACCATTTCCTTAAAAACTGGAAGACCTTTTGCGCTGTGGATAATTCGGAAGTCATACCTAGCAAAAAAAAAAATCAGTTTAAAGAGTCATCAAAGTGCATGGATAAGTACTATGTTTGTTGTCTCATGGGAACTGGTATTTAAAAAAAATTGATAAACATAGAAAGTATGGGTGCATAGACTGTAGACTGCACATATTGTTCAGTAATATGTACACTGAATCTGAAAAATCATTTATAGTCCAAAATGGAAGGGGGAAAAAACTTCAGTTTTTTAGGCAACCTAGCAGATGCACGGATAGAAATCCTACTGTTGTCATTAGTGTAGCGATGTAATAAGATCGGTCGGCGCTGCAACTGCAAGGACTGACTGAGAGTAGGTCTATAGATCTAGGCAGTCTCTGATTCTGTGATTGGAAATCGAAAGAGCTGTATCCTCGCACATTAAGCGATACGAACAGGATGAGTGCTGTGTCTAAACGAAAAGACAAGAAAACAAAAAGAGTCGTCCGGGATCACAATTTCTTTCAGTCAAGTTAGCAATGTTCCGTCACTCCGGCTTTTATTTTATTTTATTTTATTTATTTTTTTTATAAAGGGGGTATGGGGTATGCTGATTAGATCAGTCCGGGAAATCAATGCAAAAGAGATTCAAAAATACATTTTGAAGTGACAAATATGTGTGTACCTACCTCATAACATCAAAATATGGGCACTCCTCAGCAAATTTGTGCGCCCAAACACGAAGGCGCTGAAAATGGCGGGCCGCAAAGTCCGAAACAAGGCATATCAGTTAGAGTTACTTGCCCCTGTCACATTCACACACTCGCAAACAGTTTCCACATTACACTGGAGTGCGAGAATTTTTACACACTCTGGTGCACACTAAACAGGTTTTTTTACGAAATGGGGCCCGACCCGGAACTTGTCAAAAAATGAAAATTATAGCAGTTGGAACTCAGAACAAGAGAAACAAGGAGGAACGGCCCCGTCCTACAAAGTTGTTTCTCCAAATTTCATTTTATTTTGTCTGTTTTGTTGTTATTGTTGCCGGTTCTCCCCTCTCCATGTTCTACCAATGACACTAGATCCTCTACGACCTCGACCGATTAGTCACGTGACTGGGGGTGGGACCGGGTGGGGGGAGAGCGAGAGAGAGAGAGAGAGAGAGAGTGGGTGGGTGGGTGTTTAGGAGTTTAACGTCCTTTTCCACCACGTAAGGGTGATATCAAAGACGGGGCAACGAGAGAAAGGCCAGCACAAATATTTGGCCCAAGCCGGGATTCGAACTCTCGACCCGAGCATTGAAAGTCCAACGCTCTACCATTCGGCTACCCTGGCTCCCCAGAGAGAGAGAGAGAGAGAGACGTCAGTTCCGTGAACTAAACATTTGACGTCAGCCTCAGGCAGGTCGTCATACACAGACGGAGAGATGACGTCTCTTCCGCGAACTAAACATTTTGACGTCAGCCTCTAGCACTGCGATCGTCTGAGGAAGCTTGTTCATGTCTTGTATTTCCCTGTTGGCTTTGTGGCTTCCCCGATTGAATTATTTTTCACATGAAATCTGGAAGATCTAGAGGGCTGGTGAAATGTCGGAGGCAGTGACGATACTTGCTTATTTTGTCTGGGAACTAAGCGTTTGACGTCAGCTTCACACTGGTGGTATGACAGATGATGCTTGTGCATGTCTTGTGATTTCCCTGTTGCTTTTGTGACTTCCCTGGCTGAATTAATTTTTACATAAAATCTGGAAGATCTAGAGGGCTGGTGAAACATGGACTAGAATACCTTGTATTGTACTTATGAAATCGAAAATTTGGAACTCTTTTGACCGGTGCTTTTCGCAGAAACTTGAAAAAGTTATGTTTTTCTAAAAGTTCAGTTATTCTAAATGCTAAAGCTATAATAGTGCAGTAGTTCCTGTCATATGTGCAGTTGTCACACTAGACAAAAACGCCGGGATGATAAGTAATTTGCAGTAGTCTTTTCATAGATATTTGATCTTATGTGCAAACCACCCCTACCTCAAAAATATTTTTTTTTACACAAAACCAGTCAGAGCTACAGAGCTGTAGCACGAATACAGGCAGTGTGATTGGGTGAACTTCCAAAGTCTAGAAAATGAAGGAATTTGAACAACTTTTTCGAAAGAATTCGTAACACGACCGATTTTTTAAAATCGGCGATAACTCTTCTGAAAATGCGGCAGGCTAAAAATCGTGAAAGGTAGGTCTGGAGAAGGTGATTTCCCATTTTATCTCAAAGTAAAAAGGCCTCCATCGAGGTGGTTTAGGAGATAGCCATCATTACATCCGTCCACACACACACACACACACACAGACACACGTCTCACAACTCCCGCCAAAAAGAACGCAGCAGCATAGTGTGCACGTCAAGTGTCTATGACGCAGGTTTCGTTACGTCACTATGTGCGTGAAAGTATTATTGTGTGGAGAAACGTCACAGTCTTGTTTTGTATCACTGAAACTTGCTGCTGCGCGCAGCAAAATCTGCCCCGTCTCATAAAGTTGTTTCTCTATAGAGAAACAACTTAAAAATGGGGGTCCAAAGGCCGGACCCCCATTGAAAATTTGGGCCCCCATTCTCACAGTGGCGATACTACGTCACAACATTGCGTGCCAGTGCGAGCAAAAATACCGATAGTTGGCCCCCAAATGGACAAATTACTCCACGAAAGGGACAGGGTTGTGAGTTTGAATGAATGAGCGTTCCTTTCGAGGAAACTCATGAGTGTTATGAACCAAACGGCGTGTGCATATCGCCTACAGTCGCCACAAACTCGACCGGAAACGGCCGTTGCTCAGTACAGAATTTGAAAATGACGACACAAATCCATGCCAAACGCCTCAGCTAGCCAACAGCGAACCTAAACTTCTATTGCAGAAGAGAACCTGTGTCCGTTACTTACAAATCAAGCCGCACTGGCATGCCTGTGAAGGCTTGTTTTGTCTCAGGCTTCCTTTCTTTCCCTGCCCTCGGCACACAATGCGGTGCTGACTGCTGTGTGGACAGTTTGTGTGGTCGGTGGCGATTCTGTGAGCACAGCGTGTGCACTGAACGATCCACAAAACAAGTCCATATCGAAGAAAGGACGAAATATTCACGACGTAGTATTGAAGACCTAACAAACAAAAAAAAAAAATCCGCAGATGAAACATGTCGCACATGATTCACGAACACATACTGAAAGTAACCAGCTAATGTCATTTCTGAACACAAAACTTTATTTTTTAAAGCCGTCTGCTTTAAAAAAAAAAAAAAAAAAAACAATGTGCAATATAATCACACCAGTACCAAAAAAACTTGATCTTGATAAAGTGAAAGTAACAAGCACAAGCGTTTTATCTTCCCACCAAAACGGAACATAAATCATTTCAAAATCTGGCATTTTTGCGAAAAGCTTTCTGCTTTTGAAACTATGTGCGATGCAGTCACAATGCAGTGCACACACACACACACACACACACACACACACACACACACACACACACACACACACACACACACACACACACGGAGGAAGGACAGAGCGGCTCAATTCGGGAGGTTTTAAAGAGAAAGAGACAGGCGAATGGGCTGGTGAGGGATAGACAGGAAGGAAAATTCCTTAGTTGCCAATGAAGACAACATGCCTGGGATGCAGTTGAAGAATAGACCGCTCCAACACGGAACCTCCCCGCCGTGAAGCGGTTTGGGAAAACAACGCACCAGAGAGGGGTGCGTTGTGAAGGTCTTCAACATGACAGGTGTTCAGCAGCACCAGCAGGGCACTGCGAACAAAGCCCGCCAGGGTGAAGACCAGGTGGGGGGAATCCAGTGAAGTCGGCCTTCAGAAACGACCCTCAGATGGAAAAAGAAACGGTTATGACGGCGAAGTGGTTACAAGTTAAGCACATAAAAGGGACAGAAACCACTTAACTTTCACAAAGGAAAGTTTCCTTTAGTTAACTTTCCGGCCCCATGGGCTCGCCTTCACGCAGCGGGGCTGATTTGGCCAAGCTTGCCCACCCCTTTTGCTCTTATTTCTGCCTCCATCGGTCCATTCACCTGTCTTTTGCTCTCTTAAAATCTCCTCCGGGGGGCAGGTCAGTAAGCGGGTGTCTGCTGACCCTTGGTCCAGTGAGACATCTGAGGGTCGTTTCTGAAGGCCGACTTCACTGGATTCCCCCCCTGGTCTTCAGCCTGGCGGGCTTTGTTCGCAGCGCCCTGCTGGTGCTGCTGAACACCTGTCATGTTGAAGACCTCCACAACGCATCCCTCTCTGGTGCGTTGTTTTCCCAAACCGCCTCACGGCGGGGAGGTTCCCTGTTGGAGCGGTCTGTTCTCCAACTGCCTCCCAGGCATGTTGTCTTCATTGGCAACTAAGGAATTTTCCTTCCTACCTCTCTGTCTATCCCTCACCAGCCCATTCACCTGTATCTTTCTCTTTAAAACCTCCCGAATTTAGCCGCTCTGTCCTTCCTCTCTTCTCTCAGTTGATTTCTCATTTCGGCCCTTTCATCTATATTTCTTCTTTTTAACCCCTCACTCACGTCTGCTCACAGCCAGAATCGGCAAGGCAAGAGCAGCAATGGTCATGCTGAAGAACATCTGGGCATCCAAAGTTGTCAGCATAAGAACCAAACTTCGCATCTTCAACTCCAACGTGAAGTCAGTTCTGCTCTACGGATGCGAAACATGGAGGCCAACGAAGACGATGCAGCAGAAGATCCAGACATTTCTCAACACCTGTCTGAGGCGCATCTTCAACATCCGATGGCCAGAGAAGATCCGGAACGAAGAGCTGTGGGAGCGAGCAGGGCAGGAACCAGCGACCAAGCAGATCCTGCGGAGGAAGTGGGGCTGGATTGGACACACCCTCAGGAAGCCAGCATCCAGCACCACACGCCAAGCCCTGATATGGAACCCGCAGGGGAAAAGGAAGAGAGGCCGGCCTCGCAACAGCTGGAGGCGGGACACTGAGGCAGAGTTATATAAGCAGGGGACCAACTGGACTGGAGTGGCAAGAATAGCCCAGAACAGAGTGCGATGGCGAAGGGTTGTCGATGGCCTATGCTCCACGTGGAGCCAGGGGCCTAAGTAAGTACTCACGTCTGCACTACCAGTGGTTAGGAAGAAGTGATGTTGGGCATATGCTGCGAACTGGTTTATTGCGCCTAGGAGATGATAAGTTGCAATATTTGCTGTATATGCGCTTAGTATTTATCTTTGTTTTACCTAGTTGTAATTGTCATTTGTTTTCTACGCTTTTTTGTAACCGGGAGTTCGAAAAATTAGCATGAAGGTGCAGCGTCTCCTGCATGTCCTAGGTCTATATTGCCTCGTAGACCAGTTTGCATCCTTTGTCCAGCGTTACATTTTTGTTTTTGTTTTCTCATGTAGTTCAGGCACACTCAGCCGCGAATTAGTCTGTGGCTTGCGCGGCTTTAAGCCCTAAAAACTCACTCACTCACCCAGTTAACTTTTCTTTTTGAAAGTTAAGTGGTTTCTGACCCACAGATGTCTCACTCGATCAAGGTTCAGCAGACGCCCGCTTACTGCCCCCCCCCCCCCCCCCCCCCCCCCCCGAGGAGATTTTAAGAGAGCAAAAGACAGGTGAATGGGCCGATGGAGGCAGAAATAAGAGTAAAGAAAGAGCAAAAGGGGTGGGCAAGCTCAGCGAAATCAGCCCCGCCACGTGAAGGCGAGCCCATGGGGCCGGCACCAAACGAGGCATGATGATAGATAACAATGAGACCTATGCAGACATGCCTTTTTGAATGACCTTGACTCAAGTTCCACAGACCGAGACGTCACAGTCAGAATCGGCAAGGCAAGAGCAGCAATGGTCATGCTGAAGAACATCTGGGCATCCAAAGTTGTCAGCATAAGAATCAAACTTTGCATCTTCAACTCCAACATGAAGTCAGTTCTGCTCTACGGATGCGAAACATGGAGGCCAACGAAGACGATGCAGCAGAAGATCCAGACATTTCTCAACACCTGTCTGAGGCGCATCTTCAACATCCGATGGCCAGAGAAGATCCGGAACGAAGAGCTGTGGGAGCGAGCAGGGCAGGAACCAGCGGCCAAGCAGATCCTGTGGAGGAAGTGGGGCTGGATTGGACACACCCTCAGGAAGCCAGCATCCAGCACCACACGCCAAGCCCTGATATGGAACCCGCAGGGGAAAAGGAAGAGAGGCCGGCCTCGCAACAGCTGGAGGCGGGACACTGAGGCAGAGCTATGTAAGCAGGGGACCAACTGGACTGGAGTAGCAAGAATAGCCCAGAACAGAGTGCGATGGCGAAGGGTTGTCGATGGCCTATGCTCCACGTGGAGCCAGGGGCCTAAGTAAGTAAGTAAGTGACTCAAGTTCAAGTCATTAAAGCTGTTGTGAATTTTAACATTAGCTTTTTCGCAGGAACTACAAATACTAGAGGCATCAAACTTGGCATAATGATAGACATTGATGAGATATTTACTAACAGATCTCATTTGAATGACTTTGACCCAAGTTCAAGGCCCATACAAACTGTTTTGGGGAAAATTGTAATATTGTCAGGAACTAAGAGCATCAGAGACACCTTACTTGGCATTGATATACAGTGATATAGGAGCTTTACAAACATAATGTTTTGAATGAACTTGACCCACAACACAAGTGAGCCATGGAGATTTCTGCCTCTGTACTTGCAAAAAGCTTTCTGCTTTTGAAACTATGTGCAATGCAATCATAACAGTACCAAAAAATGATTTATTTCCATTTTTGGTGGGAAGATAAACGCTTGTGCTTGTTACTTTCAATCCATCATGATGAAGTTTCAAGTTTTGTACTGTTATGATTGCATTGCACATTAAAGTTTCAAAAGCAGAAGGCTTTCAAAAATAAAGTTTTGTGTTCAGAAATGGCATTAGCTGGTTCCTTTCAGTATGTGTTCGTAAATCGTATTAATTTTTCATCAGTCACCGCGGATTTTTTTTTTTTTTTTTTTTTTTTGGGGGGGGGGGGGAGGTCTACACCACTACGTTGTGAACATTTCGGCGCCCACGTGTCTTAAGAAGGCTTCATTCCGATGGGAAACAGAGAACTGACATAAAAGTTTAACTCCGTGGAGCACGACCTTGTCATAATAATGCAAGGTCTGTGTGCGGAGGGGAGTAATTTAGTTATAAAAAAAAAAATCTGCTTCCAAATTAAACTGTGCACGTGTTTTCAGGACATGCTGGAAGCAGAGATAATATCTAGTGAGGATCGAGAAATCGGGTGGTTGGTAAGTGTTTACTTGAAATATTATACAGCAAATAGCTGTATAACCCAATTCCAAACTTTAATACCGAATTTACTGATGTGTAAAAAATGTCCTTTCTTCGATATGGACTTGTTTTGTGGATCGTTCAGTGCACACGCTGTGCTCACAAAATCGCCACCGACCACACAAACTGTCCACACAGCAGTCAGCACCGCATTGTGTGCCGAGGGCAGGGAAAGAAAGGAAGCCTGAGACAAAACAAGCCTTCACAGGCATGCCAGTGCGGCTTGATTTGTAAGTAACGGACACAGGTTCTCTTCTGCAATAGAAGTTTAGGTTCGCTGTTGGCTAGCTGAGGCGTTTGGCATGGATTTGTGTCGTCATTTTCAAATTCTGTACTGAGCAACGGCCGTTTCCGGTCGAGTTTGTGGCGACTGTAGGCGATATGCACACGCCGTTTGGTTCATAACACTCATGAGTTTCCTCGAAAGGAACGCTCATTCATTCAAACTCACAACCCTGTCCCTTTCGTGGAGTAATTTGTTCATTTGGGGGCCAACTATCGGTATTTTTGCTCACACCGGCACGCAATGTTGTGACGTAGTATCGCCACTGTGATTCTTACAAGAGGTAAAAGGTGTCGGGCCCCCAAAAGGGCATATTATTGTACGTGCACACACACACACACACACACACACACACACACACACACACACACACACACACACACACACACACACACACACGTCTCACAACTCCCGCCAAAAAGAACGCAGCAGCATAGTGTGCACGTAAGGTGTCTATGACGCAGATTTCGTTACGTCACTGTGTGCGTGAAAGTAAGTATTGTGTGGAGAAACGTCACAGTCTTGTTTTGTATCACTGAAACTTGCTGCTGCGCGTAGCAAAATCTGCCCCGTCTCATAAAGTTGTTTCTCTATACAGAAACAACTTAAAAACTGACAAAAGATTAACAGTCAGGATAGTGAAAACTCAATGAGATCTTGTCCGAACCTTTTTCATTACAAATATGCTTTGAATAGGTAAGTTTTTAGATGGCTATTGAATGAACTTTCTGATTTTATTGATCTTAAAGATAATGGCAGCTTGTTCCAAGTTTGGGGACCAAAAATGGAAAAAGAACGTCTACCATAGTTATGTAATTTATATCGAGGTACAGACAAAAGATTTGAGTTTTCAGAACGAAGACTCCTGGATGGTGCATAATTATGGCACAAGTAAATCATGTATGTAACTGGGTAAGTCATTGCTATGGAAAGCTCTGTGGCAAATGGTTGATACTTTGTTTTCAATTCTTGCTTTTATAGGCAGCCAGTGAAGGCTTCTTAATAAAGGAGTAGACCTTTCCCGTTTTCTTTTTTCCAAGACTAGTCTTGCAGCACAATTTTGAATTCGCTGGAGTCGGCAAATTTTGTCATCAGGTAAACCAGCCAATAATCTAATCTAGAGAGAATGAATGAAGTTGCAAGTTTATTTGCTGCATTTATGGTTAATAAAGGCCGTATTTTGCTTAGTTTCCGAATTTGGATGTAAAGAATTTTACACATGATTTATCTGTGCATCCATTGTGAGACACTCATCCAGGAATACCCCTAGATCCTTCACTGTCTTAGAAAATGGTACACTAATATTAAAGATGTTGAGTGATTGGGCAGATGTTTTCTTAAGGTTCTGGCTGGTGCCAATGGCTATGTGACCTCTGTCTTCTCTTCATTCATTTTTAATTTATTTTGACTGAACCATTCTTCCACAGCTTCAATTGAAGAGGACACTTCAGTAATAAGGTTTGGTAAATTAGTAGGAGTAGAAGATTTATGCAGCTGCGAGTCATCAGCAAAAAAGTGGTATGAGATATTTGTGAGTGTAAAAACAGAACTGAGGGGTTTCATATATATTGTGAAGAGAATAGGACCAAGGACCAAGCCTTGGGGAACTCCATAGCGCACAGGCAGATATGTAGAATTAATGCCATTGGATATCCAACAGTTTTTACCATTGTCATCCAATCTAACTAGCATTTTGTATGCTTTGTGCGACAACCTGTTTCCATCCATTCTTGTCAACCTCAGCCAGTAGCGTATACATCTGACATGCATGGTGACAAATAGAGGATATCTAGCAAGATCGCCATAAACCATATCATATGGTGCATGGATACTAACACCCAGGTACCTCTTCATAGCACAGAGGTGCACTTTCTCCATGCCTTAACATACGTTTACATCAAGGCAACAAATTTCAGATGCATAACTCAAAATTGGCTGAACCTGAGTATCAAATATTTTGGTAAACACAGTCATTGACTGGCATTCCAGTCTGAAGAGTGTACTAAGGATGCAGAAAGTTGCTTTTTTTGCTTTACCTACTAAATCTTGACAAGCATGTGAAAAGCTAAGCCTAGATGAAAAATAAAGGCCAAGATATTTATAGTTATTAACAATCGTCATCTGTGAATTGCCGTAGAACCATCTCCGGTTGAAAACGATGCTAGCCGATCATGGCCTGCGTCAGCTTGTTGACTGCCCTACACAGCGCTGCGGACACACCCTTGATTGGGTCGTAGTGCGCGAAGAGGACAGCCTCGTCTCCCTACACGAGGTGCGGGAATACCCGAACACAACGGATCACTACGCTGTTGTGTGCCGCATCGCCATCGCCAGGCCCCCTCCTCCCTCACGCCTGGTGACGTCACGTAACCTACGTGGAGTGGATTCGGAGGAGTTCCAGGCTGACGTGAGATCGGTGGTCAACAGCGCCAGGGAGCAGCCCCCCGACGACGTCGACAGTCTTGTGGCCTGCTACGACGACGGACTACGCCAGGCGCTGGACCGTCACGCTCCACTGGTCACCCGCCGCGTCAGGGACCGGCCCTCGGACCCCTGGCTCTCCGAGAGAGGCTCGGCGGGCGAGGAGGCGTGCAGAGCGACAGTGGCGCAAAACACGTTTGACCGTGCATAGAGACATCTATGTCCACAAGAGAAACGCCGTTCGGTCTCAAGTGACTACCGCAAAGGGACAGTTCTACGCCGCCAAGATAAACTCCGCTGCCTCCAGCAGCAAACAGCTTTTCCAAGTAACAAATGAACTCTTGGGAAAATCCAAAACCAAGCCCTTGCCGTCTGACATTCCGTGTACTGAAATCCCTCAACGTTTCAGTGACTTCTTTGCGAACAAGATCCGATCGTTGCGTGATGAGCTTGACTCCCGTACCTGCGCCCAGCCTGTATTTCATGTATACGATGGCCCCATGTTCAGTAACTTTGTTCCTGTCACCCAGAAGGAAATCAGTGACTTGATCACCAAATCCCCCTCAAAGTCTTGCATGCTAGACCCTATTCCTACTGACATAGTGAAGCAATGTTTCTCAGACCTAGTATCTCTGATCACAGATATTATCAACATGTCACTCTCCTCAGGCAGAGTACCCAGGCAGTTTAAGCAGGCAGTTGTAACTCCACTTCTTAAGAAACCTAGCCTTGACCGTAACATCCTAAAGCATTACCGGCCCGTGTCAAACCTTCCGTTCGTATCAAAGATACTGGAAAAGGTTGTGCTTGCCCAGCTCCAGAAACATCTGAGCGAAAACAGTTTGCTTGAAATCCGTCAGTCCGCCTATAGGAGCGGTCACAGCACGGAGACTGCGGTGCTCAGTGTCGTGGGTGAGTTGCTGTCCAATGCGGATGAGAGACTTGTCTCTCTCGTGGCTCTCCTCGACTTGAGCGCCGCATTCGACACCCTTGACCACTCAATCCTTCTCCAAAGGCTTGAGACTACCTTCGGTTTTCGCGGGACGGTTCTCACCTGGTTCGCATCCTACCTTAGCGATCGCTACCAGTCGGTATGTGTTCGCGATGTGCGTTCCACACCGAGCCTTCTAGCGTTCGGAGTCCCTCAGGGTTCAGTGCTTGGCCCTGTTCTCTTCACGCTCTACTCACAGCCCCTGTCAGACATTATCAATCAGCATCAGTGTTGTTTCCACAAATATGCAGATGATACAGAGTTATCACAGTGTGCAACACCAGAGGCTTTTGTCTCAGTTCAAGATGGCATTCAATCCTGTATTGTCGATATCCTGTCATGGATGAATAGTAACAAACTTATGCTGAACACAGATAAGACAGAAGTCATGCTGGCAGGTACAGAGCACAGGCTGAAGCAGGTAGATAGCAACTCGGTGTCCATAGCTGGTGGTAATATAGCGTTCAAACCTTCAGTTAAATACCTCGGTGTCACTCTTGACCAGACGCTTTCTATGGAGGACCACATTAGCCAGGTCTGCCGCTCATGCTCTCTGGCCTTGAGGCGGATCTCCTCCATCCGTTCATGCTTGTCCGAAACCGCTGCCGCTACGCTTGTTAATGCTAGCATTACTTCCCGGCTAGACTACTGCAATTCGGTTCTGTATGGAATCTCCTCTGAGCAAATGCAAAGGCTACAGCGCGTGCAAAACAACGCCGCCCGCCTTATTCTTAGAAAACGCAGAAGAGACCATGCCACACCCCTTCTCAAACAGCTGCACTGGCTCCCAATCCCTTTCCGCATCCAATTCTAAATTGCGACAATGGCTTACCGCCATTTCGATGGCTCTCTCCCTCTGTACCTGTCTGCAATGCTTACAACCTACCAACCCTCCCGTACTCTCCGTTCATCATCAGAAAAACTGTTAAAGGTTCCAAAAACAACTCTGAAGTCAGCTGGCGGTCGTTCATTTTCTTACGCCGCCCCCTCCGTCTGGAACGCTTTACCTGTCACCATTAGGGATCTTCCCACGCTGACTCAATTCAAAGCCCATTTAAAGACCTACCTCTTTAGGCAAGCTTTCGAGCTGTAGTCCGACCACTTTTTCATCAGCACTCAGTGTGTGTGTGTGTGTGTGTGTGTGTGTGTGTGTGTGTGTGTGTGTGTGTGTGTGTGTGTGTGTGTGTGTGTGTGTGTGTGAGAGCGCAAAGAGTGTTTCGTAGAAAACAGATAGGCGCTATATAAACTGTATTCATTATTATTATTATTATTGTTTCTCCCGAGCGGCTAGACAAACCGCCTTTTCTAAAGACAATGATATTACTTTTATTCAAATTCACCTTGAGCTTTAACTCCAGTGCAGCTTTATGTAGAGCATTCAGTTGGTTCTGTAGGCTAATTATAGGTCATATGAAAGTGTTGCACCATGTTTCCCACCGTTAATTATTTCCAGTGTGAGCTCATTAATGAACAGGGAAAATAAAACTGGGCTGCAAACATCGCCCTGCTTAACTCCTCTTGTGCAGTTTATACAGTTGCTCAGGGAGGCACCGTTTCTCACACGGGCCTTTACAGAAGTATAATTTTTTTTTTTTTTTTATACAGTGATACAGTGAGGACAAAAAATGTTCTTGAGCAAGAATCAAATTTTTCTCCCATTCGGCCACGAATCACGGTCTTCACCACACCATTAACTGTATCGGCATGAATTCCACGAGGAAAACATTCATTTTGATTTCGAAGAGAAATGAGCACAATCGCGTCAAAAATCGCCATTGTGCGTATTTCTAAGAACAAAAAAAAAAAAATCTTTTTTCCCCATTTGCAAATCGCAGTTCAATGATCAATCCATCAATTTAGAAAAAAAAAAAAGCCTGAATCAGCCGAAAAAAATCGCGTTGAGGGAAAATTTTCTTGGAAATACTCAAATTTTACTTTCATTCGGCCCGAATCGCGGTTTTCACCACATTGGCTGTGTCGGCATTAATTCCACAAGGAAAACATTCATTTCGATTTTGTCTCGAGAATATTTTAGAGCTGTAACCGCGGAAAAACCTGGTTTTGCTGCTCTGGCCATCTTTTCATCTTCGGACACAAACGTGAGTCCTAGTAGCATTTATGAACACCGCGCTTCAATCGATTAAATTAGACCCAAAATGCACGCATTTGCGTAAGAAAAAAGCGAATGTGCGTTTTTCTGAGGAAAAAAATCGTTTTGGGGAGGAGAAATGAGCAGATTTGACTCAAAAATCGCCAATGTGCGTATTTAAAAAAAAAAAAAAAGGGGGAGGGGGGAGGATCAATTTTTTCTCCCATTTGGCCACGAATCGCGGTTTCCACAACAGCGTTGGCTGTGTCGGCATGAATTCCATTAGAACAACATACTCAGCATCTTCGAAAAGAAACGCGAAAAAATGAAACGCAAATTCTGAAATGGTGTCTGCACGTGTCGACTCGATATCACGTGCGTTTGTCCGTTATTACGTGCTTCACGGTATTATAGGGTTCGATTTCGTATAAAATTGCTGACAGTGCATTTCCGGGCAACCTTCCGAATCGGGGTAAATGCACGTGGGTCAGCAAATGGGAAGACGCCGAAGTGAAAACGGATTGCATGCGCAGAACACAGACACAGGGTGAACTGACCGGTGGTTCAAATTTCAGTTGTCTGTCTTTTCCTGTCTTTGGCGGCCATGCCCCGTCTTTCGGACACTTTGCGGCCCCAAGCAGTTGGGCAAATTCAGGCAGGGAGGCGATTAGCTGATGTTGCACGGCATTTTAACGTTCATCACTCGACCATTTATCGGCTTCGGACTCGATTCCAGGCATCTGGGTTAGTCCAGGATGGACCCTGAAGTGGCCGTCCAAGGGTAGTTACTCCGCGTCAAGAACGGCTGATTCAGCGAAATCATCGGTGCCATCCTTTTGAGCAGGCTGCTTGGAGCGTTGAACGTTGGAACTCATAACTGGCAGCTGAGCTCACAAACAGTGACACGTGTTTTGCGATCTGCCCACATTGGCTGCTATCGTCCGTACCGTGGTGCCGTTCTGACCCAGCGTCACCGTCAGGCGAGGCTGAACTGGGCCATTCAGCGTGTGAAGAAAAATGCGGTGCGCAACACAGAACAACGACGCTCACTGAATAAAAGTCAAGACAGAAAACACACACTGGCAACAGCGCTTGCTCACGCACGCACACCCACATCTGACAATCCAGAAGCCACACATTCTTTCCCCTTCTCCCCTTTCTTTGTTTCTCTCTTGTCAACGACATAAGGACACATCACTCAAACATGTATAAAACTTCGGCCGCATGCTACTCCACTCGCACACATGCATACAGGTCACAATGTCAGTACATCAAGCGTCACACGGTTAAACCTGTTCACAACAAACGTTTCTCTCCCTGGCTCTCTGGTCAAAGCACACTGTCACTCTACCGAGTTGCTCCTTTTGGTCAACCGTGGCCGGAACAAAAGACTTCTCTCCGGGGAACTACTTTCGCTTTCTCTCTCTCTCTCTGGCGCACTTCCCACTCGGCACCAGTCTCTTCACGGGGCCTGTCTCTCTCTCTCTCTAACTCTCCCCCACAGAACTGCATTCACTCCCACACTGGCAGCGTATCCCTCTGTAACCCACAGATTTACAAACACTACTCAAAAACTCTATCTGAACTCTATCTCTCTCAGCACGACCGCTACATCAGCCAAAGCGGAATATGAAAACTTGAACCTCGGGCCCCAACCTGTCTTCTCTGCCCTTCAAACTCGCTCGTCCGACACACACCAGATCCGAGCTCTGCCACTATCGCTCACCTTCTACTCCCCGTGACAAAAAACTCCCGCACAACTCAGTACTAAACTGACCACACTTCACCTGACCACCTCAAAACATTCTCACGTGCAATACATACGCGCTCACACTCCGTCAACCCCAAACTATTAAAACATCCCATGGTATTTACACTCAGCTTCCTTACACAGCGTCAGAACTGGAGAAGGAGACAGTGGGAGCAGGTTGTGTTCAGTGATGAATGTCGATTCTGTCTCGACTCACGTTCTGGACGTGTTCGCATCTGGCGTCCAAGGGGCACCAGAATGCAGGACCGCCCCCCCCCCCCCCCCCAAAAAAAAAAAACAACAAAAAAAAACACCAAACAAACAAACAAAAACCAACCAACCCAATGAAGTTGCTTCCCTGGCTCTCTGGAATCGCTGTTTTCTGCAGACCATTCGATGTGTCCGCATGAATTCAAAGAGTAAAACATGCATTTCGATTTCCCCCGAGTACTTCTTTGTGCAGTCACCGCGAGAAAACCTCGTTTTGATTGTCTGGCAATCTTTTCATTTTCTGTCACAAACGTGAGTCATACTCACACCAGTGGTGTCTAAAATCAAAATGGCTTTTTCCTACTTGCATAAATCGGAATTGTTGACAAAAGACCGCGATTCAATCGATTAATTTCAAGAAAAATGAGCGCATTTGACTCAAAAATCGCCAATGTGCGTATTTGTGATAAAAAAAAAAAGAAAAAAAAAGGGGGGGGGGGGGGGAAAATCATATTTTTCCCATTCGGCCACGTATCGCAGTTTACACCACACCACTGTCTGGCTCGGGGTGAATTCCAAGAGTAAAGATTCATTTCGATTTCTTCACGAGAATATTTTTCTCTTGCCATCTTTTCCTTTTCTGCCACCCGCGTGAGTCCTACCCACACCAGTGGCGTCAAAAGTAAAAATTTGTTTTTGTCGACACAACGAATGGTTGGACAAAACACCGAGAATTAATCGATCAGTTGCGAATTCCATGTGGAAAACATTCATTTCGATTTTTTTCACCAGAATGTTTTTCAGCAGTAACCTCGAATAAACATGCTTTTGCTTCTTTGGTCATCTTTTCGTTTTCTGCCACCAGCGTGAGTCCTACTCAGTGGCGTCAAAGGTCAAAATGAATGTTGATGTCGACACAACAAAAGGTTGACAAAACACCGAGAATCAATCGATCAGTTGAGCAAAAATGCTGCCTTTGACGTTCAATGTTCTAATGTGCATATCTGTGAAAAAGAAATCATTTTTGTGTAGTGTAGCGTTTTACTCTAAATGGGACGGATGAATTGCTAGAGAAAAACATGCATTACGATTTATCTTTTTTTTTAAAAATCCCTAAAATGTGTGCGGTAATCGTGAAAAAACTTGGTTTTGCTTCTCTGGTCACCATTCCTGGCCACCAAAAACGTGAGCCCTACTCACATCAGTGGCGTCAAAAGTCAAAAAAGGTTTTTCTACTGGGATATATGTTGTCGCATCGGAATTGTTGACAGAACACCGCAATTCAATCGATCAGTTTGAAGAAAAATATACTCGCATTTGCCAATGTGCGTAGAGTCCAAGGTCTTCGATGTTTCTACGGGGGTGGGGTAGGGGGGGATGGGGGGGGGGGGGGATCGAATTTTTCTCCCATTTGGCCAGGAATCGCGGTTTTCACCATATCATTGGCTGTGTCGGCTTGAATTCCACTAGAACATTCTTTTCGATTTTTCCTCGAGAATATTTTAGAGCAGTAACCGCGAATAAGCCTGGTTTTGCTACTCTGCCCATCTTTTCATTTTGGACACAAACGTGAGTCCTACTTACTGACACCAGTGGCGTCAAAAGTTAAAATAAATGTTTATCTAGTAGCATTTATGAACACCGCAATTAAATCGATTAGATTAGACTGATTTCGAAGAAAATTGAGTGCAACGTGCGTATTTCTGATGAAAAAATCGTTTTGGGGAAGAGTCACGTTTTACTCCCGATCGGCCCGTTGAATTCCAAGAGAAAAACATGAATTTCGATTTTTTTCTGTTTTTATTTCTCTGGCAATCTTTTCATTTTATGCCACAATCGTGAGTCCTACTCACACACAAGTGGCGTCTAAAATCAAAGTGAAGGTTTTTTCTACTTTCATAAAATTAAATTTATTGTCGACACATCGGATTTGCCGCCAAAACACCGCGATTCAATCGAAGAGAAATGAGCGGAATTGACGCCAACGTGCGTATTTCTTTTAAAAAAGAAAAAGAAAAAAGGAAAACAATTTTTCTCCCATTCGGCCACGAATTGCGGTTTCCACCACAGCATTGGCTGTGTCAGCATGAATTCCAAGAGTACAACATACATTTCGATTATTCCCGAGTATGTTTTAGTGCGGTTACCGGCCAGCTTTTCATTTTTGTTGACACGAGCTTGAAGCCTACTCCCACCAAATGAGCGCACTTGCCTCAAAAACTGCCATTTCTTTAAAAACAAAAAAAATCAATTTTTTTCTCCCATCCGGCCACGAATTGCGGTTTCCACCACAGCATTGGGTGTGTTGGCATGAATTCCAAGAGTACATACATTTCGATTTTTCCCGAGTCATGTTTTAGTGCAGTGACCGGCCAGCTTTAATTTTTGTTGACACAAGCGTGAATCCTACTCTCACCAAATGAGCGCATTTGCCTCAAAAATTTCCAATGTACGTATTTTCGAGAACAAAAAAAAAAAAAAAATCGTTTTGAGGAGGAATCAAATTTTTCTCCTATTCGGCCACGAATCACGGTCTTCAACACTCCATTAGCGGTATCGGCATGAATTCCATCAGGAAAACCTTTCATTTGGATTTCGAAGAGAAATGAGTGCAATCAAAAATCGCCAATATGCGTATTTCGAAGGAAAAAAAAATCATTTTTCATTCGGCCACAAATTGCAGTTTTCACCACACCAGGCTGTGTCGTCATAAATTCAAAGAGGAAAACATGCATTCGATTTTTACCGTGTATTTTTTTTTTTTTTTTTTTTTTTGTTGCGCTGTCACCGCGAGAAAACCTGGTTTTGTTTCTCTGGCCATCTTTTCATTTTCTGCCACGTGAATCCTACACATACCAGTGGTGTCAAAAATCAAAATGAAACTTTTTTCTACAGACATATATGTCGACACATTGGAATTGTTGACAAAACAGTGCGAACAGGCCGCGGTTTTCACCACACCATTTCCTGTGTCGGCATAAATTCCAAGAGTAAATCATGCCACAAATCGCAGTTTTCACCACACCAGGCTGTGTCGTCATAAATTCAAAGAGGAAAACATGCATTCGATTTTTACCGTGTATTTTTTTTTTTTTTTTTTTTTTTTTTTGCGCTGTCACCTCGAGAAAACCTGGTTTTGCTTCTCTGGCCATCTTTTCATTTTCTGCCACGTGAATCCTACACATACCAGTGGTGTCAAAAATCAAAATGAAACTTTTTTCTACAGACATATATGTCGACACATTGGAATTGTTGACAAAACAGTGCGAATAGGCCGCGGTTTTCACCACACCATTTCCTGTGTCGGCATAAATTCCAAGAGTAAATCATGCATTTCGATTTTTCCATGCGTATTTTTTTTTTTGTGTGTGTGCAGTCTTCGCGAGAAAACCTGGTTTTGCTTCTCTGGTCGTTTTGTTCTGACTGAAAAATCGCCAATGTGTATATGTTGAGGAAAAAAAGTTTGGAAAGAATCAAATTTTACTTTCATTCGGCCACGAACCGCGATTTTCACCACATTGGTTGTGTTGGCATGAATTCTACAATTCCACGATTTTTTCTCGAGAATATTTTAGAGCTGTAACGGCGAATAAACCTGGTTTTGCTGCGCTGGCCATCTTTTCATTTTTGGACACAAACGCGAGTCTTACTCACTCTCACCAATGGCGTCAACAACAACAAACAAACAAAATAAATAAAAAACTCCGTCAGGCCTCTACAATCAACCTACTGGTACTTGCTACACATGCAGTCGATTTTCCCGTGTATTTTTTCGTGCTGTGCCGCGAGAAAACCTAATTTTGCTTCCCTGGCCATCTTTTTATTTTCTGCCACGTGAGTCCTACTCACACCAGTGGCGTCAAAAATCAAAATGAAGCTTTTTTTTACTAAAAATGCACGCAGATATGTTTTGATTTGTTGACAAAACAGCGCGAATCGGCCACGAATCGCGGTTTTTACCTCAACATTGGCTGTGTCGGCATGAATTCCAAGAATTCCACATGCATTTCGATATTTCCCCGGGTACCTCAGAAATTTTCAATCGATCAATTTAGCAACCAAAAAAAACAACAAAAAAAGCCCGCGTTTCCCTAAAAAGTCGGCAATGTGCGTTATTTTTTTTTTAGGAAAATTATTATTTTTGGAAAGAATCAAATTTTACTTTCATTTGGCGACGAACCGCGGTTTTCACCACACTGGCTGTGTCGACATGAATTTCACAAGGAAAACATTCATTTCGATTTTTCCGCGAGAATAGAGTAACCGCGAATAAATCTGGATTTGCTACTCTGGCCATCTTTTCATTTTTGGACACAAACATGAGTCCTACTCACTCACACCAGTAGCAGCATTTATGAACACCGCGACTCAATCGATTAAATTAGGCCAAAAATGACCGTATTTGCGCAAGAGAAAAGCTAATGTGCGTATTTCTGAGGGAAAATCATTTTGGGAAAGAGTGAACTTTTACGCACAATCGGCCCCGTTTAATTCCAAGAGAAAAACATGAATTTTTTATTTTTTTCAAGAGAATATGTTTTCATGTTTGGACACAAACGTGACTCCTACTCACTGACACCAATGGCGTCAAATGTTAAAATGAATGTAGCATTTATGAACACCGCGATTCAGTCTATTAAATTAGACCAAAAATGCACACGTAAATTTATTTCTTTACTTACTGGGTAATAGTATACCCGTCCTATGCATTGACATTATATATGAACACTAGTGAATCATCCCCAACGGTCTAATATCTTACCCTGTGATGTGTGTGGATGCGGGTGCTTGTGCGAGCTCAGAAGATAAGATGTGTGTGGATGAAGGATCTTTATGTAGAGAGAGCTGTTATCTGTGATCTGTGATCTGTATTCTGTGTTAGGCCTGCCCCTCCTTTTTAACTGTTATTCTTAGTGCTTGTTTTCTTAAATTGTGTTTTAGCCAATGACTGAGTCACCAAAAACAACAACCCCCCCCCCCCCCCCAAAAAAAAAAACAAACACCAAACAAACAAACAAACAAAAACCAACCAACCCAATGAAGTTGCTTCCCTGGCTCTCTGGAATCGCTGTTTTCTGCAGACCATTCGATGTGTCCGCATGAATTCAAAGAGTAAAACATGCATTTCGATTTCCCCCGAGTACTTCTTTGTGCAGTCACCGCGAGAAAACCTCGTTTTGATTGTCTGGCAATCTTTTCATTTTCTGTCACAAACGTGAGTCATACTCACACCAGTGGTGTCTAAAATCAAAATGGCTTTTTCCTACTTGCATAAATCGGAATTGTTGACAAAAGACCGCGATTCAATCGATTAATTTCAAGAAAAATGAGCGCATTTGACTCAAAAATCGCCAATGTGCGTATTTGTGATAAAAAAAAAAGAAAAAAAAAAGGGGGGGGAAAATCATATTTTTCCCATTCGGCCACGTATCGCAGTTTACACCACACCACTGTCTGGCTCGGGGTGAATTCCAAGAGTAAAGATTCATTTCGATTTCTTCACGAGAATATTTTTCTCTTGCCATCTTTTCCTTTTCTGCCACCCGCGTGAGTCCTACCCACACCAGTGGCGTCAAAAGTAAAAATTTGTTTTTGTCGACACAACGAATGGTTGGACAAAACACCGAGAATTAATCGATCAGTTGCGAATTCCATGTGGAAAACATTCATTTCGATTTTTTTCACCAGAATGTTTTTCAGCAGTAACCTCGAATAAACATGCTTTTGCTTCTTTGGTCATCTTTTCGTTTTCTGCCACCAACGTGAGTCCTACTCAGTGGCGTCAAAGGTCAAAATGAATGTTGATGTCGACACAACAAAAGGTTGACAAAACACCGAGAATCAATCGATCAGTTGAGCAAAAATGCTGCCTTTGACGTTCAATGTTCTAATGTGCATATCTGTGAAAAAGAAATCATTTTTGTGTAGTGTAGCGTTTTACTCTAAATGGGACGGATGAATTGCTAGAGAAAAACATGCATTACGATTTATCTTTTTTTTAAAAAATCCCTAAAATGTGTGCGGTAATCGTGAAAAAACTTGGTTTTGCTTCTCTGGTCACCATTCCTGGCCACCAAAAACGTGAGCCCTACTCACATCAGTGGCGTCAAAAATTAAAAAAAGGTTTTTCTACTGGGATATATGTTGTCGCATCGGAATTGTTGACAGAACACCGCAATTCAATCGATCAGTTTGAAGAAAAATATACTCGCATTTGCCAATGTGCGTAGAGTCCAAGGTCTTCGATGTTTCTACGGGGGTGGGGTAGGGGGGGATGGGGGGGGGGGGGATCGAATTTTTCTCCCATTTGGCCAGGAATCGCGGTTTTCACCATATCATTGGCTGTGTCGGCTTGAATTCCACTAGAACATTCTTTTCGATTTTTCCTCGAGAATATTTTAGAGCAGTAACCGCGAATAAGCCTGGTTTTGCTACTCTGCCCATCTTTTTATTTTGGACACAAACGTGAGTCAAAAGTTAAAATAAATGTTTATCTAGTAGCATTTATGAACACCGCAATTAAATCGATTAGATTAGACTGATTTCGAAGAAAATTGAGTGCAACGTGCGTATTTCTGATGAAAAAATCGTTTTGGGGAAGAGTCACGTTTTACTCCAAGAGAAAAACATGAATTTCGATTTTTTCCGTTTTTATTTCTCTGGCAATCTTTTCATTTTATGCCACAATCGTGAGTCCTACTCACACACAAGTGGCGTCTAAAATCAAAGTGAAGGTTTTTTCTACTTTCATAAAATTAAATTTATTGTCGACACATCGGATTTGCCGCCAAAACACCGCGATTCAATCGATCTATTTGAAGAGAAATGAGCGGAATTGACGCCAACGTGCGTATTTCTTTTAAAAAAGAAAAAGAAAAAAGGAAAACAATTTTTCTCCCATTCGGCCACGAATTGCGGTTTCCACCACAGCATTGGCTGTGTCAGCATGAATTCCAAGAGTACAACATACATTTCGATTATTCCCGAGTATGTTTTAGTGCGGTTACCGGCCAGCTTTTCATTTTTGTTGACACGAGCTTGAAGCCTACTCCCACCAAATGAGCGCACTTGCCTCAAAAACTGCCATTTCTTTAAAAACAAAAAAAAATCAAATTTTTTCTCCCATCCGGCCACGAATTGCGGTTTCCACCACAGCATTGGGTGTGTTGGCATGAATTCCAAGAGTACATACATTTCGATTTTTCCCGAGTATGTTTTAGTGCAGTGACCGGCCAGCTTTAATTTTTGTTGACACAAGCGTGAATCCTACTCTCACCAAATGAGCGCATTTGCCTCAAAAATTTCCAATGTACGTATTTTCGAGAACAAAAAAAAAAAAAAATCGTTTTGAGGAGGAATCAAATTTTTCTCCTATTCGGCCACGAATCACGGTCTTCAACACTCCATTAGCGGTATCGGCATGAATTCCATCAGGAAAACCTTTCATTTGGATTTCGAAGAGAAATGAGTGCAATCAAAAATCGCCAATATGCGTATTTCGAAGGAAAAAAAATCATTTTTCATTCGGCCACAAATCGCAGTTTTCACCACACCAGGCTGTGTCGTCATAAATTCAAAGAGGAAAACATGCATTCGATTTTTACCGTGTATTTTTTTTTTTTTTTTTTTTTTTTTGCGCTGTCACCGCGAGAAAACCTGGTTTTGCTTCTCTGGCCATCTTTTCATTTTCTGCCACGTGAATCCTACACATACCAGTGGTGTCAAAAATCAAAATGAAGCTTTTTTCTACAGACATATATGTCGACACATTGGAATTGTTGACAAAACAGTGCAAATAGGCCGCGGTTTTCACCACACCATTTCCTGTGTCGGCATAAATTCCAAGAGTAAATCATGCATTTCGATTTTTCCATGCGTATTTTTTTTTTGTGTGTGTGCAGTCTCCGCGAGAAAACCTGGTTTTGCTTCTCTGGTCGTTTTGTTCTGACTGAAAAATCGCCAATGTGTATATGTTGAGGAAAAAAAGTTTGGAAAGAATCAAATTTTACTTTCATTCGGCCACGAACCGCGATTTTCACCACATTGGTTGTGTTGGCATGAATTCTACAATTCCACGATTTTTTCTCGAGAATATTTTAGAGCTGTAACGGCGAATAAACCTGGTTTTGCTGCGCTGGCCATCTTTTCATTTTTGGACACAAACGCGAGTCTTACTCACTCTCACCAATGGCGTCAACAACAACAAACAAACAAAATAAATAAAAAACCCGTCAGGCCTCTACAATCAACCTACTGGTACTTGCTACACATGCAGTCGATTTTCCCGTGTATTTTTTCGTGCTGTGCCGCGAGAAAACCTAATTTTGCTTCCCTGGCCATCTTTTTATTTTCTGCCACGTGAGTCCTACTCACACCAGTGGCGTCAAAAATCAAAATGAAGCTTTTTTTACTAAAAATGCACGCAGATATGTTTTGATTTGTTGACAAAACAGCGCGAATCGGCCACGAATCGCGGTTTTTACCTCAACATTGGCTGTGTCGGCATGAATTCCAAGAATTCCACATGCATTTCGATATTTCCCCGGGTACCTCAGAAATTTTCAATCGATCAATTTAGCAACCAAAAAAAACAACAAAAAAAGCCCGCATTTCCCTAAAAAGTCGGCAATGTGCGTTATTTTTTTTTCGGAAAATCATTATTTTTGGAAAGAATCAAATTTTACTTTCATTTGGCGGCGAACCGCGGTTTTACTCTAAATGGGACGGATGAATTGCTAGAGAAAAACATGCATTACGATTTATCTTTTTAAAAAAAAATCCCTAAAATGTGTGCGGTAATCGTGAAAAAACTTGGTTTTGCTTCTCTGGTCACCATTCCTGGCCACCAAAAACGTGAGCCCTAATCACATCAGTGGCGTCAAAAATCAAAAAAGGTTTTTCTACTGGGATATATGTTGTCGCATCGGAATTGTTGACAGAACACCGCAATTCAATCGATCAGTTTGAAGAAAAATATGCTCGCATTTGCCAATGTGCGTAGAATTGTTGACAGAACACCGCAATTCAATCGATCTGTTTGAAGAAAAATATGCTCGCATTTGCCAATGTGCGTAGAGGTCTTCGATGTTTCTACGGGGGTGGGGTAGGGGGACACGAGCTTGAAGCCTACTCCCACCAAATGAGCGCACTTGCCTCAAAAACTGCCATTTCTTTAAAAACAAAAAAAATCAAATTTTTTCTCCCATCCGGCCACGAATTGCGGTTTCCACCACAGCATTGGGTGTGTTGGCATGAATTCCAAGAGTACATACATTTCGATTTTTCCCGAGTATGTTTTAGTGCAGTGACCGGCCAGCTTTAATTTTTGTTGACACAAGCGTGAATCCTACTCTCACCAAATGAGCGCATTTGCCTCAAAAATTTCCAATGTACGTATTTTCGAGAACAAAAAAAAAAAAAAAATCGTTTTGAGGAGGAATCAAATTTTTCTCCTATTCGGCCACGAATCACGGTCTTCAACACTCCATTAGCGGTATCGGCATGAATTCCATCAGGAAAACCTTTCATTTGGATTTCGAAGAGAAATGAGTGCAATCAAAAATCGCCAATATGCGTATTTCGAAGGAAAAAAAATCATTTTTCATTCGGCCACAAATCGCAGTTTTCACCACACCAGGCTGTGTCGTCATAAATTCAAAGAGGAAAACATGCATTCGATTTTTACCGTATATTTTTTTTTTTTTTTTTTTTTTTTTGTTGCGCTGTCACCGCGAGAAAACCTGGTTTTGTTTCTCTGGCCATCTTTTCATTTTCTGCCACGTGAATCCTACACATACCAGTGGTGTCAAAAATCAAATTGAAGCTTTTTTCTACAGACATATATGTCGACACATTGGAATTGTTGACAAAACAGTGCGAATAGGCCGCGGTTTTCACCACACCATTTCCTGTGTCGGCATAAATTCCAAGAGTAAATCATGCATTTCGATTTTTCCATGCGTATTTTTTTTTTTGTGTGTGTGCAGTCTCCGCGAGAAAACCTGGTTTTGCTTCTCTGGTCGTTTTGTTCTGACTGAAAAATCGCCAATGTGTATATGTTGAGGAAAAAAAGTTTGGAAAGAATCAAATTTTACTTTCATTCGGCCACGAACCGCGATTTTCACCACATTGGTTGTGTTGGCATGAATTCTACAATTCCACGATTTTTTCTCGAGAATATTTTAGAGCTGTAACGGCGAATAAACCTGGTTTTGCTGCGCTGGCCATCTTTTCATTTTTGGACACAAACGCGAGTCTTACTCACTCTCACCAATGGCGTCAACAACAACAAACAAACAAAATAAATAAAAAACCCGTCAGGCCTCTACAATCAACCTACTGGTACTTGCTACACATGCAGTCGATTTTCCCGTGTATTTTTTCGTGCTGTGCCGCGAGAAAACCTAATTTTGCTTCCCTGGCCATCTTTTTATTTACTGCCACGTGAGTCCTACTCACACCAGTGGCGTCAAAAATCAAAATGAAGCTTTTTTTTACTAAAAATGCACGCAGATATGTTTTGATTTGTTGACAAAACAGCGCGAATCGGCCACGAATCGCGGTTTTTACCTCAACATTGGCTGTGTCGGCATGAATTCCAAGAATTCCACATGCATTTCGATATTTCCCCGGGTACCTCAGAAATTTTCAATCGATCAATTTAGCAACCAAAAAAAACAACAAAAAAAGCCCGCATTTCCCTAAAAAGTCGGCAATGTGCGTTATTTTTTTTTTTAGGAAAATCATTATTTTTGGAAAGAATCAAATTTTACTTTTATTTGGCGACGAACCGCGGTTTTACTCTAAATGGGACGGATGAATTGCTAGAGAAAAACATGCATTACGATTTATCTTTTTAAAAAAAAATCCCTAAAATGTGTGCGGTAATCGTGAAAAAACTTGGTTTTGCTTCTCTGGTCACCATTCCTGGCCACCAAAAACGTGAGCCCTACTCACATCAGTGGCGTCAAAAATCAAAAAAGGTTTTTCTACTGGGATATATGTTGTCGCATCGGAATTGTTGACAGAACACCGCAATTCAATCGATCAGTTTGAAGAAAAATATGCTCGCATTTGCCAATGTGCGTAGAGTCCAAGGTCTTCGATGTTTCTACGGGGGTGGGGTAGGGGGGGATGGGGGGGGGGATCGAATTTTTCTCCCATTTGGCCAGGAATCGCGGTTTTCACCATATCATTGGCTGTGTCGGCTTGAATTCCACTAGAACATTCTTTTCGATTTTTCCTCGAGAATATTTTAGAGCAGTAACCGCGAATAAGCCTGGTTTTGCTACTCTGCCCATCTTTTCATTTTGGACACAAACGTGAGTCCTACTTACTGACACCAGTGGCGTCAAAAGTTAAAATAAATGTTTATCTAGTAGCATTTATGAACACCGCAATTAAATCGATTAGATTAGACAAAAATGCACGCATTTGTGAAAAAAAAAAGCCAAAAAAAACCAACGATGTTCGTATTTCTGAAAAAAAAAAACAACCCCGTTTTTGGGAAGTCAGGTTTTACTTCCAATATCCAGTTGAATTTAAAGAGGAAAACATGCATTTCGAGTTTTAAAAAATCAACAGAGATTGTGCAGTAATTGCAGAAAACCTGAAGTTGCTTCTCAGCCGCGAATTAGTCTTTGTGGCTTGCGCGGCTTTAAGCCCTAAAAACTCATTTACCCACCCTGAAGTTGCTTCTCTGTGTCGGCATGAATTCCAAGGGGAAAAAACCCATACATTTCGATTTTTCCCCGAGTATGTTTTAATGCAGTCACCGCGAGAAAAATATGTTTTGCTTCTCTAGCCATCTTTACATTTTTGTTGACACAAACGTGAGTTCTACTCACACCAGTGGCGTAAGAAAACCTAATTTTGCTTCCCTGGCCATCTTTTTATTTTCTGCCACGTGAGTCCTACTCACACCAGTGGCGTCAAAAATCAAAATGAAGCTTTTTTTACTAAAAATGCACGCAGATATGTTTTGATTTGTTGACAAAACAGCGCGAATCGGCCACGAATCGCGGTTTTTACCTCAACATTGGCTGTGTCGGCATGAATTCCAAGAATTCCACATGCATTTCGATATTTCCCCGGGTACCTCAGAAATTTTCAATCGATCAATTTAGCAACCAAAAAAAACAACAAAAAAAGCCCGCATTTCCCTAAAAAGTCGGCAATGTGCGTTATTTTTTTTTTAGGAAAATCATTATTTTTGGAAAGAATCAAATTTTACTTTCATTTGGCGACGAACCGCGGTTTTCACCACACTGGCTGTGTCGACATGAATTTCACAAGGAAAACATTCATTTCGATTTTTCCGCGAGAATAGAGTAACCACGAATAAATCTGGATTTGCTACTCTGGCCATCTTTTCATTTTTGGACACAAACATGAGTCCTACTCACTCACACCAGTAGCAGCATTTATGAACACCGCGACTCAATCGATTAAATTAGACCAAAAATGCACGTATTTGCGCAAGAGAAAAGCTAATGTGCGTATTTCTGAGGGAAAATCATTTTGGGAAAGAGTGAACTTTTACGCACAATCGGCCCCGTTTAATTCCAAGAGAAAAACATGAATTTTTTATTTTTTTCAAGAGAATATGTTTTCATGTTTGGACACAAACGTGACTCCTACTCACTGACACCAATGGCGTCAAATGTTAAAATGAATGTAGCATTTATGAACACCGCGATTCAGTCTATTAAATTAGACCAAAAATGCACACGTAAATTTATTTCTTTACTTACTGGGTAATAGTATACCCGTCCTATGCATTGACATTATATATGAACACTAGTGAATCATCCCCAACGGTCTAATATCTTACCCTGTGATGTGTGTGGATGCTCGTGCTTGTGCGAGCTCAGAAGATAAGATGTGTGTGGATGAAGGATCTTTATGTAGAGAGAGCTGTTATCTGTGATCTGTGATCTGTATTCTGTGTTAGGCCTGCCCCTCCTTTTTAACTGTTATTCTTAGTGCTTGTTTAACATAGTGTAACGTGAGGCAATGCCAGTGCTTATTTTCTTAAATTGTGTTTTAGCCAATGACTGAGTCACCAAAAACAACAACCCCCCCCCCCCCCCAAAAAAAAAAAAAAAACACCAAACAAACAAACAAACAAACAAAAACCAACCAACCCAATGAAGTTGCTTCCCTGGCTCTCTGGAATCGCTGTTTTCTGCAGACCATTCGATGTGTCCGCATGAATTCAAAGAGTAAAACATGCATTTCGATTTCCCCCGAGTACTTCTTTGTGCAGTCACCGCGAGAAAACCTCGTTTTGATTGTCTGGCAATCTTTCCATTTTCTGTCACAAACGTGAGTCATACTCACACCAGTGGTGTCTAAAATCAAAATGGCTTTTTCCTACTTGCATAAATCGGAATTGTTGACAAAAGACCGCGATTCAATCGATTAATTTCAAGAAAAATGAGCGCATTTGACTCAAAAATCGCCAATGTGCGTATTTGTGATAAAAAAAAAAAGAAAAAAAAAAAGGGGGAAAAATCATATTTTTCCCATTCGGCCACGTATCGCAGTTTACACCACACCACTGTCTGGCTCGGGGTGAATTCCAAGAGTAAAGATTCATTTCGATTTCTTCACGAGAATATTTTTCTCTTGCCATCTTTACCTTTTCTGCCACCCGCGTGAGTCCTACTCACACCAGTGGCGTCAAAAGTAAAAATTTGTTTTTGTCGACACAACGAATGGTTGGACAAAACACCGAGAATTAATCGATCAGTTGCGAATTCCATGTGGAAAACATTCATTTCGATTTTTTTCACCAGAATGTTTTTCAGCAGTAACCTCGAATAAACATGCTTTTGCTTCTTTGGTCATCTTTTCGTTTTCTGCCACCAACGTGAATCCTACTCAGTGGCGTCAAAGGTCAAAATGAATGTTGATGTCGACACAACAAAAGGTTGACAAAACACCGAGAATCAATCGATCAGTTGAGCAAAAATGCTGCCTTTGACGTTCAATGTTCTAATGTGCATATCTGTGAAAAAGAAATCATTTTTGTGTAGTGTAGCGTTTTACTCTAAATGGGACGGATGAATTGCTAGAGAAAAACATGCATTACGATTTATCTTTTTTTTAAAAAATCCCTAAAATGTGTGCGGTAATCGTGAAAAAACTTGGTTTTGCTTCTCTGGTCACCATTCCTGGCCACCAAAAACGTGAGCCCTACTCACATCAGTGGCGTCAAAAATCAAAAAAGGTTTTTCTACTGGGATATATGTTGTCGCATCGGAATTGTTGACAGAACACCGCAATTCAATCGATCAGTTTGAAGAAAAATATGCTCGCATTTGCCAATGTGCGTAGAGGTCTTCGATGTTTCTACGGGGGTGGGGTAGGGGGACACGAGCTTGAAGCCTACTCCCACCAAATGAGCGCACTTGCCTCAAAAACTGCCATTTCTTTAAAAACAAAAAAAAATCAAATTTTTTCTCCCATCCGGCCACGAATTGCGGTTTCCACCACAGCATTGGGTGTGTTGGCATGAATTCCAAGAGTACATACATTTCGATTTTTCCCGAGTATGTTTTAGTGCAGTGACCGGCCAGCTTTAATTTTTGTTGACACAAGCGTGAATCCTACTCTCACCAAATGAGCGCATTTGCCTCAAAAATTTCCAATGTACGTATTTTCGAGAACAAAAAAAAAAAAAAAAATCGTTTTGAAGAGGAATCAAATTTTTCTCCTATTCGGCCACGAATCACGGTCTTCAACACTCCATTAGCGGTATCGGCATGAATTCCATCAGGAAAACCTTTCATTTGGATTTCGAAGAGAAATGAGTGCAATCAAAAATCGCCAATATGCGTATTTCGAAGGAAAAAAAATCATTTTTCATTCGGCCACAAATCGCAGTTTTCACCACACCAGGCTGTGTCGTCATAAATTCAAAGAGGAAAACATGCATTCGATTTTTACCGTATATATATATATATATTTTTTTTTTTTTTGTTGCGCTGTCACCGCGAGAAAACCTGGTTTTGTTTCTCTGGCCATCTTTTCATTTTCTGCCACGTGAATCCTACACATACCAGTGGTGTCAAAAATCAAATTGAAGCTTTTTTCTACAGACATATATGTCGACACATTGGAATTGTTGACAAAACAGTGCGAATAGGCCGCGGTTTTCACCACACCATTTCCTGTGTCGGCATAAATTCCAAGAGTAAATCATGCATTTCGATTTTTCCATGCGTATTTTTTTTTGTGTGTGTGTGCAGTCTCCGCGAGAAAACCTGGTTTTGCTTCTCTGGTCGTTTTGTTCTGACTGAAAAATCGCCAATGTGTATATGTTGAGGAAAAAAAGTTTGGAAAGAATCAAATTTTACTTTCATTCGGCCACGAACCGCGATTTTCACCACATTGGTTGTGTTGGCATGAATTCTACAATTCCACGATTTTTTCTCGAGAATATTTTAGAGCTGTAACGGCGAATAAACCTGGTTTTGCTGCGCTGGCCATCTTTTCATTTTTGGACACAAACGCGAGTCTTACTCACTCTCACCAATGGCGTCAACAACAACAAACAAACAAAATAAATAAAAAACCCGTCAGGCCTCTACAATCAACCTACTGGTACTTGCTACACATGCAGTCGATTTTCCCGTGTATTTTTTCGTGCTGTGCCGCGAGAAAACCTAATTTTGCTTCCCTGGCCATCTTTTTATTTTCTGCCACGTGAGTCCTACTCACACCAGTGGCGTCAAAAATCAAAATGAAGCTTTTTTTACTAAAAATGCACGCAGATATGTTTTGATTTGTTGACAAAACAGCGCGAATCGGCCACGAATCGCGGTTTTTACCTCAACATTGGCTGTGTCGGCATGAATTCCAAGAATTCCACATGCATTTCGATATCTCCCCGGGTACCTCAGAAATTTTCAATCGATTAATTTAGCAACCAAAAAAAAACAACAAAAAAAGCCCGCATTTCCCTAAAAAGTCGGCAATGTGCGTTATTTTTTTTTTTAGGAAAATCATTATTTTTGGAAAGAATCAAATTTTACTTTTATTTGGCGACGAACCGCGGTTTTACTCTAAATGGGACGGATGAATTGCTAGAGAAAAAACATGCATTACGATTTATCTTTTTAAAAAAAAATCCCTAAAATGTGTGCGGTAATCGTGAAAAAACTTGGTTTTGCTTCTCTGGTCACCATTCCTGGCCACCAAAAACGTGAGCCCTACTCACATCAGTGGCGTCAAAAATCAAAAAAGGTTTTTCTACTGGGATATATGTTGTCGCATCGGAATTGTTGACAGAACACCGCAATTCAATCGATCAGTTTGAAGAAAAATATGCTCGCATTTGCCAATGTGCGTAGAGTCCAAGGTCTTCGATGTTTCTACGGGGGTGGGGTAGGGGGGGATGGGGGGGGGGGGGGGGGGGGTCGAATTTTTCTCCCATTTGGCCAGGAATCGCGGTTTTCACCATATCATTGGCTGTGTCGGCTTGAATTCCACTAGAACATTCTTTTCGATTTTTCCTCGAGAATATTTTAGAGCAGTAACCGCGAATAAGCCTGGTTTTGCTACTCTGCCCATCTTTTCATTTTGGACACAAACGTGAGTCCTACTTACTGACACCAGTGGCGTCAAAAGTTAAAATAAATGTTTATCTAGTAGCATTTATGAACACCGCAATTAAATCGATTAGATTAGACAAAAATGCACGCATTTGTGAAAAAAAAGCCAAAAAAAACCAACGATGTTCGTATTTCTGAAAAAAAAAAAAAAAAAACCCGTTTTTGGGAAGTCAGGTTTTACTTCCAATATCCAGTTGAATTTAAAGAGGAAAACATGCATTTCGAGTTTTAAAAAATCAACAGAGATTGTGCAGTAATTGCAGAAAACCTGAAGTTGCTTCTCAGCCGCGAATTAGTCTTTGTGGCTTGCGCGGCTTTAAGCCCTAAAAACTCATTTACCCACCCTGAAGTTGCTTCTCTGTGTCGGCATGAATTCCAAGGGGAAAAAACCCATACATTTCGATTTTTCCCCGAGTATGTTTTAATGCAGTCACCGCGAGAAAAATATGTTTTGCTTCTCTAGCCATCTTTACATTTTTGTTGACACAAACGTGAGTTCTACTCACACCAGTGGCGTAAGAAAACCTAATTTTGCTTCCCTGGCCATCTTTTTATTTTCTGCCACGTGAGTCCTACTCACACCAGTGGCGTCAAAAATCAAAATGAAGCTTTTTTTACTAAAAATGCACGCAGATATGTTTTGATTTGTTGACAAAACAGCGCGAATCGGCCACGAATCGCGGTTTTTACCTCAACATTGGCTGTGTCGGCATGAATTCCAAGAATTCCACATGCATTTCGATATCTCCCCGGGTACCTCAGAAATTTTCAATCGATTAATTTAGCAACCAAAAAAAAACAACAAAAAAAGCCCGCATTTCCCTAAAAAGTCGGCAATGTGCGTTATTTTTTTTTTAGGAAAATCATTATTTTTGGAAAGAATCAAATTTTACTTTCATTTGGCGACGAACCGCGGTTTTCACCACACTGGCTGTGTCGACATGAATTTCACAAGGAAAACATTCATTTCGATTTTTCCGCGAGAATAGAGTAACCACGAATAAATCTGGATTTGCTACTCTGGCCATCTTTTCATTTTTGGACACAAACATGAGTCCTACTCACTCACACCAGTAGCAGCATTTATGAACACCGCGACTCAATCGATTAAATTAGACCAAAAATGCACGTATTTGCGCAAGAGAAAAGCTAATGTGCGTATTTCTGAGGGAAAATCATTTTGGGAAAGAGTGAACTTTTACGCACAATCGGCCCCGTTTAATTCCAAGAGAAAAACATGAATTTTTTATTTTTTTCAAGAGAATATGTTTTCATGTTTGGACACAAACGTGACTCCTACTCACTGACACCAATGGCGTCAAATGTTAAAATGAATGTAGCATTTATGAACACCGCGATTCAGTCTATTAAATTAGACCAAAAATGCACACGTAAATTTATTTCTTTACTTACTGGGTAATAGTATACCCGTCCTATGCATTGACATTATATATGAACACTAGTGAATCATCCCCAACGGTCTAATATCTTACCCTGTGATGTGTGTGGATGCGGGTGCTTGTGCGAGCTCAGAAGATAAGATGTGTGTGGATGAAGGATCTTTATGTAGAGAGAGCTGTTATCTGTGATCTGTGATCTGTATTCTGTGTTAGGCCTGCCCCTCCTTTTTAACTGTTATTCTTAGTGCTTGTTTAACATAGTGTAACGTGAGGCAATGCCAGTGCTTATTTTCTTAAATTGTGTTTTAGCCAATGACTGAGTCACCAAATACAACAACCCCCCCCCCCCCCCAAAAAAAAAAAAAAAAAACACCAAACAAACAAACAAACAAACAAAAACCAACCAACCCAATGAAGTTGCTTCCCTGGCTCTCTGGAATCGCTGTTTTCTGCAGACCATTCGATGTGTCCGCATGAATTCAAAGAGTAAAACATGCATTTCGATTTCCCCCGAGTACTTCTTTGTGCAGTCACCGCGAGAAAACCTCGTTTTGATTGTCTGGCAATCTTTCCATTTTCTGTCACAAACGTGAGTCATACTCACACCAGTGGTGTCTAAAATCAAAATGGCTTTTTCCTACTTGCATAAATCGGAATTGTTGACAAAAGACCGCGATTCAATCGATTAATTTCAAGAAAAATGAGCGCATTTGACTCAAAAATCGCCAATGTGCGTATTTGTGATAAAAAAAAAAAAGAAAAAAAAAAAGGGGGAAAAATCATATTTTTCCCATTCGGCCACGTATCGCAGTTTACACCACACCACTGTCTGGCTCGGGGTGAATTCCAAGAGTAAAGATTCATTTCGATTTCTTCACGAGAATATTTTTCTCTTGCCATCTTTACCTTTTCTGCCACCCGCGTGAGTCCTACTCACACCAGTGGCGTCAAAAGTAAAAATTTGTTTTTGTCGACACAACGAATGGTTGGACAAAACACCGAGAATTAATCGATCAGTTGCGAATTCCATGTGGAAAACATTCATTTCGATTTTTTTCACCAGAATGTTTTTCAGCAGTAACCTCGAATAAACATGCTTTTGCTTCTTTGGTCATCTTTTCGTTTTCTGCCACCAACGTGAGTCCTACTCAGTGGCGTCAAAGGTCAAAATGAATGTTGATGTCGACACAACAAAAGGTTGACAAAACACCGAGAATCAATCGATCAGTTGAGCAAAAATGCTGCCTTTGACGTTCAATGTTCTAATGTGCATATCTGTGAAAAAGAAATCATTTTTGTGTAGTGTAGCGTTTTACTCTAAATGGGACGGATGAATTGCTAGAGAAAAACATGCATTACGATTTATCTTTTTAAAAAAAAATCCCTAAAATGTGTGCGGTAATCGTGAAAAAACTTGGTTTTGCTTCTCTGGTCACCATTCCTGGCCACCAAAAACGTGAGCCCTACTCACATCAGTGGCGTCAAAAATCAAAAAAGGTTTTTCTACTGGGATATATGTTGTCGCATCGGAATTGTTGACAGAACACCGCAATTCAATCGATCAGTTTGAAGAAAAATATGCTCGCATTTGCCTCAAAATTCGCCAATGTGCGTAGAGTCCAAGGTCTTTGATGTTTCTACGGGGGTGGGGTAGGGGGGGATGGGGGGGGGGGGGGTCGAATTTTTCTCCCATTTGGCCAGGAATCGCGGTTTTCACCATATCATTGGCTGTGTCGGCTTGAATTCCACTAGAACATTCTTTTCGATTTTTCCTCGAGAATATTTTAGAGCAGTAACCGCGAATAAGCCTGGTTTTGCTACTCTGCCCATCTTTTCATTTTGGACACAAACGTGAGTCCTACTTACTGACACCAGTGGCGTCAAAAGTTAAAATAAATGTTTATCTAGTAGCATTTATGAACACCGCAATTAAATCGATTAGATTAGACAAAAATGCACGCATTTGTGAAAAAAAAAAAGCCAAAAAAACCAACGATGTTCGTATTTCTGAAAAAAAAAAAAAAACAAACGTTTTTGGGAAGTCAGGTTTTACTTCCAATATCCAGTTGAATTTAAAGAGGAAAACATGCATTTCGAGTTTTAAAAAATCAACAGAGATTGTGCAGTAATTGCAGAAAACCTGAAGTTGCTTCTCAGCCGCGAATTAGTCTTTGTGGCTTGCGCGGCTTTAAGCCCTAAAAACTCATTTACCCACCCTGAAGTTGCTTCTCTGTGTCGGCATGAATTCCAAGGGGAAAAAACCCATACATTTCGATTTTTCCCCGAGTATGTTTTAATGCAGTCACCGCGAGAAAAATATGTTTTGCTTCTCTAGCCATCTTTACATTTTTGTTGACACAAACGTGAGTTCTACTCACACCAGTGGCGTCCAAAAAAACAAAAAAAAATCAAATCACCAGTGGCGTAAAAAATCAAAATGAATGGTTTTCTAGCAGCATTTATGTCGACACATGGAATTGATCCCCCCCCCCCCCCAAAAAAAAAAAAAGCAAGCCGCGATTTAATCGAAATTTTTCTTCTCTTAAAAGTTTTAATGTGCATATTCCTGAAAGAAATCCTTTTCAGTCACTTTTACTCCTTTTGATTTCGTCGAAAAATGAGCGGATTACCCTAAAAAGAATCGCCAATGTCCGTATTTTTGAAAAAAAATACAAATTTTCTTCAATTCGGCCCGAATCGTGGTTTTCATCACACAATTGGCTGTGTCGGCATGAATTCCAAAAGTAAAACATGCATTTCGACTTTTTCCGAGTTTGTGTGTGTGTGTGTGTGTGTGAATGTGTGCGTGCGTGCGTGCGTGCGTGCGTGCGTGTGTGTGTGTGTGTGCAGTCTCAGCGAGAAAACCTGGTTTTGCTTCTCAGGCCCTCTTTTCATTTTATGCCACAGACGTGAGTCCTACTCCCAATCGTCCCGTTGAATTCCAAGAGGAAAACATGCACTATGATTTAAAAAAAAAAAAAAAATTGTGCAGCCACGAATCGCGGTTTCCACCACAATATTGGCTGAGTCGGCATGAATTTCACGAGAAAAACATTCGAATAAACATGCTTTTGCTTCCCTTTCTGCCATAAACGTGAGTCCTACTCACACCATTGTCGTCAAAAGTTAAACGGAATGTTTATGTTGATCAGTTTGAGAAAAAAATGTACATATCTGTAAAAAAGGAATCGTTTTTGCGCAGTGTCGCGTTTTACTCTAAATCGGGCGGTTGAATTCCTAGAGGGAAAACATGCATTTCGATTTTTCTTTAAAAAAAAAAAAAAATTATGCAGTAATCTCGAAAACCCCGGTTTTGCTTCTCTGGACATCTCTATTTCAATTGCGAATTTCTGCACACCATTCGATGTGTCGGTATGTATTGCAAGAGGAAAAAAAAAAAAAAAAAACACACACACACATTTCGATTTATCCCGAGTATGTTTTCGTGCTTCTCTCGTGTGTTTTGCTTCTCTTGCCATCCCCGCATTTGCCTCCAAAATCGACAATGTGTGTATTTCTGAGGAAAAAAATCGTTTGGGGGAAAATCAAATTTTTCTCCCAGGAATCATGGTTTTCACTACACCATTAGTTGTGTCGGCATGAATTCCATCAGGAAAACAATCATTTTGATTTCAAAGGATTATGAGCTCATTTGCCTCAAAAATCGCCAATGTGCCAATTTCTTTTTTTTTTTTGTTTTTAATCATTTTTGGGAAAAATCAAATTTTTTTCCCATTCGGACACGAATTGCGGTTTTCATCACACCTTTGGCTATGTCGGCATGTGAGGAAAATATTCATTTCGATGTTTTTTAAAACACAAAATTTGTGCAGTAATCGCGAAAAAAACAACTGATTTTGCTTCTCTGGCAATCTCTGGTTGAATCGCGCTGCATTTGATGTGTCGGAATGAATTCCAAGAATAAAATATGCATTTCGATTTTTCCCCCGAGTACTTTTTTGTGCAGTCACCGCGAGAATACCTGGTTTTTCTTCCCAGGTCATCTTTTCATTTTCATCCACAAACTCCCACCAGTGGCGTCAAAAATCGAAAGGTTTTGCTACGTGCATATATGTCGACATATCGGAATTGTTGACAAAACACCGCAATTCCATCGATCAATTTGAAGAAAAATGAGCGCATTTGCCTAAAAAATTGCCAATGTGCGTATTTCTGAGAGAGAAAAAAATCATTTTTGGAAAATATCAAATTTTACTTTCATTCGACCACGAATCGCGGTTTTGCACCACACCATTGGTTGTATCGGCACGAATTGCATCAGGAACACATTGATTTCGATTTTCCTTCGAGAATATTTTAAGCACAACCGCGAATAAACCTGGTTTTGCTATTCTGGCAATCTTTTCATTTTTGGATACAAACGTCCTGTACTCACTCACACCAGTGGCGTTAAAAGTAAAAATGTTTTTTTTAGCAGCATTTATGTCGACACACTTAATTGTTGACAAAACACTGCGATTCACACGATTAAGTTGAATTAAAAAATGCACGGATTTTCCTAAAAAAAATCGCCAATGTGCGTATTTCTGGAAAAAACAATCTTTTTCGGAAGAATCAAATTTTACTCCCATTCAGCCACGAATAGTGTGTTTCGCCTGATGAATGTCTGTAGTTTGTGGGTGCTGGTCTTGGTTACTCGCCATGAATTAGGGCCGAAAAACTGAGGGCTGAAAATCCGGATCTTGTTTCAGAGTGAGAGGGCGGTTATCTCCAGATTGGTCGGAGGGTGTTATGGCTTTGTTGATGCGGCTCTTGATGTCTTCATCTGCCCCCCCCCCCCCCCTTTCTCCCCCAGTAGCATTTAGTAAGGTGTCTCTGGTGTTCATAGTTCCTAAGAAAACGGCAAATGGTAATACAAGTATAACAGTTTTCCCAGGACAGCTTGTATGACCTTCACCTTGGGTCAAGGTCATTCAGATGAGATCGGAAGTGAAGAGCTTTTCAATGACTATCATTATGCCAAGTACGATAGCTCTAGTTTTTGTAGTTTCTGCAAAAATCGTCATGTAAAATTTCAGAACAGACAGCTGTCACGACCTTGACCTTGAATCAAGGTCATTCAAAAGGGTATCCATAGGCCTCATTGCAGTCTCTCATTGTGCCTTGTTTGGTGCCTCTGCTGTTTGTTGTTTCCGAGAAATTGCCAAAGTCATCATTTCCGTAAAGCATCTTAAATGGCCTTGACCTTGACTCGAGGATATTAAATATAGGTATGCCAGTACAGGTTTTGTCAATGTCTATCATCATTCAGAGTTTGATGCCTCTGGTACCTCTAGATTCTTAGAAAATGGCAATTTTAAATTTCCAATGAGACAGCGATAATGACCTTGACCTTCAGTGAAGGTAATTCAAAATGGTATGTTTTGAATGGTCTTACTGCTTTCTATCAGCAAGCCAGGTTTGGTGCCTCTACTGTTCATTGTTTCTGAGAAAATGCCAATGTAAAGGTTTTGGAAGGTTTTCCGCAAACAGCTTGTATGGCCTTGACCTTGACTCAAAGTCACTGAATGTCAGTAAAGGTGTGGTCAGTGTCTATTAGCACGCAAAGTTTGATGTCGCTGGCTTTTCTACATTCTGAGAAAATGCCAATGCAAAAATTTCCAAACAGCCAGCTTTAGTGACCTTGACCTCGGGTCAAGGTCAAGCAATATGGTATGTTTTGAAAGGTCTTATGGCTGTTTATCAGCATGCCAAGTTTGGTGCCTCTGCTCTTTGTAGATTCTGAGAAAAGGCTAATGTTAAGGTTTACTGCGGACACAGACAGCTGACAGACAGCTGACAGACAGACTGACACACACACACACACACACACACACACACACACACACACACACAGATGATGGAGAGCTATTACACAGACTCACTTTGTTACACAAGTGAGTCAAAAACGGATTTCTACAGGGTCGAACTTTAATTAAGGACCACTTATACACAGTCTCATAAAACATAGAAAGCGAAACACGAAAACACCAGAAACATCAAAAATGTTTAATTTCATTATCAGTGAACCAGATTTGGTCAATTTCCCAAAAGAAAACAATCAAACAAATTCATTGTGCCTGATTAGAGACTCCCCCCCCCCCCCCCCCCCCCCCCCCCCCCCCGAAATTGAAATTCCCATACAGAGTGTTACTTTACAGTCTGATCAAAACCGAGTGTGTCCCCCTCGTGCTGCCACACGCGCTGTCTCATGGTGTTGACAGTTCTTGCAATGAGGGCCTGGGGGAAGTTTGCCCACTCCTGCTGCAGGTAGTGCAGCAGCTGTTGTCGATTGGCTGGCAGAGGGTGATTTTCTTGAACTCTTCTCCAAAGCTCGCCCCAAATGTTCTCAATAGGGTTCAAGTCCGGACTGTTTGCCGGCCATGGCATCCTGGTGATGCCAGCTTGTCCCACAAAAGTGTTCACGGCTCGACAACGGTGTGGGGTGGCGTTATCGTCCATGAACACAGCCTGGGCCCCAATCTGCTGAAGCGCTGGGACAACCAAAGGCTGTAAAATTTCCTGCAGGTAACGTTGGCCGTTCAAGTTGCCATCCACATGGTACAGGGGAGTCTTGTAGTGGCTGCTGATTCTCCCCCCCCCCCCCCCCCCCCATACCACGACCGAGCCACCGTCAAAAGCCGTGACCTCCTGGACGGCGTCATCTGCCAGCTGCTCTCCAGGACGCCGCCACACCCGAATGCGTCCATCTCGTGGCTTCACCAGGAACCGGGACTCGTCACTGAACAGCACCAGCTGCCACTGTGCCCGGGGCCACCTTTGGTGAGCTGTACACCAGGCCAGGCGGCTTGCCCGGTGGGCCGCAGTCAGTTTCGGTTTCCTGACTGGGTGTCTTGCATGAAGGTTGCCAGCATGGAGGCGCCGCCGTGTGGTCATCTGGCACACTGCTGTGTTAGTGGCAGCTTGGAGCCGACGCCTGATGGTGTTGTAGGCTAGGAAAATTGCTGAACAAGGTAGAACAAATTTGATCCTAACTTTTTATTACAGATTTCAGTAGAGCACAGGCCCCTAATGCTGTGGTGGTCTCCGTGAATTTTTTCTCCGTCCGCGTCACCGTTAAAAACGACCGTTTATCTTGCCATTTTCACTATATGAGCCCTATAAATGGGCTTTTGAGGGTGTGCACAAAGTATGCGTGTTTGCGGGTACAGAAATGCGCAGAACTCCACTCTAAATACGGTTACTGTTAGACAAGAGATGCATCGTTGACATACTGAAATTTTACCCCAATCAGAATGATGCTTCCTGGAAAATTGCGGCCATCAGTTTGGCCGTTGATTCAAAGGACCCTGTAAAACGGCAGTATTTGATGCTTGTGCACTTATCAGGTCACTGCAGGTGACATGTATCGCGGAAAACATTTACGAACATTGAACAATTTAGTCAAGAAACGCTTCTTTGGTGTTGTGAAGTTCCCTTGTCACCGCATGTGCAGGTACGTATGAAATATGATATCCAAGTGAGCACGTTTTTCGGTAGCGATATTTTGGGGGTGTACTTACTAAAGTAGTTGCTGCGTTGTGAGTAGTGAACGGTTTTTCTCAAAGAGCAGTGCACACTCAAGAATAGTATCCCAGTTGTGACATATCAAAAGTTCATTGAAATCGCTTTTGTACTTTTGTCACAAACAGCCAACGAAAGTGCAACCTGTTTAATAATGGCTGCTAGTTCAGTACTAGCAAAGTGCAATGGAAATTATGTAGAGCACAACCTCAAGTCTATAGTAGTATGTGTCTGAATTCATTTCAAGTGTTATGAGGTATGTTAATCACACGGCAAACATGTTTTCAAGGTCAAGGTCATTGGTTTGTCTGTTTACTCCAAAACATTTTACTTCATCGCTCAGAATAAGCATTTTGGTGCTGCTAACTTTTGTCCCCGTGGTTTGGTGAGTTCACAACATCCTCAGAATAAAAATATGACTGCAAAATCTTCATAACTCAAGCGTGACCTTGACCTTTACTAGAGGTCACCAGAAAGGCATTCTTGTCAATGCATATTAGGCAAATGTTATGCCAAAAGTTGTATTTACAAAATTTTCACCCAGTCTCTATGACCTTTACTCCCAAGGTCAAGGTCACCAAAGTTGTCCACAAGAAATCTTCTCATACAAACATCGTTTGTGCTAATTTTGTTTTGCCTGGTGCTTGTGACTGCTTGTTCGTTTGCTTATTCTAACACAACGATGAAAGAAAATGTTTGGGAGGAAACAGACGAACCGATGACCTTGACCTTGCAAACATGTTTGCCGTGTGATTAACATACCTCATAACACTTGAAATGAATTCAGCCACTTACTACTGTAGACTTGATGTTGTGTTCTACATACCCTCCATCACATTTTGCCAGTAATGTATGCTAGTGATTTTCATTTGTAAACATATTAATGTCAAAAAAAAGAGGCAAAATAACGGCGTTTGTTCCCAAGGAAAAACACGTTGAAAATAAAAGAGATTTCACAGATTTGCTCATGTGTCTATTGTTTTTTTATTTGCATTTGTGTGATATTATTTTTCTGGAAGTTTCATATTAAGTTTGTCTAATTTCTGTACCTGTACCTCAAAACAGGAATTAATGAAAATGTCCGACATTTTCTGAGTGCGTTAGAATTTAAGGCAAAAAGGTATACTTGTAATAGTATTTTAGGGATGCTGGACCATTTCGCTAAAGTGTGATGTGCGTCTGCAAATGATCTGTCAAGCGTAGCAGCTGCAGCAGCGTAATATGTCAGCCCGGTCCCCATCAGTAAGAGAATTGGCGTCTATATGGAAAAAGGAAGATTTGATAACTGAGAGCTTCTACAGGCAAATCTGTCGTCATTTCGTTGGACCACCACAGGGTGTCTGGTTTAACATGTCCAGTAGTCAAACTTGAAGTGTGTGCACAATACCTGCTGCAGCGGCGTCATTTGTAATCTTTGCTGTGTATAGTCAATTTTTGAACCCAACCACAATATGGATTCCCGTCATTTCCCCTCACAGCCAAAAGGACATAGTGGATGGGCTAGTAACACGTAAGTGCCAAGCCTCTCCTCTAAAAGTTGGTCAGTAACAAAAAAAAACGCTGTGTACACTGTGGCCGTCATATCTGGCTACTTGGTAACCTACCCCCGTGGCAATTAATGCTCTGTTTAATTAGAAAAAGGTGATTTAAGTCACCTATTTCAAGCAGTGAAGAGTTCATGAAATTTGATGTGGGATGCACGTTTTCCTTCTCCTGGAATCACTCTACTTTTTCCAATATGTAAAACAATGACAAGTTAAAACTGGTGGCTGCTAGCAGCAAAATATAAACCTACCCCCACGCAGCATGTAATGAAGGAAATGGAAAAAAATGGGTAAAATAATGACCGCTGTAAAGAAGACGTGCTTGTTTAGATTCACGGATCTTTCTTCATACGACTAGTCATTGTCGTTTCCTCCAAGACAAATGTATAAAAGGAAATTGCATCAAGTGTAGCAATTATGGCAGGCTCTTTGGTAAGCACCGCTTTCAGCCCATATAGGGAACTGATAGCTTCAATTAACGGCCATCTATAAGCAATAATCTCTCATACAAGTTCTTGAAAAATACTTCTGAAACACCGAGCATGTGCCCGAATATTTGCATCATATTATACTTGTTTTCGTAGACACAGAGACAGCCGTCAACATGCTGCACAGCCTATTCAGCAAGATCTGGGAGAAGGAAGAGGTGCCAGCCCAGTGGAAAGAAGGGATCGTCATCAAGCTGCCAAAGAAAGGGGACCTCAGGGACTGCAGCAACTACCGAGGGATCATGCTCCTGTCAGTGCCAGGCAAGGTTCTCAACAGAATTCTACTGGAGAGGATGAGAGAGGCAGTCGACCCCATGCTCCGAGACCAGCAGGCAGGCTTTCGCAGGAACAGGTCCTGCGCTGACCAGATTGCCAGCCTACGCATCATTGTGGAGCAGTCACTGGAGTGGAACTCCCCTCTCTACATCAACTTCATAGACTATGAGAAGGCCTTCGACAGTGTAGACAGAGAGGCACTGTGGAAGCTGTTAAGGCACTATGGAGTTCCTGGGAAGATCATCTCCTTGATCCAGTGCACCTACCAAGACATGAGCTGCAGGATTGCCCATGCTGGCCAGTTGTCAGAAAGCTTCGAGGTGAAGACCGGAGTCCGCCAGGGATGCCTGTTGTCCCCGTTTCTCTTCCTCCTGGTCATCGACTGGATCATGAAGACCACTACAGCAGGCAGGAAAAACGGGATACAGTGGACACTCTGGACGCAGCTGGATGACCTCGACTTCGCGGACGACCTGGCGCTCCTGTCTCACAGCCACAGCCAGATGCAGGACAAGACTACGCGCCTGGAAGCCACATCAGCCGGAACAGGGCTCAAGATCAACAGGAAGAAAACCGAGCTGATGAAGATCAACACCACTGCCAACACACCAGTCACAGTCGGTGGAGAGCCCATCAGGGAGGTGGAGTCTTTTGTCTACCTGGGGAGTGTGGTTGATGGACAGGGAGGCACAGACCGAGACGTCACAGCCAGAATCGGCAAGGCAAGGGCAGCAATGGTCATGCTGAAGAACGTCTGGGCATCCAAAGTTGTCAGCATAAGAACCAAACTTCGCATCTTCAACTCCAACGTGAAGTCAGTTCTGCTCTACGGATGCGAAACATGGAGGACAACGAAGACGATGCAGCAGAAGATCCAGACATTTCTCAACACCTGTCTGAGGCGCATCTTCAACATCCGATGGCCAGAGAAGATCCGGAATGAAGAGCTGTGGGAGCGAGCGGGGCAGGAACCAGTGGCCAAGCAGATCCTGCGGAGGAAGTGGGGCTGGATTGGACACACCCTCAGGAAGCCAGCATCCAGCACCACACACCAAGCCCTGACATGGAACCCGCAGGGGAAAAGGAAGAGAGGCCGGCCTCGCAACAGCTGGAGGCGGGACACTGAGGCAGAGCTATGTAAGCAGGGTACCAACTGGACTGGAGTGGCAAGACTGGCCCAGAACAGAGTGCGATGGCGAAGGGTTGTCGATGGCCTATGCTCCACATGGAGCCAAGGGCCTAAGTAAGTAAGTAAGTATACTTGTTTTCGCGGATACACCTTATCACAGCAACCAATCAAGTGTCCCTACTCCCATCATTACGCATATTCAGCCATTATTAAACAGGTTGCACTTTCGTTGGCTGTTTGTGACAAAAGTACAAAAGCGATTTCAATGACCTTTTGATATGACACAACTGGGATACTATTCTTGAGTGTGCACTGCTCTTTGAGAAAAACCGTTCACTACTCACAACGCAGCAACTACTTTAGTAAGTACACCCCCAAAATATCGCTACCGAAAAACGTGCTCACTTGGATATCATATTTCATACGTACCTGCACATGCGGTGACAAGGGAACTTCACAACATCAAAGAAGCGTTTCCTGTTCGTAAATGTTTTCCGCGATACATGTCACCTGCAGTGACCTGATAAGTGCACAAGCATCAAATACTGCCGTTTTACAGGGTCCTTTGAATCAACGGCCAAACTGATGGCCGCAATTTTCCAGGAAGCATCATTCTGATTGGGGTAAAATTTCTGTATGTCAACAATGAATGTCTTGTCTAACAGTAACCGTATTTAGAGTGGAGTTCTGCGCATTTCTGTACCCGCAAACACGCATACTTTGTGCACACCCTCAAAAGCCCATTTATAGGGCTCATATAGTGAAAATGGCAAGATAAACGGTCGTTTTTAACGGTGACGCGGACGGAGAAAAAATTCACGGAGACCACCACAGTATTAGGGGCCTGTGCTCTACTGATTTCTGTAATAAAAAGTTAGGATCAAATTTGTTCTACCTTCCGCTATATAAAAAGCCTAATTAGACTAGCCTATTGGAGGTAATGGTCCTCCTCTGAAGAGCCCGCTGCGGATGAAGGGGCCTCCCTTGCAGTGGTCTTCTTTGGCTGGCCTGGACGGGGTCTTTCTTTTACAGTTCCAGTGGCTTGAAAAACGTTCTCTCAGCCGAATGATAACGGAGTGGGACACCTGTAGTCTTCTGGCCACTTCTCGAACGCCAACTCGATCCTGCAGCCATGCAATCGCCCGGGTCCGGTCAAAATCTGACAGCTTGCGTCTTGGAGGCATGTTGGTGTTGTGAGGAATTATGCAAAACGGCTGCTTTTATGGACATTCCAGTGAGTGAAATGCTCAGCAATGCATTGGTTCTTGCACGTGCATTTGGAATTTCAGTGCAAAGCCGTTCGAATCAGTGTTCACTGATGCTAAAAAAACAGCCAATTTTGCCAACAATCAGCGACTTTCAACCCCCCCCCCCCCCCCCCCCTCTGCATGCCGCACGTGACAACAAGACAGCTTCAGCAAGCTTTGCAGGATACACTGTTAACCCCTTAACCCTTTCCCAGTCGAATTCTTTGATAAAATGCACTGCTTGCATTTTTTTTCTCGAATTTTTAAATACAGGGCCTGTTTTCCTGGGTGGTCCTTAATTAAAGTTCGACCCTGTAGTTCAACCCAGTGAAGGTATTATTCCATTTTACCACTGCTGTTGGTAAGGCTGACTCTTGGTTAAAAATGGTCTTAAATTCTTGGTTTCCTTTATGGATGCAACTCCCCGCTGCACTGTCTAATTTACTGGCACAAGAAGCCAGTCTATTTTTGTCTGGTAGTGTTTTACCGCATTTAATGCCATTGTAAGTCAAGAAATTAGTCTTAGTGATTGTAACATATTTTTTTCTGAAATTCTCGTAGGTTAAAAATTCACCCTGATCACTCACTAGATCCTTGATTTGAATTACATCAGCATCCATCAATTCCTTGACAAAACCACTCGTTTATCTCCAATGATATTCGAATTGTAATGTATATGCTAAGGAAGGAAGTCATTTACATTGTTTACAATATACTTATTACATAATTTCTTACGGTGTCTGGCAACATCTTGCCAAAACAGATTGTAAGTTCTAACCCTAACAACATTTGCATATTCACCACCAAATTTAGAATACCGACCATCAATCGAAATACAGGAAGAAGCATCATCATACAAAGTATGAAATAAGTGTTCGAGGGAAGCGAAAGAATTCAAGCGACTTTTCAATGAAAACCCATGAGACGCTATCAAATGCTTTCTCAAAATCCACCATAAGTAATAACCCTGGAATATGCTCTTTCTCAGCAAAGAAAAGTACATCATACAATAGCCATATATTTTCACCAGTATATCTTCCCTTGACAAAACCCTTTTGACAATCATGAATAATGTTAGGAAGTACCTGCTGTAAGCGTAGGGCGATACACGTTGAAACAATTTTATATGAGACATTCAGCAGAGATATAGGTCTCCGGTTTTTAATAAACTGTTTTGGCTTATCATCCTTTGGAATGCAAGTAATAACACCCTGGTACTGGGTCACAGATAGCTGTCCTCGTTCATTGACAGATCGAACTAGAAAGGTTCCAATATCAAGTAAAAACATTTTCTGAAAATGCAACAGTGAAACCATCTGGACCAGGACTTTTATTGTTTTTCATGTCTTTCAATACAGGTGCTGCTTCATGATATGTTATTCTACCTTCTAACGGTTCATATCCCGGCTGGGGCCAAATATTTGTGCTGGCTTTTTCATCGTTGCCCCGTCTTTGATATCACCCGTATGTGGTGGAAAAGGACGTTAAACCCCCAAACACCCACCCCACCCTACCTTCTAACGCATCAATATCTTCACACGAAAGAACTGGTGCATCTGGTATTAGCTTATTTAGTTCCACATCCTCAACACCGCTGTGACGATAAAGCTGCGGGTAAAAAATTTGAACCTCTAACAGGATGTCTTTCTGATCAGACAGAATGTTGCCATCTCCTTTATCCAGAAAACTCACTGACTTTTTCACAAAATTCCTATTTTCCAAATTGCAGAAGTATCTACAGCTACGTCCAAAAATAACGCAACAGGCAGATTTTGTCAAATGGTCATTTAATAAAATGCAAATTGTGGGCAAGTTCCTTCTTATATTCTTAGCATCCATAAGTTATCCATCTTCTTTATGTCCAAACAGGCTATGGGTAAAATTGTGACCTCGTGCCTTCTGTTTGTCTTGAGTTATGGCCCTTTTTCTCAGGCGACTAAGTTTGCATGCACTGAGCGATTGTTCATGTCACAGAGCTGCATGTGAAGATGAGCATGTGAAAATCGGGGTTCTTGCAGTTTAGATGTTGCCTCGTTTTTATGGTGAGTACCGGTCACTGAGCAATGCCTGTTTTCCGGCTTGGGTGATCAGAAAAAGCAGCCCTTCTCACTTGTCAGTGGCACATTTCACCATGCCTCGTCTTTCAGCCATTGAGCGGCAGCAAGCCATTGGTAGGCTTAATGCAGTGCAGAGCGTAGCGGACGTTGCCCGTGCCCTTCAAGTTCACCGTGTCACCATTCACCGCTTGGCAAGGCGCTATCAAGCAACAGGGTCCGTCGATGACAGACCTCGCGCAGGACGACCCAGAATTTTGACTCCGCGCCAACAGAGGGCCGTTGTGCGAAGCTTCCGGCAAAACCCATTCCAGAGTGCAGCAGCCGTCGGTCGTCACCTGATCAGCACCAGAAACCGTGTGACAAGTCGCCAAACCGTGTCACGGGTTGTTGTCAGGGCGGACCTTCACTGCCATCGTCCCTACCGAGGCCAGGTGTTGACGGCAAGACATCGTCGGAACCGCCTGAACTGGACTCTGGCCCACAGACAGTGGCGTCAAGAGTGGGAAAGAGTGGTGTTCAGCGATGAGTGTCGATTTGTGGTCAACAGCATGGACAACAGAGTCCGGGTCTGGCGCCCCAGAGATGAGCGCTTTAACAACCGCTACGTTCTGCAGCAAGATGCCTGGCCGGCCCAGTCGGTGATGTTGTGGGGTGCCTTCATTGGGAATCGAATGCTGGGACCCGTGTTCTTCGACCTGCAGCTTGGCCGAGGTGGGGGCGTGACGTCACAGCGCTACATCAACCAGGTTCTCCAGCCCCTTGTGGTGCCCCTTTTTGCTCGGAGACGGCGCTGCTTGTTTCAGCAGGATAACGCGCCCGCTCACTCTGCCAGGGCAACACAGCAGTTCCTACGGCAAACCAACATCCCTGTGATGGAATGGCCAGCGAAAAGCCCGGATCTGAATCCGATGGAGCAGGTTTGGGCCTTCTGGAAAACACGCATCAACAGATTGCCAAATCGCCCTGCGTGTGCTGCTGAGTTCCGCCAGGAGTTGCGACGCCAGTGGGGACGGGTGCCACCTGCTTTCCTGAACCGCCAGGTCAACTCCATGCCGAACAGATGTCAGCTGGTGATCCGCAACGCCGGAGGCCACACCCGCTACTGATCGAGCCATGATTTGGCTGATGTGAAATCAAGGGCAGCAACTCTGTACGTAACCAACATTGACTTTAAATAACTTACCTGATGGATGTCCGTCCCCAGCCGATTAAATGTGAGAACTTTCAATGAAATCGCTTTTTTCGAATCGAAATTAGACTGACATAAAATTTACATATTTTTCCAAAACAGTGCTTGTGTTGCGTTATTTTTGGACGTCACTGTACTTGCTTTTCACCGTCTTGAAGCCACCGCACTCTACTAGTAGATCGAATTGCCATGCCTTCTAACTTCTTACTTCTAAGTTCTTGTAATTCAGCTCGAAGGTGTTCTATATCCTGAACAGAACTACCGATACATTTTTTTCAAGCAGTGTCAGGTCCTTCATGAGTTTCTCCTCTTTTTGATACAAACATGAGTACTACGCACACTATGCACGAAAAAAATGAAAATTCATTGTTTTTTTCTGGTAGAATTTATGTTGACACATTGAATTGTTCACACACACACACACACACACACACACACACACACACACACACACACACACACACACACACACACACACATACTACACTGCGGGGCGAAAGTTAGGGCCGGAAGAAGACCTACCTCTCAAAAACAAACAACTCAACACAACACCTTCATCTCATAGAATCTTTTAATACAACATCTTAGCTTTCAAATCATGTAAACAAAATCAGTAACAACGGAATTTTATTCGTGCAGCAAGCGCCCAAAGTACCCAACCCCCCATTTCAAAAGTTGCAAGGAACGTCGTTCGGTTTATCAAAGTTCAATAACTGGTGTGACCACCCCGGGCAGCAAGGCATTCGCCAATTCTTGATCGCATGGAATGGACGTGTTTCTGGAGCACCTGTTGAGGGATTGCCATCCACTCCTGCTGCAGGAACCGGAAGAGTTGGGCACCATCAACAGGTTGGGGGTGATTGTCCATGACCCGGCGCCCAATATTGTCCCACAGATGTTCTATGGGCGCCAGATCGGGAGATCGGGCAGGCCAATCCAATCGCACAACCTGCTGATGCTGCATCTCATCCCTGACCACCCTGGTGCGGTGAGGCGTCGCGTTGTCCTCTTGTCAGTAAGAGTTGCTCCTGGACCCATGGCACGCAGGGTAGGGATGATTTGAGGCCTCAGGATTTCATCTCTGTACCTTATTCCGGTTAGGTTGCCCCTGATCTGGTACAGGGGGGTTCTCCCTCTCTCGTGGAAGCCAGCCCAGACCATGACTGAGCCCCCGCCGTAGCGATCGTGTTCCTGGACGCAGGCGTCTATGAATCTCTCGCCTGGTCGTCTTCAGACACGTTTGCGGCCATCACAGTGCGACAGAGTGAAGCGAGATTCGTCTTTGTGAAGAGTACCATGCCCCACTGATGTCGATTCCAACGCTGATGGTTGCGGCAGAACGCCATGCGGGCACGGCGATGACGTGGCGTAAGGGGCAGACGGACGACAGCTTTCCTTGAGTGCAGGTTCACAGCACGCAAACGGCGGCTCACAGTCCTGCGGCTTACGGTGACGTTAGCAGCGGCTCTGAGGTTGCCCATGACGCCTTTCGGGTGATGGTGCGGTTGCGGAGGGTTAGGAGCTGGAGGTACCGATCATTGCGTCGATTGGTGCATCTCGGACGTCCAGACTGAGGACGCTCATCAGCACTTCCAGTGGTCTGGAAGCGGGCCTGGATCCGTTGAATGAGAGAGTGACTCACTCTTAGCCGTCTGGAGACTTCACGGCCGGAAACGCCGCCCTGGAGCCATCCCAGCGCCCTTCCGTGATCCAGTGTGGAGAGTTTCGTTCTTGGAGGCATGGTTATTGAGAACCCCAGTGCCCGCCCCTAAATACCCATTCGAGTGCAACTTTTGGTGAGCAGTGTTAAGTATAGCCATGGCCTTCACGTTCAACAAACCAGAAATCTGAGGCAATACTGCTGCCTCAGATAAAGCTGACGAAAGGCACAGTGAAAATCTCGTGATTTTACAACATTTTCACTGCCTCTGAAAACAATGTTGCTGAACAGCAATGCTTGCAAAACAGGATCAGGCATGTGGACCGGTGTGTAAGGTTGAAAAAAACCCAAGCTTGACATTTTTTCATCATTTTGTATTGGCATAAAAAATAAATATGTAAAATATGCAGATTTCTGAGGCCGGCCCTTAACTTTCGCCCTGTAGAATATAATGCTAATAAACGGCCTTGCATGTGCATGAATGCACATTAGTTACGTAAGCGCTACCATAATAATAAAGAATAAAAACCTGAAGACGAAAGGAAGTGTGGTTGGTACTTACTTACTTACTTAGGCCCCTGGCTCCAAGTGGAGCATAGGCCATCGACAACCCTTCGCCATCGCACTCAGTTCTGGGCTATTCTTGCCACTCCAGTTCAGTTGGTCCCCTGCTTATCATAGGTCCCCGGGATGGAGACCCTTCCTCGCCCAGGTGAATGTCTTGGTTTGTTGCTGTCGATGCTTCAGTAACTTGGTGTTTTTACAGGTAGGGCTGTTAACCCTACGCAAACCCGTTAGCCTCTTAGAGAGGTGGTCCACATTTGTCAGACCTCTACCCTTCGACCTGTCCAGCTTGGGTGACCCTGCCAGGAGCATGTGCTCCCGGCCGCTGGCATAGCTCTCTGGGTCATTGAGGTACACAAGCCACTACCCCACGACAAGGGGTGGACCATGTAGGGAAGTGTGGTTGGTGGGACTGACATAATTGTGGCATGGCCAAACACACACCACTGATGTGTGTCAGGTACAGGAATGCCCCTACCTTGTATGCCCCTAAACAAGGTATGTCAGTGCCCCTGCGTGCACATAATGCTAAGATATGGCCCTGCATGTACATAAATGCATCGTTGGTCGATTTAACAACACCAGAAAACATTTTTTTTTAAACTCTTTCCTTTCAAAACCTCTCCCTAAGCGCCGTGAGCACTCAGTTAGAGTGGAGCCGTGCGCTATGTCAAGTCTCCATCATCATCATCATCTTGAGAGATCAGGCACGGAACAGTTCTGCCATGTGACCGGCATGCGCGAATTCAGTTTGACAGACACCTAATCGCTCCTTGGCCGATGATGTGACCTGTCTTGTAAGTGTTTTCTGGTCTCCCCGCGGGATTCGCGATACTTGTTAGAAAAGGACTGTAATTAAACTACAAGTTTTTTTTTTTTTTTTTTTTTTTTTTTTAAAGTTGTTTCTCTAGAGAAACAGCTTTATGGGATGGGGCAGATTTCGCTGCGAGCAGCAGCAAATTTCAGTGATACAAAATAAGATTGTGACGTTTGTCCAGACAATACATTCTTTCGCGCCCACAGTGACGTAACCAAATCTGTGTCATAGACACCTTACGTTGCACACTATGCTGCTACGTGTTTTTTGGCGGGAGTTGTGAGATGTGTGTGTGTGTGTGTGTGTGTGTGTGTGTGTGTGTGTGTGTGTGTGTGTGTGCCGGTGTGTGTGTGTGTTAGTGTGTTTGTGTGTGTGTGGACGGATGTAATGATATTAACCACCTCGTTGGAGAGCTTTTTACTTTAAGACGAAATGGGCAATCATATGCTCCAGAGGTAGGTTTCACGATTTTTCACTTGCCGAATTTTTTTTAGAAGAGTTATTGCCCATGTTAAAAAATCGGTCATGTTACATTTTTTTTACGAAAAAATTGTTAAATTCCTTTATTTTCTAGACTTTTGAAGTTCATCCAATTACACTGGCTGTAGCTCTGACAGATTTCGTGTAAAAAAAAAAATAAAAAAAAATTTACTAGGTAGTAAAGCCAAATATCTATGAAAAGACTCCTTCAAATTACTCATCATCTCGGAATTTTGTCACGTGTGAAAACTGCACATGACAGGAACTACTGCACTATCATAGCTTTAGTATTAAGAATAACAGAACCTTAAGTAAACATATTTTTTCAAGTTTCTGCGAGAAGTGCCGGTCAAAAAAGTTCCAAGTTTGCAATTTCATAAGTACAATCCACGGCATTTCAGTCCACGTTTCGTCAGCCCTCTCGATCTTCCAGATTTTATGTAAAAATTAATTCAGTCACGGAAGTCACAAAAGCAACAAGCAAATCACAAGATGTAAACTAGTATCGTCTGTCAGACGAGCAGCGTGAGGCTGACGTCAGATGTTTGGTTCACAGACAAAATCTGCAAGTATTGTCACTGACTGCCTCCAACATTTCACCAGCCCTCTATGTCTTCCAGATTTCATGTGCAAAATAATTCAGTCGGGGAAGTCACAAAGCCAACAGGGAAATCACAAGACATGAACAAGCATCCTCAGACGATGTCAGTGCTAGAGGCTGACGTCAATTGTTTAGTTCACGGAACTGACGTCATCTCTCTCTCCCCCCCCCACCCCCAACCCCAGTCATGTGGCTATTTGGTGGAGGTCGTAGCGGATCTAGTGTCATCGGTAGGACTTGAAGGGGGGAGAACCGCAACAATAACAACAAGATGGCCACCAGCCCAATATGTTGTTTCCATTTGATCACCTGCTATCGTCACGGTCGTTCTTTTGTAATGCCATGTATCCACACACACATACACACACACACACACACACACACACACACACACACACACACACACACACTCTCTCTCTCTCTCTCTCTGAATGGAAACAACTGACCGGGCTGTCACACCAATCTTGTTTTTGGAAGAGAGACGTCAAGTTGTATTCTTTGAAATCTATGACGTTTTTGCTCACTGGGATGACGCATAATACATTTGGCGTAATAACTTTGATACAGTTCTTGCAATGAAAGCAGGCCCATGAAAATTGAAGTGTTGCTGCTGCGTGCGCAGTGTAAAGATCGAATTAATACCGACCCAATATGTTTAACAGACAAGTCTGCGCGGCGAACGTTTTCTAACTATGTGTTAAGCTATGTCAGACATACACACGCGCGCGCGCACACACTCACAGACTCGCGCGAGCCGCGTTTGTGCTCCATTGAGACCTATGTGGTGTTCTCTCACTCTACTATGCTATTGAGTGAGAGTCAGTGGGAAAAACAAAGCACACTACATCAATGAAACTCCCGCTTTCCCCGTCTACACATAGAGAACGTCCAAAAAGTGGCGACACATCCCCAAGAAACGCCAGTATCACGTCAATCAAACATGACGTCGGAAAAATGACGCTGATACTGCCTTTTGCGTCAGTGCGCGCGTGCCTTTTCTGCGATGGATCTGACCTGTTCAGTACCTAAGCAGCCCTGCACAGCGTTCTGGGTTCTTCTTCTTTCATGAATTTGTTCTCCGTGCATATTCTGTTCATAAAGTATTGGAGTTGTATGCTGTTATATCCCGTGTCTTCTCTGCGATTGCACGAAGATGGCGACATAGTAGAAGTAAAATACACCACGTCTCCAAACAGAGGAATTCGGAAAGAAAGTGGCAGACATCCCCAAGAAAAAACAGCATCACGTCAATCAAACATGACGCACTTACTTTACGTCAGTGCGCGTGCGTCTCTTTTTATGTTGTTTCCATTACTATGGAAACAACATAAAAAGAGACGCACGCGTACTATGGAAACAACATCATAGGACGGGCTAAATTTTCCACGTTCATGGGCAAGCATCTGTGGTACAAACGCACGTCACTGCCGATCTCCCGCAGAGACGATTATGCAAGTGTAACTCTGACAATGACGTAAGAAAACGTACGTCATCGATGCTGGCATGTATAGTGCGCCGAACGCACTTCTCCTCCTCAGTGAGTGCCGTCTGTGTGGATGTGTGTGTGTACGTGTGTGTGAATTGTGTCCGGGCCCGTTTCTTCGAAAATACTTAACCGAATGGCTTCAAATTTGGGGTATCCAAATATATCAAAATGTTACATTAGACGATTCAAGCGTGTGATGATTGCTTAAGTGATTTGGGAGTTATCGCCCTTTTGAGACAAGTTGGTTGACTTTCGTGTACAGGCGTAATATTTATTTAAATCACTCAATTTTTTGGCAGTAGATAGCTTGAATACGGACTCTGAACAGAGTCACTACTAGAAAATGGTCGCTCTTATAGTTTTCATGTAAACCGAGCCTGAGTTGACATTGCATGTGAACCCAGTTCAGATGCCTATTTCTCCGAAAATACTGAACTGATCAATTTCAAATTTGGGGTTTCTAAATGAATCAAGATTGTTGAATAGAAGGCCCGATCCAGGTACGATTGCACACATGATTTGCGAGTTATCGCCCTTTTCAGAAAAAAAAGTGGCTTTCTGGCTTTAAAGGCGTAATATTTACCTAAACCACTCCATGTTTTGGACATAGATAGCATGAATACGGACTCTCAACTCAGTGAATTTTGGAGGTTGTCGCTTTTATACTTTTGGCGTAAGCCGTACCTGATAAAAGTGCTGGTGAACACACTTTAGATCTCAAAATCGCTCCTACTATACATAGATAATGAGCCTGGGGTGCCATAAAAAATATACAAAAAAATTAGAAAAATTCACTGCAGCCGTTATCGTCAGTTGACCCGAAAATTTGTACTCACAGCACATTTCCTCTACAAGCCACACGCCTCACAAACATCGAAGTAGAGACACACGCGCACTGACGTAAAGTAAGTGCGTCATGTTTGATTGACGTGATGCTGTTTTTTCTTGGGGGTGTCTCGCCACTTTCTTTCCGAATTCCTCTGTTTGGAGACGTGGTGTATTTTACTTCTACTATGTCGCCATCTTCGTGCAATCGCAGAGAAGACACGGGATACAACAGAATACAACTCCAATACTTTATGAACAGAAACGGAAACGGTAATATGAATTATGAACAGAATATGCACGCAGAACAAATTCATGAAAGAAGAAGAACCCAGAACGCTGTGCAGGGCTGCTTACGTACTGAACAGGTCAGATCTAGAACATTTCTCAACTTACTGGAAGGTTCGATATCTTTCCAAGGTGACGTAATCTACTGACGTTACTGCACCAGCATGTTCTGGGATGGTCTAGAAATTATTTTGCATCGAAATGCAGTATCTTTTCGCGATCTCTACAACTTGACATGTGGAAAGCGGGAATTTCAGTGGGTTTCGTTTTTGCCACTGACTCACACTCAGAAGCATAATGCAAAGATCTTGGAAACATAAAGTAGACTCCAGAGTGCAGTCCCTTTTCGACGGGGCGTGAAAATGTGACTGCTTACACCCAGCGCCATTTTCAAAAATGGCGAATTTTTTTTAGAAAAGCAGAGACGTGTGTGTCATATGATTCGATTTGAAACGAAGTCTTGAATATCCGACCACTTTTCGTTTGGGCAAAATCTTTGCCAGCGGACAATTATTGTTGCGCTTTGATGGCACTGTTTACGTGGTACACTGATCCAACAGGATGTGAGTAAACGGCAAGGGGGTTGCACTCTGACAGGCAAGGGTGTTGCACTCTACAGGCAAATATTATTGCACAGTGCAGACGATCACGTACCTGCCTTGTGGTGGAATAAGAGACGATTACAAAAGCATACACACCCGTGCTCTAGGACTGAATGTAATAATAGATCTGTCCATTCAGACAGAGACATGTTATGTATGTCTCTGATTCAGAAACACGCCTACTTTCACTCTGAAGACAGCGGGCTGCCATCACTTGCGCCACTGAGGATCCCTCTGGGTTCAAAGCTGGCCAAGGATGACATAGTGCGCGACCTTGTGTTTGAGAGCACCGAGACAATTTAGGCCCGTCACGGTAGCGCAGTGAGCGCCATTTCCCCACCGTGCACAGAGGTACTTTCCACTGAAAGACTCTGTGCCCCAGAGAGTGAACATAAAGATAGTTCACTTACCTCCCTTTGAGGGACAACGCGTAAGAGTTGTCTGCGCGCATTAGCGCGCATCCCGCAGATCTACGCAGTAATGGCAGTATGGCAGAAAGCCAGAAACCACGCAAAAATTCGGGCGTGCAATGGTGTGCAGCGCCGAATTGCTGTCAGAAGCGAACACCAGGAACGGGAAAACCTTTCTGTAGATTTCCCCCTTGAAAAATAGAGGAAGGTATGCCTACGATATCGAAGTTGGAGCCAAGATCGGTATCGAAGTTGGAGCCAAGATTATGTTTTCTCCCAAACATAACACATAGCATCACACGTGAAAACCAACATCGCCGCATCCACGACGTGTGACTGGCGTAAATTTAGTATAGAATCCGCATGCTTGTAAAAAGTCTGTTTGTTTGACCCAACCCTACACTAGCCGCCGTAAAACATTTTAACAAAATAAACAAAAACGAAGATGTCAGCGACTGACAGGTGGTCCCCCCCCCCCCCCCATATATTTCGCATGTGTTTTAGGCCTATGGAAAACATAAGTACTCTCAAAGTTCCGGAGGACGAACGAAAGATCTAGTTTGGCTTTCACTCCTGTACGTAGGCTACGCAGTGCATTTCGTTCGATGTGTTCAAGTAAAACTAGTACGGAACACAGAAAGATCGAATGTGCGAGAGATCCAAAGATGGACGCATCCGCTGAATACTTCCTGCTAACTCAGCATTAATCATATCTGCGACCGACGATCCAGCAGATTCTATGTTGTGATATGGTTTTACAATGGTTAGAATGAAGTTCAGCCGGATGATTTTGTTCTGTGTGTGTGTGTGTGTGTGTGTATCAGTGCAACGTGCCGCTAGCACAGTTCAAGTCAACGTTATTTGTAAAGTTTAAAAAAAAAAACACCACCGCCAACAAAACAACAAAAACAACACCAAAACCTGATGTCTGCGCCTGCCACGTGTGTTTACTGCTGTTTGTTTACACTGCATGCAAACCTCTTCAGAGCTGATTCTAGGATTTTGAAGAAGTGGGGGCAGGCCCCCCTTCCTTGAAAAAAAAGGGGGGGGGGGGATTAGGCCCCCCTCTGACCAAAACAGTGGGGGCGTCTTCTCGGCATATATATATGGCCCAGGCTCAGAAAAGGCGTTGAGCGACCCTGACATGCACCCCCTATCCCGTTCTGCTCGTTTTTCTTCGTAACGGCAGAACTGTTTCAGCCTTTACATGCACCAATCACAAACATGATAATAAAGTTCACCCAAAAAAGGTTTTGTCGCTTAACGTTGGGGGTTTTGTGAGTTTTATCGCGGTTTTTCTGCGCCGTCGGCGGCGTTTTTCGTGTCCGGAAAAGCGGACACGCGATACAGTACCTCATTGCCGGAGCAGTTATCAAAACCAAAACGTCGGCCAGTTTTCGCAAGTCGAAAAGCGTGCGCTTTTTCGAAGCCATTCTGATTTTTAACCAGTTCCAACCGGTTAGGTTCATCGATGCCACACTCAGAAGAAAGGTGATTGGTCAAAAAGAATAGCATCGGCCAATGAAAATTTGAGACACATCGCATATACAAGAGAGCAACTTCCGTTTAACTCCCGTTTCCGCTACGCCCTAGCAGACGACAGAAACGTCACAGTAAAGCCCGCTTCGATCAAGACATGTAGCGGGATATTTCCAAACTCCGCGGGATCGCGAACGCGCTCATCGAATTTCTTTGCGGGCCAAAAACTTTTTGTGCGTGATCCCGCGCCCTAGAATCAGCTCTGCCTCTTGATTTTTAAGAAAAGAGTTCTGTACGTACCTACAGATTTCCCCCCAACAGTATGTGAACTCAGTGGAACAAGTGCCGATGAACGTACCTGCCGCCGTATGAGTGACAACTCTGTGTGTGTGTGTGTGTGTGTGTGTGTGTGTGTGTGTGTGTTCTGAATTTAGATGCAGGTAGACGCTAGCACAATTTAAGTCACCGTGATTTGTAAAGTTGTCAGGGGAAAAAAAAAATTACGCTGACGGTATCTGCGTCAGCCGCGTGTGTTTACTGTTTGTTTACACTGCATGCACACGTACCACTTGAGGTCTTTTTTTTTTTTGACAAGAAAGCGAAAAAAAAAAAGTTTGTTTTTCAACAGGAATACCAAAAGAAGTATTTCCCCGTTTATATTTGTCTGTTATTTGAACAATTCGGCGCAGAACACAATTGCATGCCCGGCTTTTGTGATCGCTTTCCACTTTCCGCCATGCTGTCACTATAGGGGCCAGATCTAGGATGCGCGCTAATGCGGGCAGACAACTCTTCGCGTTGTCCCGCTATATGTCTCTCTTACGAGGGCAGGAGTGACGCGTCTTTCTGATTCCAAGGTCTTTGCATAATGTGTGTGTGTGTATAGTAGAGCGGAAAACTTTCTGGGCCCTATAGTGGAAACGCCAAACTAGTGATCTTTTTGTGACTAACAAAGGATGGGGCATATGGAGTGAAAGATTGTGAAGTAAAAGAAGGTTTGGTACCATTTTGAGAACGACGGAGGCTGGACAAAATTTGCTGTAGCTGCTTTTGTCAGCTCCGTGAGTGCAGACGAAACAGCCATATTTTTGAGGGGACCAGCAGTTTACTAACATGTTAAACTGCAGTCAGTGCAAAGTTCGAGCAGCCAGTTTTAAAGATATTTTATAAACTGATTGTAAGGCTAAGGAAAGTGTACTTCAAAAACTTTTCTTTGTATCTGCCAGTAGAGACGCATACAAATTCAAACACGATCGCTGTACGAACGCGATGATCCCTTGGAAGTGTCACGTGACATATTTGGCGCGTACTCGAAAGAATCGCGAAAAACTCGACCTGTTGTTGTCTTAAATTAGCTCGCTTCGTTCTTTTACGCCTCGATCAAGAGACATTGCGGTGCACATTTGCAGAACTACAATTCTGGTTGACATCCTTATTATTTTTCATAACTTTTAGTTGCTTAATATTTGGAAAGCGGCTTTGCCGGCTGACACATCGCCTGAATGACAAGACTGCGTGCCGAAGGTTTTGATCTGCAGTATCGTGGGGTCGATAGCAATAGAATCAGCCATGTGAGCAAAGGAAACAGTTTCACAGATTTCTTTCAAAAGTCCTGCGTGTGCCAGTACAGATAATTTTTCAGACTTTTAACGCCAGTGCAGCTAAGGGCGAAATCAAAACGACCACTGGAGTGGCTGTGATTTCATCACATAAAGATGTTTATCAACAAATCTATTCGTTTATTCTAGCGCAAACAAGACACTTTATCGTGGGAAAAGACGTGAGCACTAGCAGAAGTTATTTCTTTAAACTGTAGAACAACACCTAACCCTACTCCCATCCCTACTCAATCGCGCATATGCAGCACGTGTCAGCCGGGCTCCATCTCACAGTGTGTGTGTGTGTGTGTGGGGGGGGGGGGGGGATGTGATAAATCAGCAGCTTCAGTTCTGGAAGTTTGTCACTGGATAACTAAAACAAACAAAAAAAGCAACAACAAAAAAGCTGCAGTATAGAAAAAGGAAAGAAGATGAAAGTACTTGTGTGTGTGACACATTCCTATTAATTTCACTGGTTGGTTTAGGGCAAAACAGAGTTAATAGATATCTGATACCCTTAGTATAGCTGTCAGCTGTTTGAGAATGCAAAAGTGATTTTCTCAGTTGAAATATTTGCATAGAAGCTAGGTCCCTGGCCGGGGCATACTGTCCTTGCTTCCGACAGGTAATCGCCTCCACTGGGATGGGCATAGACATTCTCTCTCTCTCTCTCTCAGCTTTGTGTATCCACAATAACCGCCTTTAAATACTTGAAAGAACTGATTTACATGTAATCATAAATTCCATAAATTGAATGCTTCAGGACCTAACTGACTTTTCAAATGAGTATAGTAAAATTGTTATACAAAACCTTCAGTAAAGAAAAAAAAAATCAGAAAAAAATCACTGAATTAATGGAAAGTGGATGGCAGTGAGTGCTTTCATGTTTGACACGGACATATTATTTAATTTCATTACTTGAGCAGGGCAAAACAAATGCAGAGCTAACACTACGGATAATGGATACACTGTTCAGCTGTTTGTTATCAACCACATTAATGCGAAAGTGATTTTCCACATAAAACATCCCTGTGTGTAGTGGGCAGAAGGGTGTGTGAGAGGAGGGAGGGGGATGTTGGTGTTGGAGGGGCCCATTTCGTCCACAGCATCATAGAAGGTCAGTTGATGGGAGAGACCTGAAGAGGGTTCAACGACGGAAATGCAAACAAAACAGTCAATAGAAGGTGACTGTGGTGCATGTTGTCAGTAACTGCTGAAATTCTAACTTTTGACAAATGCAAACAACAGAAATGTCACATGGAATACACGTTTCACGTGTATAGCAGCAGAGGATGAAATCTGTGTAATAAGTGTCCACCACCTACATAGAACTGAACACGGCAATGCATACTCTTTGAAACTTCATTTCCGTGTTCCAGTGTCATTAAGTACTCTACAATCTTCTATGTTTGGTAAACTGTTTATGGTGAAATGAGTCTCAAAACCATTTATTATTGTAATAGGCTTATTGTATATGGATACATATGTACCACTGTTCTACATGTAGGTACCATATGTACCACTGTTCTACATGCAGGTACCATTTCCGTATCCACTGCCTTAGATCTGCCCTACTGACTTAAATTAGCACTTGTATCGCATTGTGAGAACATGCAATGTCAAAGAAATTACTTCTAAGATATTGTTAGAGCCCAGGATAGTCAGCTTCTGCTGATCAAAAGATTTTAAAATGATAATAATGATTTATGTAGAGCGAATAGGCAGAAAAAGTATCATAATGATTTGTGATAGTACATGTAGCATGTCTGAAAATAGATTTTCTTCAGGCGACTCAGTATTTGAAAACAAATAGCAATGAAAAGTGAACTTACTTGAAAGGAATCAAATACATGTACAATCCCATGGAGTACAGCAGAGTCAGACACAAACGCCATACTGTTTGTCCAACCAGAGAACAGTGCTATTTTTTTAAATGATTTTTTAAAATTTTATTTTATTTATTTTTTTTAAATTTTATTATTTTATTTTATCATTTGTTATTTTATTTAATTTTTAAATTTCAGTTTTGTCCTGAATGTTTTAAATGGGTTTGGATCTGTTAGTCGTTCAGGGAATAAATGCCTCATGTAAAATGTTGTAAAGTCTCTACTTGCTTCCATGTGCAGACATATGTCAATGTGAAGTAAGGGGTTGTTGAGCAGTTTCTATTGACTCACCCAAAACCTTATGGGTTATGTTCTTCATAATTAAATTGTCAAAACACAATCCAGTATCCTACATTTTGACAGTGAGAAATGAAAAGTCCCTGACACTCCCTCACCTGCCCCCCCCCCCCCCCACCACTACACACACACACACACACACACACACACACACACACACACACACACACAGAGTATCCACTCATTATTTTATTTTAGTTTAGTTTGTCAGGAATGTTAGGTAAATCTTTGATAGCAGTAAGTCATTAAGGAAAACAGTGCTTCATGTAACATGTTTCAAAGACAATCACCAAACTTCTATTACTGTCTTCACTTGTTCCCATGTTCAGTCATGTGTAAATGTGAGGACAGGGGATTTAGAGCAATTCTTATTGACTCAGCTAGATCTTTGTGACTTGAGTTCTTCATAATCAATTTGTCAAAACACTATCCAGGGTGCTAAATTTTGACAGTGAGAAATGAAAATTCACTGACTGCTCTTGTATAAGATTTGTACTGCTGGTTTCTTGTTAATGTTTTCATTACATAGTAAAAGAAGGTGATTGCTATAGGCGGTGGTTAATTTCCCTTAAAAACCTGTGAAAGAATGACCCTCACCTATTTCGCCCCCTAGAGTCATTTATGTGATGGCAAAGAAGCCCATCATGTTCATTGTCTTTACTGGACCAGACTGCTGCTACAACAGAACAGAAGGCTGACAAGGAGATTTGGCCTAGTGGTCATGACAGGTCCTGTCAGGTTTGGGACTTTTACATTCTAAAACAAAGTCCAAAATCAATGCCTGCCTCAACTTCATACCAACTTTATATCAAGTGTTTATGTTCAGGATCTGGGAGGGATGGTAGAAAAGAAACAAATAAAATAATATACTTTGCAGAAAACGTGGTGGTGGTGGTGTACAAATGCCCACATGCTCCTCCCCCCCCCCCCGCCCCCCCCCCCCCACACACACACTCGGTCAATCAATCAAGCAGTGAGATGATATTCAGTGAAAAAAAAAAAAAAAATCGTCAAGTCAGGGCATACTTTTAGTGATCTAGGTGACTGACAACGACTGGTGTACTTTTCATGAAATAAAACTGACTGGTTGGGTTGCAACACCGTAACTTGACCACTCGATGAAATAAAAAAAAAAAAAAAGTCATTTTATTTCCAACATCTGGGGACCTATGCATGGACACAACCTTCCGTAGGCACAGCCTAAACGCCAAGTCTCAGACTTGGCAGTCTCGGTCTAAATTTCTCGCGCAACCGCTATGCATGGACGCGGACAACAGCCCAGACAACCAAGTCTCAGACTTGAAGTCGGCCTACGTGACGTCATCTGCTTTATCTAAATTTAGAGTGTGGGATTCCGGTATTCCCCAGCCAATTGTGAGAGTACGCATGCGCATGTGTTCAACGAGACAGCCCAGCGCCGCGGGAAAGGAACAGCCAGCGGGATGCCTTACGCAATACACACCGCGCGCGGGCGGTCAGTCGGCCGGTACATGTGGCAGACTGACCCACCACGCGGCACTGTGCATCAGTTTCTGCGAGTCAAGTTGAACCTCGGGCCGGACTCAGACGTAAAAATACTGAACAACAGAAATAAAGGGGAATATTGCTTACGGAATGGATGACATACTCCCATATCACCTCTCAAGTAAGGTGAGCAAACTAAATGCAGAAATCTTTAGACTGGTGAGACTGGCACAGCGCAGGTCAGTGACATGCTGACCGGATCGACTGAGCCACTGATGAGAGTGCCATGCAAAACAGTACACACCAAAGACACTCGCAGTATAGTACATATACCCGCAAAACACGATCTAGGCCTTGGCATAGTCGAATGAAACTCCACAACACCGAAAAACGCCATGCTGATTGTCGTTTAGGCCGAGCCTACGGCATCTAGGCCGCCGATTTCGCGTGACTAAATCGGGGCTGTTTAGGCTGCCGTTTAGACCCTGACTACCCCGTTGTCTGTGTCCATGCATACCGATTTCCGAGATTTAGTCAGAGCCTACGAATTTAGGCAGGGCCTACGCGTTTAGGTCGTGTCCATGCATAGGTCCCCTGGTTGGGAATATAGTATCTGCCGTGTGCGCTGTCCTCCTCTTTCCTACCTTCCCGTGAGGAAAGGAACTCAAGAAACCTAACGATGGAGTGCACGCTAATTGAGAGTAAAATTGATTCGGGACAGTCGGCTCAGTTTGTGGCGTTCTTTCAGTATGAGTATCATACATGGACGCGTCGTGCCCCACAGCAGTAAGTCAAACCTGAGATATACGCTTTTTTCAGGGGAAAAATAATAAAGCCAAGTGGTTTTATTACCGTTAGACCTACTGGAGTAAAACTGGTTTGGAATTCGCGTGGATTCACCACGTTTTTACAAAGTTGAAACCCCCATGGATTGCGGAGCCCACCGTATAGCCGCCATCTTGTTTCTAATGTCAACATGTAAATCCGATCGTCTTTGACCATTAATTGTTCAATATATTTACTTCTGAGTATTTACTAAGAAACTTTTTATTCCAAAAACGCGTGAAGTTGCTACAAATCTGAAAAATACTCAGTTTGGGTGGATTTATTTACAAAATCTGCGACCAGCGATACGTTCTTTCCATCTAGAGCTCCAGTAAGGGAGGCAATTTGTGACTGGTTCCCGACCGCTCAACTCTCCAAAAATCCTTTTCTCACATATATATTTTGTCCAGCCTGACCACATTTCTTATACTCAGATTTATAAACACTAGGTACTTCTAATTTCTTCGGAACCCTCCATATTTTGTTAGTCACTTGACGGATCACGTATCACTCCACCGATTGCGTTTTCCGCTCTACTAGTAGGGGGGGGGGGGGGGGGGGGTGCGTGCGTGCGCGTCTAAGGCGAGAGAGAGAGAGAGAGGGTCTCTTCTCCGATACCAGTAAGCAATCGTCTGTCAGTCAGGTCTGCGGGAAGTAACTCTGTCAAAGGGGAACGACTTTATTTCAAGAATTCATTCACCCATGTAGAACCTCGCATACGCCAAAAAGTTGTGACGTCAACCAGCTAGGCGAGCTCACACGACCTCATGTGTTTGGGTTTTTGCAAGTGCATAGAGGCACGATAAGGGTTTTCAGTACTTTCTTTATGTCAGCATGCTTGATGTCAGAGAGCTTGCGTTCCGGCGTGTGCGCGCGGGCTGCATACATGACACGACTACGACTGTGACTACAGCATGTCATTGAATGGAAACAACATATTGGGCTGGTGGCCATCTTGTTCGATGTTTGTGAGGTGTGTGGCTTGTAGAGGAAATGTGCTGTGAGTACAAATTTTCAAGTCAACTGACGATAACGGCTGCAGTGAATTTTTCTAATTTTTTTTGCATATTTTTTATGGCACCCCAGGCTCATTATCCATGTAAAGTAGGAGCGATTTTGAGATCTAAAGTGTGTTCACCAGCACTTTCATCAGGTACGGCTTACGCCAAAACTGAAAAGTATAAAAGCGACAAACCTCCAAAATTCATTTAGTTGAGAGTCCGTATTCATGCTATCTATGTCCAAAAAATGGAGTGGTTTAGGTAAATATTACGCCTTTAAACGCCAGAAAGCCACTTTTTCTGAAAAGGGCGATAACTCGCAAATCATGTGTGCAATCGTACCTGGATCGGGCCTTCTATTCAACAATCTTGATTCATTTAGAAACCCCAAATTTGAAATCGATCAGTTCAGTATTTTCGGAGAAATAGGCATCTGAACTGGGTTCACATGCAATGTCAACTCAGGCTCGGTTTACATGAAAACTATAAGAGCGACCATTTTCTAGTAGTGACTCTGTTCAGAGTCCGTATTCAAGCTATCTACTGCCAAAAAATTGAGTGATTTAAATAAATATTACGCCTGTACACGAAAGACAACCAACTTGTCTCAAAAGGGCGATAACTCCCAAATCACTTAAGCAATCATCACACGCTTGAATCGTCTAATGTAACATTTTGATATATTTGGATACCCCAAATTTGAAGCCATTCGGTTAAGTATTTTCGAAGAAACGGGCCCGGACACAATTCACACACACACGCACGCACGCACACATATGGCACTCACTGAGGAGGAGAAGCGCGTTCGGTGGACTGTACATGTCAGCATCGATGACGCACGTTTTGTTACGTCATTGTCAGAGTTACACTTGCAAAATCGTCTCTGCGGGAGATCGGCAGTGACATGCGTTTGTACCACAGATGCTTGCCCATGAACGTGGAAAATTTAGCCCATCCTATGATGTTGTTTCCATTACTATGGAAACAACATAACAAAACAGACAAAATAACATGAAATTTGGAGAAACAACTTAGTACGACAGGGCCGTTCCTCCTTGTTTGGTTTTGTTTTGTGAACATTGTAGATCAATTCAACCATCCTGGAAAGCATAGAAGAAAACCTAAATTCTTCCCTGTTTAGAGTGTAATGTATATCATTAGTATGCGCTATTATGATAACAACTAATAAAACACCTGAGGACCAAAGGAAATGTACGTGGTTGGTGGGACATATGACATGGCCAAAACACACTGAGTCAGTGCCCCTGTATAAGGTTTGCTAAGTGCCCCTGCTTGAATCATAGCATAATGCTAACAAATAGCCCTGCATGTACATTCATGCACATTATTAGTAAGCTCTATCATAATAATAAAAAATATCATGACAATGTCAAGACAATACATCACGACAATAAATAATATAATACCAAAAATAAGTCTTCTGTCTTCTGCTTTGCGGTGCCTGGAGGAAAAGGATCAACACCAATTTACAAATTTTTTTTTTTTTTTTGGTCGTAGATCAATTCAACAACCCTGGAAACCATCCTAAGAAAACTTCTTGTTGATCTGATCTTCAATGCATACATGTATATATGCTGGGGCATTCATGTGCATGTCTGTCTGCTTTGCTTGTTGTTACATGCAGTTCTCTTTATTTAAATTCATGGTTGGGTTGTTTGTTTGCTTTGGTTGTTGTTACATGTAGTTCTCTTTATTTAAATTCATGGTTCGTTTGTTTGTTTGGGTTGTTGTTACATATCGTTCTCTTTATTTGAATTCAAGGTTTGTTTGTTTGTTTGCTTTGGTTGTTGTAACATGCAGTTCTCTTTATTTAATTTTTTTTTTGTATATGTTGCATGTTTCTCTATTTAAATTCATGGTTGGGTTGTTTGTTTGCTTTGGTTGTTGCTACATGTAGTTCTCTTTATTTAAATTTATGGTTTGTTTGTTTGGGTTGTCGTTACATGTAGTTCTCTTTATTTGAATTCAAGGCTTGTTTGTTTGTTTGCTTTGGTTGTTGTAACATGCAGTTCTCTTTATTTAATTTTTATTTTATTTTAATTTTGCATGTAGTTTGTTACCTTTCAGTTCAGTGCTCGTGTGATATGTAGTTCGTGTGTGTGTCAAGTGAGTTGATGTTATGTATGTAATTCAATTGATTCATGTACCCCTATCGGGGTCAGGAATAAACCAACTTGACTTGACTTGATTTACAGGTAGCCACTCAAACGCCTCCTCAGTGCAGGGGCATTCAGGTTCAGCCGGCATTACCGGCCATGCTTATGACACACAGAGTGCTTTAGGCATGTCCCATATCCCTCCAGGTACACTTGTTTTCATTGTCAAGTGTTTTATTATGAAAGCGCTTTACTCACGATGTGCATTCTCTTCTCAACAACAAAATCATTTTCACATTCATGTACATGCGACCACTGATCTGGGCATCTAACCACTATGATGCATAAGGAGGAGAATCATCGGAACTCGCTTTCCCACATTGCAGTTTGAAGTGAAACTCAAAGGAATTCCTGCATACCATAGCGTGCAACCGTGGAAGGTACGACCCGCCAGTATTGCATCTCAGTACTGTAGTCCTGTTGAGATACGGTGGTTTCTCATGTGCTTCAGTTGATGTACAGTGTACTACAACGCGTACGGTGAAGGAACATCGGTATTATATTTCTGACATACAGTAGCGGTAAACTCCGGGAGCGCGTGCATAATCGATCGAACGAGCCGGACTGTTGAAGAGGAGAAGGATCGCACAAACCCCAACTCGAGCTCTGGGACAGAGTTCGGTCCTACTAAAACCTGCCCGGGGCTTTCCGGAACCTGCCTGGTCCTGCCCGGTGCCCTGCCTGGTTTTGCCTGGGACCTGTCCGGGGCCCTGTCCGAGACCTGCCCAGGGCCCTGTCCGAGGGTTATGAGACTGGCGTAATGAAAAAAAGTGGATGTGGCCTTAATTGACGACATTATTTCTTTACTTAGCTTTTGTTTCACACATTTTCCATCTCACGTGTCATGATGTTTTTTTTAATTTTTATAATGTAAGCAAATGGTTATGTTAAATGACAGGGTCCAAGCAAAAGGCCACTGTTCTAAGTGTTACTGAACTTCATTTCTATTTCTTTGGTAGTTCTGAACTGGATTTGAATTTCATTCTCCTTGCTAGACACTCTAAAATTAATAAAAAGGATATTGGTAAAACTAGAATTACTTAGTGTAGAGATAAGAACATAAACAGGAAAATTGTATCAAGATTACGTTTTAGATCAGATACCCTGGGCTCCTTCAAGTAACGCTAGTCGCATACCACGCGCACACGAAGAACGAATTTTGTAACTTTCGGATTATTTCCGTTGACGACAGTGCTTGAGGAGTGTCCGGAGATGTAGAAAAAGTATCATGATGATGTGTTTCCATCAGCAGGCAGTCATGTATTTTTTAGAAAATTGAAAAATGTGTTTTTCTTCCCCTAGAAATCTGTCAGTGGCGCCGAAGGCAGCCATGTTATTTTAAAGTTCTATCGAAAACTTGGATGCACCAATTTCATAATTTTAGGTTACAAGTTTCACCTTAAAATTTATTGTTGTTTGAACAGAAATACCTTTAAGAAGATTTTGAAATAAGTTGTAGATTTTATGAGAGAGAAATTCTTGACATAAATTTTAGTCAGTCAGAACCGTTATGTCTCGAAACCAAAACCCGTTAGTTTCTGTCGTCTGCTACAAGCAACCATATAACAAATCCGGCAAACAGGGTCCGTGGGCGTCCCGCGACCGGTCATGCGCGACCCGCGCAAGGTCAAAGGCGGCGGGCGACAGGTTGAAATTGGTCATGGGCGACGGGCGGCGATCGGCGACTGACTATAACCCACCCGGTAGGTGGCCGCGACCGGTCACGGACGGCGGGCGACTGGCTATACGCGACCCGCGCAAGGTCATGAGCAGCGTGCGGCGTTCCAAATTTGGTCATGAGCGACGGGCGGCGAATGGCGACTGATTATACCCCACCCAGTAGGTGGCCGCGACCGGTCATGGACGGCGGGCGACTGGCTATGCGCGACCCGCGCAAGGTCATGAAAATTCCAAAATTGGTCATGGACGGCCAGCAGGCGATGAGTGGCGACTGGTCACGGGCGGCGCGCCACCGTCCACAAGATTAATCAACACGTTAAAACAAAAACACTGAAAACCTTGGACAATTTCTTTATTGAAAGTTCAATTCAACAAAATCACGCCAGTTTTACATGGATGATCTGACACTAATGCCCACTGCACTGTAACTTAATGGTGTCAGTCGTCTATTTCATCTTTCTACTGCGTATTACACCAGCACGCACGAATGCCCGTCAGCTCTCCGCCATAGTGACCCTGAGGTTTGTGTTCTCGCACCTGCAAAAAAGAACAGTAGATTTGAAACACGCGTATTCCAAAATGTGTCAACAAAAGTAATCCCACGGTGGTATTATTTACACTTTGCACGGCAAAAGGAAGGAGGAAATATGTGTTTGACGAAAGTGCTTGTGTTTAATGTACGTGTGCTTTAACACCTAGACAACGTTTTTAACAGATGAATTTTGTCCACAGGTAAGGACTCAAGCATCTACAATTATGTGACATATTCGTGTTTGTATGTGCCCATGAAAGACCATTTTAGCAAGTGTACATGCAGTCTAACATCTTAATGTCTGACAAAAAGAACAAATATCACACACACACACACACACACACACACACACACACACACACCCCTCTAAAAAAGAAAGCCACACACATAATTATATGGCGCGACGATTTATATTCCAAGCGAATCAACATCCTAAATCAGCCACGATTCATGGTCAAAACTTCGAGATACAGGGGTATGTTGTACTTGACACTTCAGCCGGCCAACAGATTCTAAGCTCTAGGCTGGTTGACAAGTACTTCGACAGGTCCCAGTCAGAGCAATGCAAGTCACGCAACATGAGTGTCAACCAGCACTGGCATGACCATCCCCGTGTGTTTTTGTGGTTGTCAATCCTTCCTTG